>JAUMJJ010000382.1:0-496062 GCA_033556795.1 Tapera naevia
GGAATGGCGGGGCGCGGCTGCGCATGCGCATTTGGGAGTGGAGGGCGGATGAGCGGAGTTTGCGCATGCGCAGCGGGAAGGCGGAGCTGGCGAGGGCGGGTGGAGTGGGCTGCGCATGCGCAGTGGGAGAGCGGAGCCGGCGAGGGCGGGTGGAGTGGGCTGCGCATGCGCAGTGGGAGAGCGGAGCCGGCGAGGGCGGGTGGAGTGGGCTGCGCATGCGCAGTGGGAGAGCGGAGCCGGCGAGGGCGGGTGGAGTGGGCTGCGCATGCGCAGTGGGAGAGCGGAGCCGGCGAGGGCGGGTGGAGTGGGCTGCGCATGCGCAGTGGGCGGGGCAGGCGGGCGGCTGGCGCGCGCGCAGTGGGAGGGCGGGAAATGCAGCGGCGCCGCCATCTCAGAGTCTCCCCCAACCACAAAATCGTTTGTTTGTTTTTTTTAAAAAAAAACCCTAAAATACTTTTATTCCATAATTAAAATCTGTGGATGAGCAGACCGAACATACAACGACTGACTGAGGCGACAGGAGCTGTGAGGGCAGAGCCCTGGGCGCTGATACAATGAGGGGCACAGCCAGGTCCATCCCAGCACAGGAGAACCCTCTGGGAACAGGGCTCACCCTTCCCTCTGCTCCCACCTCCTCCTCAGCCTGAAAGGCTCCCTTCTTCACCCATTAGTGGCAGCTCACACGTTGGATCGGTGTTGTGTACGATACAGCAGTGGCCGACACCAGATTTCTTAAACCCCCTCATGTTTAGGAAGAACCAATAATAGATCGTTCCCAGAAGAGAAAGACTTATCTTTTTAAGGTCACTTTTTAAGCCTTCTTCACCTCTTTTCCACACAACACAGTAAAATTATCAAGTTTCCAGTAGGTTTCACTGTAAAAATGAGAAAAGGCAAGTTTCACCCTGATTTGGGAGAGTAAAAAAACATCCGAAAGGAAGCCACAATAAAAAGAATTCCCCAAATTAAAGTTTTTAAAAGGCAGCAGTCTTTTCCTGGGTCTGTAATTCATTACACAAGCCTGGAGATCTCAGATCCATCACAGCAAGTGTGAGAGTGCGGGGAGGGAATGTTTTATACACCTGTGGTTTCTGTTTTTCTTTACAAAAAGAAAAAAGATGCAGCATATGTTAATATCTACACAATTCCCTTCCAGGACAATAAACTGTTGGTCAGTAGTGATTCAGGACATTAAGGACACGACAGAGATGCAAGCAAAACCAAAAAATTCCGAGTCATGTCAGTTGTCTGCCAGGTCAACGTCTGCGCAGGGTTCTCTGTACACAGCTAATATACACACGTGCTTCTCAGCACATCTGCTCTTCGTTCCTCAGCTTTCCAAAACCAAAGCTGCTGGGCTTTTTTTTTTCCCCCCTCCTCTTGGTAAGGCAGAGGAAAATTAAGGAGTTTCACCCCCAAAAGCAGTACGAGCCTGTCAGGGCTGAGAAAGGGAGCTGGGGAACAAAACGTTCACATGCGCGTGGGTGTCCTGGCAGGGACGCTGGCACCGGAGCAGAGGCGTATTGCTGAGCCATGCGAGGTATAGTGTTCTGTTCCAGCCTGATGGCACTCAAGATGTGTTTGTTCCAGTGAAATGCTACATTCAGACAGGATTCCCCCATCCCTGGCCGAAAGCCCTTTTCTGGATATGTTTTGAAGGCAAATCTTGCAATAGCTGAGGTGCCAACCTCGCTGTATTGCCTGGGAGAGGGACACAGAGAACTTCCAGTGCTCTTGGGTCTCTTGCTCCCTTCTTGGAAGATTATGGTCGATGGTACCTAAAAAGCAAATGGAAAATCCGAGTGTCATCCTTGGAAATCAGGTTAAATAGTTCCCGAGGACTATATATGGCCCAAAAGAGTAAACTGAATTGCCTAAATGCGTGCCTGCTTCTCCTCCAGTCACCCAACACCACCAAGAAGGGACATTACATCTCCAACTGCTGTACAGGTAATTTTTCTAAGGTTTTAATACTCCACCTCTCAGCACAACCCCTGCAGCACAGCTCTCCCTAGCTGAAACTCTTGAGTAATGTGTTCTCACTCACCTTGTGAACTGCTTGCTGTCCTCGTGGACTTCCATTTCACAGCTCTTAAACTCGTTCAGCTCCTTCCGGATGGCAGCCTACACAAAGAGGGAGAGATCTTTTTTTATCTCCTGTGAAGCCACGTATATATATCACCCTCTCTCCCATCTCAAGTGAGCTCAGACACTGCGAGAAGGTGTCTCAGCAGGGCTGATCTGTACCATGTTCCAGTGGTGAAGGGTTTTGATATGCAGGGCTGAGCACCACAGCTCCTTTGGTGAAGGACAGAGCTCAGATTGCAGCAGCCACCCCAACTTTCACAGGCCATTTGCACTCAGCTGAGTTTAATCTGCCTCTGTGCTGAGGGCTGGCCAGTCCCCACAAGCAGCCAGGGAAAACAAAAGCAGACTGATTCCCTGCCAGCTACTTGCCTTGGGCCTGCCTCATCCTGCAAGGAAGAGCACTCTGACCAACACCCTGTACCTGGCATCACAGGAGCTGAGACAGAGGCCAGGCTGGCGTGCAGACCATGCCCACATGGGTTCCACATCACCGCAGAGGGGCAGCAAGCAGGGCTGGGTACAGCACGTGTGGGAGAAGGGACACTGTCGGTGCTTAGTGGAGTGGCAGAAGGAAAGGCAAAGAGGTGAAGCAAATGGAACAAATCTCCTTGGCTCGTGCCCTTTCACCTGGGACACCCCGATTGAGCTCCCCTCCTGGGGACAAGGCACTCCCTGTTACCTTGTCAGCCGGTGTTAGCTTTGTCCATGGCTTATCCGCTCGCCGGTCATAGTCTTGAGCATCTGTTACTTCCACATATTCATTAAACCTCAGGATTTTCCTGGCCTGCAGCTCTGCCACCGTAGGCCTCTGGCTAAGCTGAACAGCAGTAAGAACAAAGAAAGTTAGTTTGTGCCTTGTCCACAAAGCCATTCAGAAAGAAGCATCCCAAGGGGAACTAAAGCCGGTTCCCTCAGTGGACCTGAACCAGAGACACTACGAGTTTTACAAGGAGCAGGCAGACCCTCTTGTAGTGTCATCTCCTTTAGATCTTGAGACCAGCTTAGGGCAGAACCAAGGCCATGCTGGCAAGGAGAAGGAAGACACTGAGGAATTTGGGAACAGTTTGGGAACACCATTGCAAAAGTGAGCCCTGCTGACACCCCCAAACCAAGCCCATTTTCCACCTCAGCAACGGCAACGCCCACATTTCGTACCCACACGCCCTTGGGAGTTTTTTGTTCCTGACAACCACAAGTGACTTGGTCTCAACAGCCAAAAGCAGCTGTTGCTCTGCTCAGTTCTCCCACACTGCCGTGACTTTAGACATAGATTTTGGAGAGCCTGGTGTGAAAGCCGTGGTCATTGAAGTATTTCTGTTAAAGCCAGGCCAGCATCAAGCAAACCCTCTCAAATGCCAGAAGCCCAAATTAGTTCTCATCCAGTTTGTTACACCTGATGCCAGCTCAGATCTGTCCCCGATGAACATGGCTGCAGTGCCAACAGCTCACAGTCTGCGTTCCAAAGCCAGTGCAGTCAGAGGGCACTGGGGACACTTACACAACAGCCCTGTGACTTCACCCACAGCAAGGTACCCACGATGTGCTCATTGCCACCCCCATCCCCGCCAGCTCGGCCAGATGGCGATCACAGCACGAAGGCCAGCAGTACCTTTCTGGTGAGCCTGCGCTTGATCTCTCGCTTCTCAGCTTGACGGTCGGCTTCATTTTTTGCTGCCAAGGGGGCAAAAAAAATACATTTTTCCTGTAAGCATCATTCCAACACGCAAGTCTCTCATTTCCCTTTCCCTGGGGGTGAGGGGGAAGGGAATTGGGAGCCAAAATGCTCGGTTTTAGCTGTTGAAATTGGCTGGGCCGGGGCTAAACCGTGACAGTTTGAGCACTTTCTGGAGCGTATCAAGCTCTATCAGATTATCTATGTAGCTGAAAGTGTCTGCACTTATTGCCACTGGAGCACACAGTCCAGCTTGATACTGAAACACTCCCTGACAGTGACAACATGGGCTTTTACACAGCATGAGTTGCTCGCTCCTGCCCCACATTCATTAAAGATTAACAGCCCTATTGTCAAAATACACCTGAGCCACTTTGCTGACTGCTCCTCCCCAAGCCATTATAGTCACAGTTTAAAGAGAAAAGCAGCGCAGATAAATATTTTAAATGGAAACTTCCTGAACTGACATTTCCCTTTCCTTGAGATGTTTATTTAAAGCTTTTGCAGAGAGAGGTATGGCCAAGAGAAACAGCCCCAGCTGAGCGATGAACCACTGCTTTCTGGATCGCACAATACAATGCTGTAACGTCTGGACCACAAATCAAAGTCCAGCCCAAACACAACCACCTTTAGCAGCCCTTGCTGTGTAACACCGGGGCCTTAATCAGTCCAAATGCTTTTCCCTGAGGTGTCAGGCAGGGACAGGCTATGATGCTTTGAATCATATTGCCTGGTACCACTGCTAAGGTCTGATTTCATCCCATGTCAGTGATGATGGCAATGAAGAACTGGGGAAAAGTAGAGGAACTGTCTCACTACAGCAAAATAACCACAGCACTGTTCCTCCATTGCTACATCCCAAGAAGATTCCAGGGACACCCGGACCAAGATGTTAAAATAAACTTATTTTAGAACTTAGGACCACTAGGGAAACATTACTTACGCTGAAGAATGTTCCTCTGCTCCAGTTCTTCCGCTGTCGGTCTCTGACTCAGTCGCCTAAAGAAAAGTGTGACAAGTGCATGATGTTTTAGCTGGTCACCCATCAGCCGGGGATGAAGAATTCAGTGCTGGGTCTCAGTGCACTGGAAAGCCTTCCTGACACCAGTCACAGTATCACAGTATCACAGTATCATAAGGTTGGAAAGGACCTCTGAGATCATCAAGTCCAACCTATAACCTAACACTAACACCAACCATCATCTAGACCATGGCACTCAGTGCCTCATCCAGTCTCCCTTTAAACACCTCCAGGGTAGGTGACTCCACCACCTTCCTGGGCAGCCCATTCCAATGGCCAATCACCCTTTCAGTGAAGAATTTTTTCCTCACATCAAGTCTAAACTTTCCCTGACGAAGCTTAAGTCCATGCCCTCTGGTTCTGCCACTGGTCACCTGAGAGAAGAGACCAACCCCTGCCCGACTACAACCTCCTTTTAGGTAGTCGTTCACCCACAGAGATCCCAACAGCCCTGTTTTGCACTCTCCTCCACTCCAAAGCTGTTCAGTCACAGACACAGCTTAGGAAAGCCCTACAGCCTCTTAAAAACTCAGAGGCAACATCACAGGAGCTCAAGGAGATGGCAGAGCCTGACTACCAACAGCCCCAGCTTAACCCATCACCTAACGCACCAGCACTCAGCCAGTCCAGGTCTTTACACACCATCTGTATTTCACAGCAGTAACATTTATGTAGTCCTTGAGATTTTCCTCTCACAGCCCATTTGAAGGCTGGAAACAGGGTCCTGACAGGAGATATTGCTCAGCTCCATGAGGAACTTCCAGTTTCTACAGCTGGAAAAGCAACACTTCAGCTCCCCTCCCAGATCGAGCAGCACTGCCCAACTGCCCATCATATTCCAGCACTGGCTGCTTAGACATGGCAACAGCATTGTCCACTCCCACCTCTCACACTGTGCTGATGGCTCAAACCTAACACCCCTCTCCATTCTTCGTACCTGATCAGCGTTGTCCCGATCTGGTGCCGAATTTCATTCCACTCCTCCTTGCTCTTCCGAGGGAAGACAATCTTCTCCTCCTGTGCCACGGTTGTGTTCCCCAGCTTTATAGCTAGTGTGTCTTTCCTC
The DNA here is from genome assembly GCA_033556795.1 of Tapera naevia. NCBI lineage: Eukaryota > Metazoa > Chordata > Aves > Cuculiformes > Neomorphidae > Tapera > Tapera naevia. The sequence continues at coordinate 5,848 of JAUMJJ010000382.1, forward strand.
TTCACCTTGTTAGCCAGTGTGCCTGTGGGAAGGAAAACCATGGGAATACCTGAGCCCAGTGCCCCTGGCAGTTGTGCTCTCCCCTCATGCTTGCTTTCCCACCTCTGCACTACAGCTCTGGAGTCAGAGCCAGCTGCTACAGCAGCAGCCAGCATTCCTGAGTGATGCTGGCAGGCTCACCTGCCACCATCCCACCTGGAGGGGTGGGACAGCACAAGCTGTTGCAGGAGCCACCTGCAACTGGAAAGGGTCATTTAGACAGATGAACATATGGCTTTGGCTGTGGAGCCTTTGGAAAAGGGATGAAGAGGACATGTGGTGCATCATGAAACTGAGAACTGGCTGCTTTGAAGCACGGTGTGAACCAGCTCTTTGATCCAGAGCTCAATACAGCCAGGCAGGATTTGAGCAGAGGGGAAAAAGCCAGCTGCAGTGTCAAAGCCTTACTGTTATGGCTTTCATCTTCTTCCTCATCCTCGTCATCTTTGTACAGGATGGGCCCTTCTGAGTCAGAGTCGCTCATCCCTTCATCTCCTTCTTGCTCCTCTGGCAGGACCTGGGGTACCAGTTTGGGGATGACTGTGACAGATGGCACATCTCCAATATACACACGGGGGCCCGAATTCTGCTCCTTTTCCTGGTCGTCTTCTTCCTCTTCCTCATCGTCTGGACTAACGAGAAGCACACTATTACATCTCTTAACTGGGGAATCTCTTAACCCCTGAGATCAACAACCTGACTGCTCTCCTTAGCCCATGGAAGGCAGCTCTGTGGGGAGACCAGGAACCAGAGATGCCAGAGCAGCCCCACAATCCTGCACCATCCCCTCTCCCAAAGCATAGGGAGCTCCAGCAGAGGAAATGCCAAGAGAGTTCTTTGCAGAACCAAACAGCCCTCTCACCCCCTGACTTTGAGACTTGCAGGTTCAGCTCTGTTGTAATACAGGACAGTCCTTCTCCCACTTCTGTTTTGCAAAATGAAAGGTTAAGGATGGCCACAAACTGATGAAATCCAGGACCTTGTTTTGTCTCTGCACAATTAACGACAGGCCTGGATTCCCGGCATCAGCCTGTGTTTCCCATCTGGAACTCATTTTACTTTGTGAGCAATAAAACCCAGAACCAGAGTTAATTTCACAGGGAAGAAAGATGCATTGGCACCCCACGAGACCGAAACACAGATTCAGGGTTTCTAAGTCATTGCAAAACACCAGAAAGACACCAGCCCTCCCACCCCATCCCAGCTTTGTGGCCAGAGGCAGGGGTACGACACCACCGTGCCAGAGCCCAGCAGGACCCACGCTACTGCGGGAGGCACTCACACTTTCAGCATCTCGATGGTGACAGGCAGGGACCTCGTTCTACCCAGGCTGCTGTTGTCTTCTCCAAAGCCATCGTTCTCAAAGAGCAGTGAGTGAGCCCTGTGTGACCCGTCGGCCGGCGGCGTAGCTGGCAGCGGACTGGCCAGAGCCTGCTGGATACGGATGTGCAACGGGATCTGGGGCAGGCGAGGCAGCACGTGCGGTTCGCCAAACCCTTGCTCTGCCGTCCTTTTTGACGCTTCCAGGGACCTGAAGTCTTCGGGAGGAGGAGGAAGAGTCTCTTTGGGTATGTCTAGGGAGCGTGGAGGGTCCAGGAGAGGGGTGGAGGGAGGCAGGGGCACGCGTGGAGGCTCGGGGGGGATGTGCGTGGGCAGCGGCGGCGAAGGCGAGGGCGGTGGGTAAGCAGAGGCCATGTGCAGAGATATCGGAGCGGCGCGGTTGGCTGCCACCATCCTGTCGTTCGGAGGCTTGGAAGCCATCGCTGCCTCTGCCGTGGTGTTAGGCAGGAGGCCTCGCTTCGGTGGAAGAGGAGGGGAAGGCTTGGACAAGGCTGTACCACTGTTTATCGCTTGAGAAAGTTCAGCTGCAAATAAAAACCACAAAAGCCGCGATGTTTAACAGGGCATTTTGCAGCCACCGGCGTGGGATAAGCATCACAAAGTCCTCAGAGCCTTGGACTGAGCAATTGTAACAAGTGAGGAGAACCATGCAGTAGACTCAATGTGAGTGGTAAAGCAAGTTCTGGTATACTACACCAGACTATATCATAACCCATGTCTATTTAAGTCATGTCTACTTGTCTAACAATCATTGGCTTGTCTAACAATCATTGGCCCTTACATACACTTGTCTTATAATCCTTAGTTTGGCTCCAAAAGCCCTATAATCATTAACTTAACTCTGAAAGTTACACTATCATGCCCCTCCTATTTGCAATCATTGGCTGAGCTCTAAAGGTACATTAGCATGTTCCTCCTACTTGCTCCTCCTACTTGCAGCTACTGCTAGATGCTCCGGTCCAGGTCTCATCCTAGCCTACTTCCCTAAGTTGTTTATCAATCACAAGGTCTTCTTGACCCTCTCTTGGGGATTTTCTCACTGCCTCCCTCCTTGTCAGCGTGACTTGGCAAAGTCCTCAGTACTTTTTCATCACAGCCCAGCTCAGTTGATTTCTGTCAGGGCCGATTCCCAGAGCTCCTCCTTTGAGCCCTGTCCATGCTCCCACAGCCATTCTCCAACAAGCAATCTCAGCTGCTTTTGCGCTAGAACCCGGTGCCAGGAATAACCAGGCTGCACACCTCTCACTTGTCCTTCCTGCAGCAAAGGTAAGACTTGGGAGAGCAGCCAGAAACACGCAGGCTGGGAGAGGTCTGTGTATCCTGCTGCTTTAGGGAGAGCAGCCACCCTCAAGTGACAGCAGATGGAGCTCACCCGGCCCCGCACTGCCTCAGCCAAGGAATGCAGGTATCTAGGGCATGTATGGCTGTATTTACAGCATCGGTTTGCAAAGGAATCTTAGACATCCAGGACACCCCAGACTCCAGTTGTGTTTACAGCAACCTTGCACATTTTTTTTAATGTTTAGGAAGCCTCACTTGAAGGCAAAAGTGAGGAAACAGGGATGTGCTCTCCCCCTTCCCATTCATCTGTCAGACCCAGCCCAAGGACACCTTGCTGCTGGCAGCTCCTGCCTGTCTGAGGATGAGGCCCTGCTCTCCTCACTCTGCCCTCTGTTCCTGAGCTTTTCCACAACTACAAAATAACTAGCAAAACTTCCAAAAAACATTTAAAATCCTTGAGGCTACATGGAGTTTGCCTGCTGTGCAGGAGAAATGGAAACCAAGTCCTATCATGGAAAATGCCTGAGGTAGGCAGGCTCAGGCTGCTCACACATCCCTTGGCTCCTGAGGAAGAACTTCATAGAATCATGGAATGGTTTTGGTTGGAATGGACCTCAAAACTCATCCAGTTCCAACCCCCTTGCCATGAGCAGGGACACCTCCCACTGGATGAGGGTGCTCAAAGCCCCATCCAATCTGGCCTTGAACACCTCCAGGGATGGGGCAATAACAGCTTCTCTGGACAACCTGGTCACCAGTGAAGACTGCTCTTGCTTTGCAAATTTGTAGCCTTTAACATTTCCGTATCCATGGCTTCTTGGACTTGGAAAGGTTTTGTTTGAAGAGGATCAGCCTCACTGCACGTTTCACCGGGTGCTGGTCACACAGTGGTGGCCCTGGCACGGAGCTGGGAGGAATCCGCAGTACCAGACACCACAAGAGGGAGCTGTGAGCGGGGAGTGTTTTGCTGAGATAAGGCTGCATAACTGGAGAGAGGTGGGTGCATTTTTGGAATGTTTAGCATTTTCAGACTTTCCCCTTGCAGATTAAGGGCCAGATTGTGCAAAACACCAAGTGCCCTCAGGTCCCATCAACCCCAGCCCAGAGGCATTCTGGTATCTCCTCAGCAGTGCTTGAAACCTGGCAGGACCAGGCTTTGAAAGGGACCAAGCAGCTGGCAGAAGGAAAGAGATGGGAAAGGGATGGGTGCTGTTCAGAGCATCCTCCTGAGCCAGCCCATCTCTCTTCAGTGCGATAAACCCAGCGCACCCACCGGAACAACCTCTCCTGATGTGCCAACACGGCCAGATCTGGAGCTGCAACACTGTGGCTCCTCAAAGTGCCAAGCTCCCAGCCAGCAGGACAGCACCCTTTGCCCTGTGTGCTTTTTAAAGCTGATGCAGATTCGATTCCCACTCCCCAAAGCGTTTCCTGAGCTTTATTTTTAGCTACTGCATCCAACACCAGAACTGCTCCAAGAGCGAACATAAGGGAGCATCTTCACAAGGGAACACATGGGCGACTGCACATTATAGAATCATGGAATGGTTTGGGTTGGAAGGGACCTCAAAGCCCATCCAGTTCCACCCCCCTGCCGTGGGCAGGGACACCTCCCACTGGATCAGGGGGCTCAAAGCCCCATCCAACCTGGCCTTGAACACCTCCAGGGATGGGGCAGCCACCACTGCTCTGGGCAACCTGGGCCAGGGCCTCCCCACCCTCACATTCCTCCTTAAGATCTCATCATAGTCTCCCCTCTTTCAGCTGAAAACAATTCCCCCTTTTCCTATCCCTGCCCTCCCTGATCAAGAGCCCCTCCCCACCTTTCCTGTAGCCCTTTTCAGTACTGGGAGGCTGCTCTAAGGTCTCCCCAGAGGCTGGAGAACCCCAACTCTCTCAGCCTGTCTTTGTACATTTCCTGTATCACACAAAATCTTCCCTTATGAAAGGAAGCAACTCTCTGAGCAAAGGCTTCAGCACAAAAGCCAACTTTGAGAGGCACTTACCTATTACTGAGTTGCTATTTCTGTTGATAGGTTTGGGAGGAGGGATGGGAGGCTGTTTGGCAGGAGCTGTGCTGGTTGTGGTCGTGGGAGCAGTAGTGTTGGCACTGGTGAGAGCTGGGGGCAGAGTCCTGGGGGCTGGGGAAGGGGCAGCGGCGGAATTGACCGTCTTTGCTGCAGCAGGAGCTGCAGTGGAAGGTACAGTTCTTGCAGTGCTGCTGGCAGGCGTTGGATCCTGCCCTTCATTTGCCTCCTGGGAAGCAGAGGGAGGTCTTTTTGGAGGAAGTAGAGGCTGTCTGGGAACATATGGCTCCTGAGGTGGATCCAGTTCAGGCCCAGACTGGCTGCTGGATGAACCTGCAAAGTGAGAGAGTTCAGTTTAAGAGAGTGGAGGGCCCAGAGAGGGGTGGGAAAAAATCAGATGGAATTCAAAACTGGTCCTGGGAGAATCTGAAGCAAACCAATTTTAAACACATCTGGTTTCCTACCCAGCCTTTTCTTTGGTTCCTCAGCTGGAACAGGCTTCCTAAGGCTGGATGACTTTGTGGCCTCTTCTTCCTGGCTGGCCATGTTACAGACACTGGGACCACCGATTGGGACTGTGTGGCCGTTCTTCAGCGCAGGTGGGTTCAGCTTGTCTGGTTCTTCTCCATCTGCAAGGGGACAGGAGGGGAGAGAAGCAAACAAAAAGCACTCAGAAAGGAGGAGACAGAGAAGACATGGCTGAGCTGCCATTGAGCTGCACAAACCGAGTCTGCTTCTGCTGAGGAGAGCACAGCAACACCAACGAGCAGAAGCCAAGTGCCCTGGATTTCATAGGATCATGGAGTGATTTGGGTTGGAAGGAATCTCAGAGCCCATCCAGTTCCATGGGCAGGGACATCTGCCACTGGATCAGGGGGCTCAAAGCCCTATCCAACCTGGCCTTGAACACCTCCAGGGATGGGGCAGCCACAGCTTTTCTGGAATTCCATTATCAGCGAACAAAACAGGGCAGCACTGCATCCCATCGAGTGTTTTTGCTCCTTCAGTGGCCTCTTAATCCACCACCTCATTTAGAATTGATGCTACTGCAGGTAAGCCTGGCATGCCCAGTGATGTGCCACAGCCCAAGAAAGCTGCAACCACAGTTAAAGACCTCCAGCAGCTTTTGTATCTGTCCACCATTGAGGACTGCTCACAGTGCTGCAACACAAATCCAACATCAGCAGAGTGATCTACTGGACATAAAATAAGAGATTTTGATAAAGTCTTAAAATTAGTTAAAGCCCCTCTATTTTCCTCCTGTTCCTACACTGATATTGGCACAAAAATCACTGCTCTAGCCAAAGCATCCCACAGCAAGACCTATTTCCTCCCTTTTTACCTTTGTTTTAATCCAATTTAATGATACATCTCCAGAATCTGATGGAGTCCATCTCGACTATTTCTGCTTTTTCAGATTCCAGCATGGAGCTCTCCAAACATTAGAAGCAAGATATCTTTTGGAAAAATACCTATCTTCTTTTCAGCTGGTGCTTTGGAGAGCCCTTAGTCACAATGAGGAAATACTGACCCACTCTCTGCCTCTGTAATCGCCCTGGCAGGCAAACTCTTGATAATATCATTCCCCAAATCAGACTCAGCATCCACTCTAAAGGACTGCTGCCCATTTTGACTGCTTTCCAACTCAAGAAAACTTGGCTACATCACCAATTTGATTAAAAACCCTTAGCATTTTCAATCTACCATCTCTCATGCAGCTCCAGTGTATGGCACCTTGGGCCAAGTCTGCTTTGCTGCTCTGATTTTTGATCATTTATTCCACTGCCCTCTCCGCATCTCCTCTCCCCTCCCAGGGTATTTACCCGCCCTTCTCTAACCTGGGGTTATTCAAAAGCTGAAAGCCAAGATGCCAAGAAGCCAAAAGGTCCCCAGGCTTTTTTTTTCCTGCCAGAAATAGCCTTGGGTTCTGGAGGAGATGGCAGACGGCGCTGCCTCGCTTGCTGGGCTGCCCTTCCCCAAAACACAGGAAGCAGAGACAGCGAAAGCAGGAGTTTCCTCCCCAGCCAAGGGCTGAAACTCAAGAGATGAGCCAGAGCTTTCCTAGCAGCAATTGCCTCTGGCTAACTTTTCAGTGAAGGAGACAGGAACAGTGTGATCCAGCTTTCCTTACCAATCAAACCTTGCGTGCCCTCTCTGGCAGAGAGCTGGAGCACATCCAGAGTGTTCCCCATGGCCTTCTCACACCACCTCGCTCCTGACTTCAGTTCCAGTGACCTCCAAGATCAAGACAGCCCGAGGCTATCGTCCTTCACTGTGAGCCTGGCACAACCTGCTGACCACCAACCTCCCCCAGCTGCAGAGGGCTGAAACCTCCTCTACACCTCTTCCCTCCCTCCTCGCTCACTCATCCCGAACATTTCCAGCATTTTTCCCCCCTAAGAAAATTACCCAGCCTTGTCAGAGCAGGTTTTAAAATTGCAAGCCAACAGAGCAACCTACCAGCACCACCTTATGACTGCCCAAGTGCCTTAAACTTGCAGCAGGGATTAAGATAATGCGCTTTCTAATCAAACCCTCCTGACAAATGCTGACTGCTCCCTCGTACCTTGGGTTTGCACTTTGGCCAGATCACAGCCATCTTCTGCTTCTTAAGCCAGATCAGATGACTCAAAGCAGAAAATAATTCTGCTTCTGTTACACACTCTCAGTCTGGAAGATCTCTCCTCTGTCATCTCTCGTTGGAAGTCTGTTACCCAAAGCCTTTGATCTCTCTTCCACAGTTTCATCCTGTGACCTCATACCCTTCTGCACCGCGGTGAACTCTTCCTCCAGCCCGGCATTTACACCCTCAGGTGGCTGCAGTTGGCTCTCACTCAGCGTAGCTGCAAACAACTGCGTCAAGACTTTCCCTCTCAGTTTTGCTTTCAGTGGTTTGATCTGAAAACCACTCTTTCACCTCCACTTTTCCACTTTGCGTTTTCCTTAGAACCCTGAAATTTGCATGAGATGAAAGCTGCTTCTGCAGCACCTTCTGAGGTGCAGTTACAGCATAGAATGGTTTGGATTGGATGGGACCTCAAAGCCCACTCCCCTGCCATGGGCAGGGACATCTCCCATTGGATCAGGGGGCTCAAAGCCCCATCCAACCTGGCCTTGAACACCTCCAGGGATGGGGCAGCCACCACTGCTCTGGGCAACCTGGGCCAGGGCCTCCCCACCCTCGCAGGAAAAGATTTCTTCCTAAGATCTCACCTCAATCTCCCCTCTTTCAGCTGAAAACCATCCCCTCTCATTCTATTCCTGCTCTCCCCGATCAAGAGCTCCTTCCCAGCTTTCCTGGACCCCATTTCAGTACTGGGAGGTTTCACGTGGGAAGTGCTCCAGTCCTTGGATCATCTCCATGGCCTCCTCTGAACTCATTCCAACAGCTCCAGGTCCTTCCTGTGCTGAAGACTCCAGAACTGAACCCAGGACTCCAGGTGAGGTCTCACCAGAGCCGAGGGGCAGAATCCCCTCCCTTGCCCTGCTGGCCACACTGCTTTGGATGCAGCCCAGGATATGCCTGAGTCTATGCTAAAGACCAGGCTGCTCTCCCAGCACACGTTCCTGTCCCTTCCCACAGCACCCAACACACAGCCAGATGACTGGATGAACTGACCTGTCTGAAAAGCTATTTGAGCAGGACAGCCCCAACTCAGCGACATCAGGGACAACAGGAAAGGGAATGAGACTTCTATGACAGCAGGAAAGCTTCAATAAGCTCAGTGGTGACTATGACACCACACCATCAAGTACCTCATCTATAACCCTTTGAGGAAATGCCCCTACCCAGGCAGCTCAAAAGCCATCAATCTGTTTATTCTTCCAAGCCTGATGCCTTGGAAGCTGAGCTCCAAGGTCATGGCTCTCCCGCAGCGATTAGAGCGTGATCAGAACAACCTGGAGATGGTGAGCACAAGTGTGATGGGGGAGCTCAGCAGGACAAGACAAGGTGGCTGGAGTGGGATCGGATAGGAAGTGACATGGAACAGCCCTTCCCTCCCTGCTGGCAGCAAGCAGGAAGATGTCCAAGACAGGCATCACGCTTTCTTAGCAACATCTTCCCCACTGAGCAGGCTGCTGCCACCCTGGCCAGGTGCAAAAGTTGGACAAGAGAGGTTGAAGAGGGCAGGACAGACAGAACCAGGTTAGCAAAGAGCCACCAAATTTGCCTCCCCAAAACAAGACCGGCTGCAAGGGTGAGGTTTCACTAGAGGAAGGTCAGCGACACAGAACACAGACAGGAGGAGAAGTTTATTTGCAGACTCACCCTGCTCAGGGTCTTCCAACAGAACCCCTCTTTTTACCAGCTCCTCTCTTGGCTTTCGCATAGAAATCTTTCGTTCTAAAACTGACATTAAATCGAAAAAAAGCACTCAGAAAACAGGGTAGGCCAGAAGTTCAAGAAGATACTTTTTTTTTTTTAAAGGGATCCTCTGGAAGAGGCCTTCAAATGTCACTGCTTTTGGATGGATTAAGAGAAGGGAGGAGGGACTGCAGGTTCGGGCCTGCGCTTCACACTCGACTGGTGATCACGGAGCAAACCCTCCCTCCCCACAGCTGCTTGGGGAGGCTCTTTGCAAGGAAGGAATTTGTTTGTCTGAAACTACTGCTCCATAGCAAGGTGTTTCTGGAGAGATCGCAGGTGCCAGCCCACCACCAGAGTCACAGTTTGGTTCTCAGCACTCAGGCTTGTGCCAGCAAGCCCCTCTCACTAGCCAGAAGGCTAACTGCAGGCTTCCCAAGCGCAGGAAGGGAATCCCACCCCACCCAGATCACTCTACCTTCTGAAGTCTCCTTAAATTTGTCACTGCTTTTCTTTTTCCTCCACTTCCAGGGTTTGAAGATTTTGCCAAAGCTTGAAAACTTGCTTTTCCTCTTCGTAGGAGGTGTGGTGTCACCCGATTCCAAAACGTCTACCCCCATGCTGGCATCAGTTGGGGGGTGATCCACGTCTTCAGCTGCACAGGAAAGAACAAAGATGTTACCTTTGTGCTACAAATAACGGCTTCCACCTGCCACCAGCCCCTTGCCTCCTGGGAAACAGCGGCGCACGTTCATGCAAAGAAGGGAGCAAGACTCTGTGGCTTCACAGGACCCATCAGCCCTTCACGTTAGCTTGGGGACACAAACGTGGGGTTCCAAATGTTAACGGTGCAAAGGGCAACCAGTAAGAGGCTTTCGAATGAAACAAGGATTAGTTTAACTTTGCAGCCTCACAGCTTCGCCCAAGGAACACAAATCACTTTTGGCTGCGGTTTCTCAGCTTCAGCTGGAAGCAAGTGGTGCTGGACACAAGTAATTACAGGAACACAAATACCTTCCAGACTACAGAGCTGGCTTTCACGGCTGTCTTCGCAGCCTGGAATTACCAGACCCATCACACCAGCTTGAACTCAGCCTCTCTGATTTTCCCTTCTATAAATAAGGCCAGCAAAGCTGGCCAAGAGCAACAACCACACAGGAAAGCAACACAATGCTGGCCTGTGCTCCACCTACTGTACTCAAAGTCTCTGGAGAACAACAGCAGGAGGACAGGGAGGTGGGAAGGGACATGCAAAAAAAAAAAAACCCAACAAAAAAAAATCTCATAACAAAACAAGTTGTGAAGCAGAACCAGCCCACGGAGCGCTGAGCTGGTGGCTGTCAGTGCTGGCTCGCCTCGGGTTGCTGTTCTCTGGGTATTTGATGAGACAGAAGGGAATGCTCACCACCAGCAGGATCATGGAATGCTCTGGGTTGGAAGGGACCTTAAAGCCCACCCAGTTCCATCCCCCTGCCATGGGCAGGGACCCCTCCACACTGGATTAGGGGGCTCAAGGGGCTCAAAGCCTCAACCAACCTGGCCTTGAACACCTCCAGGGATGGGGCAGCCACCACTGCTCTGGGCAACCTGGGCCAGGACCTCCCCACCCTCACAGGAAAACATTTCTCCCCAAGATCTCATCTCAATCACCCCTTTTTCAGCTGAAAACTGTTCCCCCTCATCCTACTGCTGCCCTCCCTGATAAAAAGTCCCTCCCCAGCTTTCCCAGAGCCCCTTTCAGTACTGGGAGGCTGCTCTAAGGTCTCCCTGGAGCCTTTTCTTCTCCAGGCTGAACAACCCCAATCTAGCAATGCCTTCAAAACACCAAAAATCAGAGTGCACACCACCAAAGTGAAGCCAGCTGGGGGCCACCTTCATGGGCTTCATTTCCAGCCTGAGAACCCCTTGGCTTCAGCACTGCAGATGACAGCAGCACCCACACTGTGTCGCAGAACTCCGTGAGAACACGCGATGTCGAGAGCAGAGCCTGGAGACTTCCTGCAGTCCCACAGCTCAGCTCTGCCTTCACCACAGACCCAGAGACTGGAGACTCTTAATTTTGAGCCTCCAAGTCAAACGTTCTGGAGTTTGCGAGCCTCCTGGGATCACAACAGACCTTTTTGTCAACTTCAGACAAGCCTGTCTGACGAGCCTGCAGAAAAGACAATACCCTCTGGGCCATGGGGAGAGTTCAGCCAGGAATCCCTGCTCCTGAGGCTGAGAGATTGGGAAAGGAATTTTAAGGGAAAGCTGTTTTGCACACAGGACAAAGAGCTGTGGAGGGACTTTTTACAAGGGCAAGTAGTTATACGACAAGGGGGAACAGCTTTAAACTGGAAGGGGGAATATTTAGGTTAGACATTAGGAAGAAATTCTTCAAATAAGGGTGGGGCCCAGGTTGCCCAGAGCAGTGGTGGCTGCCCCATCCCTGGAGGTGTCCCAGGCCAGGTTGGATGGGGCTTGGAGCCCCCTGATCCAGTGGGAGGTGTCCCTGCCCATGGCAGGGGGGTGGAACTGGATGGGCTTTGAGGTCACTTTCAACCCAAACCATTCTATGGTTCTATGATTCTATGAAATCTCTAACAGAAAGCTGACTCAGAACCAGAGAAAAGCTGATGCCAGCCAATATTTATTTGAAAACGGGAGATCAATTCAGCAACTGAGCTGCTGCTTAAATAAAATCTGGCTTCATAACAGGAGAGAAATTGGGTGGAAAGCAACACACAAGATGTCAGCACTGCTTTGTGATTTTCTACTGGGAGGGAGGGTGGCTGTGAGGAAGTGGGGATGAAAAAAATAGCATTTCAAGTTCCCAGAAACCCAAGAGAAAATTGTGTGGCTGCTTAGAGGCGCTTTCTTCAGAGCCCAGAACATTCGCCCCGGAGTTGTACAAGTAATTCTAAAAAGCTGTATTCACTTTGTTTAATAGAGCGTTCCCAAGGTTTACCAGGCGGGCACGACTGCTTGCCAGGCACAGGCTGGGGACTGGATTTGGATCCCAAAGTGCCACAGAAAGGCATTTCTCTCACCTTTCCAAGGAGCAGACACAGTGCTGAAGGCAGCTGCACCCAGCTCACTTCATAGATAGGTTGATGGATGGATATATAGATATAAGGTAGATAGGTAGGTAGGTAGATAGATAGATAGATGTAAGGTAAATGGACACAGGTAGATGGATAGATATATAGACATAAGGTAGATGGACACAGGTAGATGGATGGATATACAGATATCAGGTAGTAGACACAGGTAGATGGATGGATATATAGATGTAAGGTAGTGGATACAGGTAGATGGATGGATATATAGATATCAGGTAGATGGACACAAGTAGATGGATGGATATATAGATGTAAGGTAGTGGATACAGGTAGATGGATGGATATATAGATATCAGGTAGATGGACACAAGTAGATGGATGGATATATAGATATCAGGTAGTGGACACAGGTAGATGGATATAAGTAGATAACTATATAGATACAGATAGGTAGCTATACAGATATATATAGACACAAATACATAGATAGCTGTGGGTATAATAGACATATAAATATATATCTATAAATATATAGATAGATCTCTAGATAGCTACATAGATATGTATAGCTAGATATAGAGCTCTATTTCCCTTCTCTTGATTGCTCTTTGGAATGTAACCCATGTGCTGCCTCCCACCCGAGGTGTCCAAGTGCTGCACTAAGCAAAACGAGTTATTAAAAGAAAACTCAACCACCAGGGATTAATGAACAGAGAGCTCAGCAAGCTGTGATGTCTCCATTTCCACTTAGAGGGAGAACCACGAGCATTCCCCTGCCCCAACCTCCTCCGAGCAGCCAGGACATGAAAGGATGAGCCAAAAGTGCGCGAGACACACGACAGCCCCAACGCTGGAGCAGCAAAAAGCAGGGAGGGTGGGGGAGAGCCCACGTGTGAATTTTATTGGAGGCAAAAGAATCTTTCAGCAGGTCCTGCAGTCTAGGTCTGGCTGTCCAAATACCATGCGAGGGTGGAGCTCCACTCCAGGTACCTGACTGCCATCAACTGCAACCACACGGGTAATGCTAAAGCGAGGTTTCACAATGACATTGGGCATTGAAATTGAATGACTGGTTCTTGCTCCTCTGCTGTGCCACCCCAAGCAGCCCCCTGGCAGCTGCTGGGCACCAGGTCTTGTCCAACACGAGAACACTCGGTTTTCAAAGAATAACAGAACAGTTTGGGTCGGAAGGGACTTCAAAACTCTTCCAGTTTCATCCCCCTGCCATGGGCAGGGACACCTCCCACTGGATCAGGGGGCTCAAAGCCCCATCCAACCTGGCCTTGAACACCTCCAGGGATGGGGCAGCCACCACTGCTCTGGGCAACCTGGGTCAGGGCCCCCCCCAGCCTCACAGCAAAACATTTCTCCCTAAGATCTCATCTCAATCTCCCCTCTTTCAGCTGAAAACCATTCCCCCTCATCCTATCCCTGCGCTCCCTGATCACAGCCCCTCCCCAGCTTTCCTGGAGCCCCTTTCAGCACTGGGAGGCTGCTCTAAGGTCTCCCCGGAGCCTTCTCCAGGCTGAACAACCCCAACTCTCTCAGCCTGGCTTTGTACAGGAGGTGCTCCAGCCCTTAGATCACCTCTGTGGCCTCCTCTGGACTCGCTCCAACAGCTCCAGGTCCTTCTGGTGCTGAGGATTCTGGTTCTGTGTCTCAAAACGGTCATGGAAGAGGGGAAGACAGGCAAACCATGCACCTCTCCATAGCAGGAATCCACAGTCCAAATAATTTCCACCATCCCCTTTTAATCTGCGTAAAATAAAGCTCAATAAACACTGCTAAACAGTGTGAATCTCCCAAGACCTCCACAGCCCAATACTGATGCCAGGAAAGCCATTTCCCTCCCAGATACACAATGGGATTCATCCTGCTCCGTTCTGCAGCACAGGTTGCTCACAGCAGAGCTTGCAACTCCCCAATCCCTTCCACAGCTCTTCTTTTTACCCTCCCTAATTACCACACGGACACAGACATTTAAAACAGTCTGTTGTGATGCAATTATGAATTACATTTTACTGCTAATTAGCGGGTGGATCAGCAGCTGTAGGTGTGCTTTACTGATCTGTATTTTAAATAACCTCATTGTGCAGCGACTGTTCACGCTACACAGATCTCCTGCTCCCTCAGAACAGGATCTTCCTTTCCATTCTCAGCCCATTTCCAGCTCAGATTTCCATGAAATGGTGCAGAGAGGACATTTCTTGCCCAGGCTGCCTTTGCTATGGAGAGACCGTGGGCAGGGTGGATTCTCTGGGCCATCTCTTGCTTTGTTTTACATGGAAGGTCCCAAAGCCACTCTGCAATGCAAGGCAGAAACCCTTCCTTATCCAAACCACGCAGTAGGAACCTGCTAAGGAACCACAGTGCAGCACTCAGGGAATGGAACGGGGCAAAAAAAGACAAATGGGACTTTAAATGAAGGGTGAGAAGTGTCAGGAAGCTGCTGCCCTCACCTGACCTTGCTCAGCACCTGTGTTGCCCTGCATGACACATCTGTGTCCAAGAGACCAACTCCACCTTCTTCCCTTTGGTCCCAGGCTGGAAAACCCATTTAAAATGTATTAAAATTGTTAAATGAAGTGAACCAGTGGAGTCTTCATTAGAAAGTCAAGAGCTTTCCAATGTGCCCTCATGTCACAGCATGACCTTGTTTCACCTTTCTCCAAGAACCACATGAAATATTCCCTTCGGAATAGTGACCCTGAAGTAGAGAAGAGTCCCAAAGAGCCCTGTGATGCCAGCACACCATGCCCAACGCACTGCCCCAGGAGAAACTCCTCATGAAAACATCTACTGCAACTCCTGCACATTGCCTGGGTGCTCCTTCTCAAGATGATGTCCTGGAGCACCCAACTCACATCCCTCAGACTGACCCCAGCACCTGGAGGGCTCTGGGGAGGGAACGATGCCCTGGTTGCTGTTTCCTCCAGCTTCCCCACCAGAGCTAACTCTCCAAAACACTTAAACACATCCAGATCCTGCTCCATCAAAACAAGCAGGTGAATTCGAGATGCTTAAACAGCAGATTTGTGTCAACCCAAAACGTTTAGACTGAAATAGTCCCGGGAGATGTCACAGAATTGGCACAGCCTGGAGACACAAGAAGGCAGAAAGCTCCAGCAGTGCCAACAGCTCGGGATGTGGTTCTCCATCAGGACACCTGGTCCTTCAAACCCTCCCCCTGCAGATGGCTGCACACATTTCCACTTAAGTCTTGCCATTAAAATCCAGGTGGAAAAAGCTCATCTCCCCCTGCCTTTGTGGGAGGTGCACGCTACCCCTGCTATGTGTTTTTCCACAGAGGAAAAACCATTCCAGTGGAAGAAGTTGGAGATCACAGTTGGTCTCCAAGCTCATCACGCAGTCACAGTGAAGCTGCTGCCTGTCATCTGCTCCCAGGGCAGCCATTCCTGCTTTCACTTCCACCACTACTCTCAATGAGTCAAAACCAGCAGAGCCTGGACCTGTGGAGTCAAGAAAACCACCCCAGGTGTTCACACCATGGCCACACACATGGGACACTCACTCAGCCCGCAGCTCTCCAGGAAACTTCAGGAAACACCAACATAACCCCAACATAAGGATATGGAACTGTTGGAACGGGTCCAGACGAGGCCATGAAGATGATCCAAGGCCTGGAGCTCCTCTGCTATGAGGACAGGCTGAGAGAGTTGGGGTTGTTCAGGCTGGAGAAGAGAATGCTCCAAGGGGACCTCATAACAGCCTCCCAGTAGTGAAAGGGGCTCCAGGAGAGCTGGGGAGGGGCTTTTTACAAGGGCTTGTTGAGACAGAACGAGGAGAAACGGATTTAAACTGGAAGGGGGAAGATTTAGATTAGACATTAGGACGAAATTCTTCACAATGAGAGTGGGGAGGCCCTGGCCCAGGTTGCCCAGAGCAGTGGTGGCTGCCCCATCCCTGGAGGTGTTCAAGGCCAGGTTGGATGGGGCTTTGAGCCCCCTGATCCAGTGGGAGGTGTCCCTGCCCATGGCAGGGGGCTGGAACTGGATGGGCTTTGAGGTCCCTTGCTACCCAAAGCATTCCATGGTTCTATTATTCTAGGATACAAGTGGAATGGTTTAGCAGACACACAGTGGTCCAAGAGAGGAAAAGCCACCACGTGAGTAAATCTAGTTAACCCTCATCTTTAGGGATCAAGCCCCAGAACACCCTTTTGTAGAGCAAGGCACTACCAGCCTCAAAAAAAAGATATGATAGGGACTTCAGATGCTGACAGGAATAAACAAAAATCACTCATTTCATTAAGGATCTTCTCTCACAGCAAAGATATCTGCGACAGCACATGAGAGAGTGGCACCTCTGATAGAGCCACAGAATCATCAACGTTGGAAAAGACCTCTAAAATCATCCAGTCCAACCCTCAGCTCAACCCCACCGTGCCTGCTAAACCATGTCCTGAAGTGTCACGTCTCCATGTTTTTTGAACCCCTCTAGGGATGGAGACTCCACCCCTGCCCTGGGCAGCCTCTGCCAGGACTTCACCACTCTTTCAGTTAAGAAATTTTTCCTAATATCCAATCCAAACCTCCCCTGGCACAACTTGAGGCCATTTCCTCTCATCCTACCACTTGTTCCTTGGGAGAAGAGACCAACACCCACCTCACCACAACCTCCTTTAAGGGAGCTGCAGAGAGCGATGAGGTCTCCCTTCTATATGCCCAGTATTAAAAATATTAAAGCCAGGTGCACATCCTGGTGAATTTTTAAAGCACTTTGACTCAGGCCACACACCATCAAATGCCAGCACAGCCATGGAGAAGCCTTATTTTGTTTTTAACTGGCACACCACCACATAAGCCAGAAATCACTTCAAGATCTGAGCTGGAGATCCCAACAAAGCAAGGCCAAAGGCTGTGAAGAAATCAAAGCCCTGCTGCTGACAATTCCTATTATATTGCTGTACGCCTGGGAGGGAAACTCCTGATATCCAGTGTTCCTGAAGAAAACGTGACAATTCTTGAAGGATGAAGGTTAAGGGAGACCCAGGACAGGACTGCAGACTCCAGTTTCTGGGAAAAGACTGGGAACGTGCTGCTTTTTGCCCTGAAATATCTCTGCAGGCATCCAGAAGACAGAGGAGCAGAGTTTAGCTCCAAAAGAAGATGCTCCTCACCCCTGCCTGAACCAGACCAGGCTATGTACCCTGTTCCTCTTCAGAGATGTTATGATCTGTTCAATTCCATCAACATTAAGAGCCATCCTCACAAAGGGAACAAGAAAGCATCAGCATTTTGCTTTGTAATAGGACTTGCAGGGCATGTAAATCATAGAATGGTTTGGGTTGGAATCACCAGCTTGAGGCAGATTCCTTCCATCTGCAAACCACACTTCCCCCAGAACGTGATCCATCTCTTATTGTGGTGGTTACTACAGGATTTCCACAAATCCCAGGAGCTTCTGTTCCCAAGGAGCTCAGCAGGCAGCTCTGTCTCGCAGTCGTAGCCTCCAGGCTCACATCCAGACACATCTGCAGCAGCGAACGGCGATGCAAACGCTTAGCTGGGAGCTAAAAGCACTCAGGCAAATTAAGTACCTCAACACCCAGCAACTCGGGACACTTTGGCTTAATCACCTCTGTTTTCTTAAGTTGCACCTGAAGTTCTGCTGCCAAACCAGCCCAGAAGGTGCACAGGCTGCTCATTACACACCTCACATCCCCGTCCCTTTGGAATGGTGCTGGGCGGTACAGCCCGACTGATGGTGACAGTGGGACCAACGGCCTCGCACGGCTGAGTTGCAGTGGGATCACAGTGGGATCAACAGCCTTGCACTGTGGAACTGGCATGGGATCACAGTGGGATCAACAGCCTTGCACTGTGGAGCTGGCATGGGATCACAGTGGGATCAACAGCCTTGCACTGTGGAACTGGCATGGGATCACAGTGGGATCAACAGCCTTGCACTGTGGAACTGGCATGGGATCACAGTGGGATCAACAGCCTTGCACTGTGGAACTGGCATGGGATCACAGTGGGATCAACGGCCTCGCACGGCCGAGCTGGAGTTGGAACACAGTGGGACCAACTGCCTCGCATTGCCAAGCTGGAATGGGATCCCAGTGGGACCAATGGCCTCGCATGGCTGAGCTGGCACGGGATCACAGCAGGATCAACAGCCTTGGACCACTGAGCCGGTGTGGGATCACAGCAGGACCAACAGCCTCGTTATCACCAAGCTGGTGTGGGATCACAGCAGGACCAACAGCCTCGCACCACCAAGCTGGTGTGGGATCACAGTGGGACCAACAGCCTCGCACCACCGAGCTGGTGTGGGATCACAGCAGGACCAACAGCCTCGCACCACCGAGCAGGCACAGGATCCTCTCTGGCCTGGATGACCCTCACCAGCTCACACTGCTGCAAACCCTCCCGTTGCCAGAGCAGAGTTGATGCATGAGCTGCAGGATAATTCAACTCCCTCATCTTCAGCTTTGTTGTGTCGGGCAGAGCAGTTAAGAATCCAAAAAGCTTTCAAGCAAACAGCTACAACTCCAAGAGCAAACAGAGACTCTTTTAAAGGAAACGCTGTTAAGGTTAAAGCATTAAAACAGCACTTTAGGTAAACATTTCTAGCTTCCTATAACAACTTTAAACACTCCATGTGCATTTCCTGAATGGTCCAGTGAAGATGTGAATCCTGAGCTTAAAGCAATAAATGACTGTGGTCACAAAACAGCCTCAAACAGTCCCAGCCCTTGGCTTCCCTGTTATTGTATGTTTCTAATCACCATAATCTTCACAACACTTTTCCTCTCAGCAGCATCCTGCCAAAGTTAATGCAAGAACCATCCCTTTGAGTTCACAATGTATTCAGCAGGAGCTATGCAAGCTGCACCACGAGAGATGACTTCTGAGGGCAAATGGCCATTTGTGGAAACACCAGGTCTGCTGACCTCCAGCCCTGGAAAAGATGTTATTGCACCCAGAGAGCCCACTCCCCTGAGAACAACCATTGTGTCTGGTGCTGGCTGAGAGAAAGAGCCCAAACACAAACACATTGGTCTCTAACAGTGCCTAAGTGCAAGGAGAAGGTTCCAAGGAGTCCTTAGAGCAGCCTGCCAGGACTGAAAGGGGCTCCAGGAAAGCTGGGGAGAGGCTCTTGATCAGGGAGTGCAGGGATAGGATGAGAGGGAAGGGTTTTCAGCTGAAAGAGGGGAGACTGAGATGAGATCTTAAGAGAAAATGTTTTCCTGTGAGGGTGGGCCCAGGTTGCCCAGAGCAGTGGTGGCTGCCCCATCCCTGGAGGTGTTCAAGGCCAGGTTGGATGGGGCTTTGAGCCCCCTGATCCAGTGGGAGGTGTCCCTGCCCATGGCAGGGGGGTGGGACTGGATGGACTTTAAGGTCCTTTCTAATCCAAACCATTCCATGATTCTATGAGAAGATGCTGTCCATCTCCATGGACAGAATAAAGACAACTGAAGTTTTACTTCTCCCTTCCGCTCTTTCAGTGTCACTTATTTTTAGCAGCCCTTGAACAAGACGACCTGGAGTGAACTGGGGGTGGGGAAGAAAGAATCACTGGTTTATCTGCACCCTAAAAACCTGGTAGATTTGAAGTTTTAAAAGTGGAAAAGAATGAAAAAACTAATCTGCTTCTCCCATCTCCATGTGCCAGAGTCAAGTATTGCTCTAAAAATCAGACAACACTGCTCAAAGATGAGCAGTAAAGCCCAACAGCTGACAACAAGGGTATGAGATGAGAGGGAACAGCACAAGGTGCAAGTCTCCTCTCATAGTGCATCGCAGTCCCAGCGCTGGGAACACAGACCTGGAAATAACACTGACCTACACACAGTGTTCTGGAAGTAGAGCTGCTTCCAGAGCTTAAAGCAAGGCTGTGTTTGCTCCTGCCAGTTACCCAGACACCTCACAGAGTGAAAACAAGCAGGACGACTGCCAAGCCCCCTTCTCCTCCCAAAACTACAGCAGCTGCCCCAAAAAGCTGGGTGTCGTCATACACCGGGAGGCAATTCCGGGCAGCTTTGATCCTGCCTGGCTCCTGCCCCACTCGGGTGAATTTCACTGCTGTCCAAGCACTTTGTGTCCCTGAACTTGCCATGCAAGACAGAGGCTGTCCCTAAAAACCCCAGCTCAGAGCCTGCCCAACATCAGAACCCACTGCCCAGTGACCGCACGTGATGTGAGCAATAGAAAGGAAGGAAACGGAGTTATTTCCCTGGTTTCTCTTCCCAGCACAGGTTACACAAGCCCCGCATTCCACCCCTCCCAACTCCCCCATTTCACCTGTGATCCTGCCCTGCTGCAGCCCTGAAGTTTCCTCTGTCTTCTTGCCCTCCATTACTCACCCAAAGCAGCTGGATTTACCGGTCTCGAGAAGTGCGGCTGCCCCATCGGATTCTTTTCGAAGCAGCTCTCCGGGAGGAGGAGAGAGGATTAAAAAAAAAACCCCACAAGTCTACCCTGAAGAGAATCCTTTAAAATGATAAATCCACGCTTTGCACTGGGAAAGAGCTGGGAGAGTGAGAACTCTCAGGCAACAACAGTGGTGTCCGATGGTCCAACACAGGTCCTGTTCTCCCGGTACCCCGTGGCCGGGCACTTGATTCTCATAATAGGCGTCCGTGCCAGCTCCCTTCACGCAGGAATGCCTGTCATTCCAGAGCAGAGCTGGCTAGGGCTGAAGCTCAGGAAGGGGAGGAGACAGCAAGCCATGCTCCAGCCACTTAGCTGCATAATCCAAATCATCAACACCCCTCGCTCCTGCCCCGCATCAAGTTTAGCAAGGAGAGAGAGAAGAGAGAGAAACCGCAGCGTTTGGCTCAAGGAAGGGCTTGGAGGAACCTCGCATGGAGATGTTTCACCTCTCAAATGGGATCAAGGAGGTAACAGCACACCTGAGCCTGCAAAGAACAAACTGAGGCAGCAATGGATGAGAAAACACGGTGCTTGAACTGTCCTGGAGCTGCACTGCCCAGAGAGGAAAGAGTTTCAAAGAGCGCCTGAACCAGCAGGCATCTGGCTACAAGTATAATAAAACCCCAATTTCATAGCAATTCTTCTGTTACCAGGAAGAAGGTAAGAGCAGGGAGCACATCATCTCATTTAATTTAACGAAGGAAAATTTAAATTTAGCAAGGAAAGGAGTTTATTTAGCAAAGGAAGAGTTTATTTTTTATTTTGGGTACCGCATCTTGCTGGTTAAGGTAACAAATATCCCCCCCTCGATATTCGTATCACAATAAGAAAGATCTCCAGAGCTGAACTATTTCCACTCAGATCCTTTAATTTCTCATCAGTTAGGACTTGAGTAAACCTACAGATCCTTTCCAAGCCCTATGCACCACAGAGGAGCAGGGAAGCCTTTAAACATCCAGAAGCTTCATCTTAACTCACGGGAAAAGGAAAAACAAGTTTCAAAACCACACAGGAATTTACAGGATCACCCTGGTGACTAATCAGGAACCTGAATCCCTCTGACACATCGGGTTTTGTTCTCTCCACTCTAGGAAAAGACAGTTTTAAACACTTGCTCCAGCTCTTAAGGTCCTTGTCAGCCCAGCAGCCGCGGTGCTTCACTAGCGCTGAAGATCACGCAGGCAGCCAGGAAGAGCTCAGGACGAGCTCACCACGCAGCAGTCCCAATAGTAAAAACCTTCTATTCTGGGGAACAGCAAAATCCAAGGCTGTCAGTTTGGGCTGGTGCAGCTGGGAATGATCAGTGCTGCTTTAGTCAGAACAGACACCCACAGCGAGCGCCTGCAGAGATCATCGTCCAGAGCCACCAGCTCTGGGGAGTTGGCACAAATAAACCTGGGAGATAGTGATGCTCTTGGTTCCTCCACTGACACACTAAATGCACTATCTGACAACTTCCAATATCTGAAACACAGTTGGAAAAGATTGGGATGAAGCAGGCAGGCTCTGCCCCTTCTCATGCACCAGCACCTCACGTGTCTGTAACCCCTGTCCCCATGGACAGCCAGGCAGGAGCAGGTGGAGGAGCAAGGGATGAGTGGACACGTGGAGGTGGAGGAGCAAATAGCATTCTCCTCCCTCACACAGAACATATGGACGTTCCTGGAAGTGTTGCTCTTCTCAGCCTCCCACCACCACCAGGCATCTCCGTGTTCGGAAGAGGAGCCGGCGCTTCTGCCTCGTCAGCGCCAGCGGTCAGGCTTCCAAGTACTTTTTCTTCTCATTATGGGCAATTAATGCCCTGATTCACAGGCACCTCCACCTCAGTTTGGAGCCTTCCCTTTGAAACAAAGAAAAAGCCATTTTAAAGCCATTTAAATTCGCTGCCATCTGGCAGGGACTCACAAAGATTGGTGATAAAGGCTTGAAGACTTCTCCAAGTCTGTAAATCAGCTGTCCAGCTTGGAAGGAGGTCTGGAAAAAAAATACCTTTGCATCTGGAGATGCTGCAGAATGCTACACACTGCTTCTAGACTTGCCTTGACTTCTGATGAGATGAAAGCCATTGCAATTTTTAGTACATTTGCTGTGGATGCAGAGTGCAAAAAGCTCTGCTGCAGAACAGATGAGACGTGGAAGGTCATTAAAGCATAGCAGCACAATTATCTGCCTGACCCCTTAGGTCTACATTGGTAAAACATGAAATATTAGCTTATGCTTCAATGAAAGAGATTTAAATTCACAGCAGCTGCAGTCCAGGAGTGCTCACAACAGCTACTCAGGCTCTGGTGCCACACAGTAACTCACCAGGCTGTGAGAAGACAATCATGCAATAAAACACTGTCACATTCCTGTATTGTTGAGAAGGGCTTATGAACCATCACAGAGAGAATAACGAGACTATGGGGCAAAGGCATCTGTAATAAAGTTTGCACCAGAAGTGCATTTGCTTCTGAAACGCAGGGCTGCGGCGCTCAAGGAGATACAAACCTGCATTTCAAATGACAATGGGTTTTGGACTTCAAATATCCTTTAGGAGTTGGAATGAATGGAATGGGTTGGGTTGGAAGGGACCTCAAAGCACATCCAGTTCCATCCCACTGCCATGGGCAGGGACACCTCCCACTGGGATCAGGGTGCCCAAAGCTTCATCCAGCCTGGCCTTGAACACCTCCAGGGATGGGGCAGCCACCACTGCTCTGGGCAACCTGGGCCAGGGCCTCCCCACCCTCATTGTGAAGAATTTCTTTCTAATGTCCAATCCTAATCTCCCCCTTCCAGTTTAAAGCCATTCCCCCTCGTCCTATCACTCCAAGCCCTTGTAAAAAGTCCATCCCCAGCTTTCTTGTAGCCCCCTTTACGTACTGGGAGGCTGCTCTAAGGTCTCCCTGGAGTCTTCTCCAGGCTGAACAACCCCAGCTCTCTCAGCCTGTCACCTGGAGGTGTTCAAGGCCAGGTTGGAAGGGAGTTTGAGCCCCTGATCCAGTGGGAGGTGTCCCTGCCCATGGCACAGGGCTTGGAATTGGATGCCCTTTGTGGTCCCTTCCAACCCAAACCATTCCATGATTCTATGAAAAGCCTTTACTCTTCAGGAAGAGGTGACCTTCATGAGAAGAAAAGGTTCAGAACAGCCAAGGTCTTTCTACAGAAAAGCAAAAAGAGATATGGCTGATATTTTGTATTCAATATTTTGTAGTCATCAAGAAAAACCAGGTAAGTGAAAATTTCATAGGGTTTCAGGTGATTCCAGTGGCTAAAACAACACAACAAGGTGCCTGGTTACAGGCAGTGAATGCCCAAGGAGCAGGGGACATGGCTTTCCTCTGAAGTTTCATTTCCTCTCCATCCAGACCCGAGTCCCATTAAAAACCTGGCATTCAAATGTTAATCATCTGTTTACGTGCATTGTGAAAGGAACTCTTCAAGATCGTTTCACTTAATCTAATGAAACCCATAATGAGCCCAAATATTAGCTCCTCTATTAATGACACTGCTGCTCACATTTCAGCTCACACCAACGTGAAACACCACATTCATCAGTGGTGACTCAGACATTTATGTTCCATGATTCAGCCACAGGACTCTCACATTATCCCATCCGTGCAGACAGAGCCATTTAAAACCAGTGGTACTGGTCCTTTCCTTCTCAGCCCATCCACAATAGAGTCAGCAGTGGCTACGGGGGCTTGTGAGGCTCTATCCTTGCAGGAGATGCACCCACCTGAACCAACAATGCCTGTGGTAAGGTTTCACCAGGAGGACTGGTAGGGAGAAGATAAAGCAGCAGCGCACGACTCTGGATGAGTTTCACCACAAATTGTTCACCAGAAACCCTCAACAGCTTTGGCAGAATGAGAACGTGAGATAAAATATATTATATAGAATCAAGGAATGGTTTGGGTTGGAAGGGACCTTAAAATCCACCCAGTTCCACCCCCCTGCCATGGGCAGGGACACCTCCCACTGGATCAGGGGGCTCAAAGCCCCATCCAACCTGGCCTTGAACACCTCCAGGGATGGGGCAGCCACCACTGCTCTGGGCAACCTGGGCCATAGCCTCCCCAACCTCATCATGAAGAATTTCTTCCTCATGTCTAATCTAAATCTTCCCCCTTCCAATATAAACCCATTCCCCCTCATCCTGTCCCTGCACTCCCTGATCAAGAGCCCCTCCCCAGTTTTCTTAGAGCCCCTTTCAGTACTGGGAGGCTGCTCTGAGGTCTCCCTGGAACCTTCTCTTCTCCAGGCTGAACAACCCCAACTCTCTCAGCCTGTGCTCATACCAGAGCTGCTCCAGCCCTTGGATCATCTCCATGACCTTCTGCTGGACCAGTTCCAGCAGTTTCATATCCTTCTTAGGTTGGAGATTCCAGAACTGGACACAGGACTCCAAGTGGGGTCTCACCAGAGCAGAGCAGAGGGGCAGAATCCCCTCCTGGCCCTGCTGGTCCCTCTGCTTTGGATGCAGCCCAGGACATGGTTGGTTTCTGAGCTGTGAGCACACCTTGCTGCTCCTGTGGAGCTTCTCATCCACCAGCACCCCCAGTCCTTCTCCTCAGGGCTGCTCTCAATCTCGTTGTCCTCCAGCCTGTATTGAAACCACAGATGACACCACAATCTGCTCGCTGGCAACTCTCAGCAGCTTTGGCAGAACAAGAATATGACATAAAATATATTATATATACACATAACAGCTCTGGTTACAGACACAGATGATGGTTTCTGGGCCGTGCTCCGAAAAACGAGAGCGTGGAAGAGTTAAGAACTCCGGCAGCAGAACGAGGGGAAGCAGGCGGGCAGGGAGCCGGGTGGGCAGTCTGGAAGGCCCCAAGCCAACGCAACGTGACGTTCTTCCTTTCTCCTTGCATGGTCTTAAACGTCAGCCCCATCCCCGGTGTGGAAACGGAAAAAGGTTTATTTGGAGCCAGCTGGCACCACATTGTTCAGGTTCTCTGTGCTTTGATGAAAGGGCGCTGGTTCGGATGGGACAGAAAAGTGAGGTAACGGCTCCTAAACCACATGATTTCCTCTACGCTTCCTGTGACATTTCCAACAGGGAAACTCCTATTTCCCAGAGCATTCCAGTCCCTTCGTCCCCACCAATCAGCCAGCGGGGCGAGAGCGGCTGCTCCATCTCTGAAAGCAAAGGGCAGTGGATCTTGGTGGCTTGGTGCCACCACGTATGTGCTGGTGGGGGGAAGGTGAGAAACCCATGGTCTAGGGCAGCCCAGATGTTGACGTGGATGGAGCACAGCTGGAGGAAGAGCCTTGCTCTGGGCTCAGCAATAGTCTCTACCAACAAGCTGAGTGACAGCCTCATGTTTAGGAATCATACAATGGGTTGGGTTGCAAGGGACCTCAAAGCCCATCCAATTCCACCCCCTGCCATGGGCAGGGACACCTCCCACTGGATCAGGGGCCTCAAAGCCCCATCCAAACTGGCCTTGGACACCTCCAGGGATGGGGCAGCCACCACTGCTCTGGGCAACCTGGGCCAGGGCCTATCTACCCTCACAGGAAAACATTTCTTCCTTATATCCATTCTAAAACTCCCTTCCTTCAGCTGAAAATGGATATTAAAGCTGAGGACATGCTCCTGGAGAGCCTGGTGATTGCGGTGTAGGGCTGGAACACAAGGAATCATTTCATTGCCAGGACTAGGCTAATGACATTTTGTGGGAGTTTCTGAGGCCAAGAGGAACTTCAAAACATCCCACAGGGTGAGTGTTGGGGGTGTCCTGTGCAGGGACAGGAGTTGGACTTGATGATCTTCGTGGGTCCCTTCCAACTCGGGTCATTCTTTGATGTGATTCTATGGTCCCCCAGCCTTGTTTTCCAGCAGAGGAAGCACAACTTTCAACCAGAGAACATCTCAGCCAGAGCTGAAACCGTATCATCTTCGGCGCCACCTCCCCACTCACTGTAATTACAACACAGGCTAAATATTTTCTTGTTTACGAGCGAGGCAATGCTCAGGAATGTAATCCTGACAAAATTAAAGATTCAGTCACATCTTGGCTAACTCAATCTCCACGGTGATTCACGGCTCTGCCATCTCAAAAGGCAAGGGAACCTCCAAAGCTGACAAACTACTTTTTGGAGCACCTTGAAGCAACATTAAAAGAAACTCTGGTCAGAAGCCAAAGGAAGCAGAGATACAGGACACATTCCAGCAAGGCATCAGTGAAGCACTCGGAGGCAGGATACCCATCTGCCACTTCCAGCTATATTGTTAGGAACACATTAAAGAAAAACAGGGAGAAGAAAATTACATTAATTATTCCATTGTTTAGGGAAGAAACAGGCAGAGCATTTGGTTTAACTCTTCTTTAACCCTTTCCCATAGCAAAACTGAAGATACTTAAGAAGAACCTATAAACTGACATCACCTCAGGGTTCTCAGTACAAACCAGCAGAGATAAAGAATGACAAAACTAACAGAACTTGACCACAAATCAAGATTCCCCTCCTTTCAAACCACCACCCAGCCCATGCTTTTAGGACTGGCAAAGCACATGGATACAGTGCTCTCCCTAAGTGACAGCTGCAGCCCAGATGTGCTGGGCAGTCATGGAATGGTTTGGGTTGGAAGGGGCTTCAAAGCCCACCCAGTTTCACCCCCCTGCCATGGGCAGGGACACCTCCCACTGGATCAGGGGGCTCAAAGCCGGCCTTGAACACCTCCAGGGATGGGGCAGCCACAGCTTCTCTGGGCAACCTGGGCCAGGGCCTCCCCACCCTCACAGCAAAACATTTCTTCCCAAGATCTCATCTCAATCTCCCATCTTTCAGCTGAAAACCGTTCCCCCTCATCCTATCCCTGCACTCCCTGATCAAGAGCCCCTCCCCAGCTTTCCTGGAGCCCCTTTCAGCACTGGGAGGCTGCTCTAAGGTCTCCCTGGAGCCTTCTTTTCTCCAGACTGAACATCCTCCATGTTCAAGACCTCAATGGACAAACCTAACTCACATAAGAGGTTTCACAGCTTTAGACAGATGTTACTCAAAATAACGAGCCCACCTATGCCACCAACAGAGCCAATGGCCAGGCCCTGTTCAGTGCTAAACTGGAGACAACAATTAAAGGCAAGAGTAGAAGTAAAGAGTAAACCTGTACAATAAGATTAAATTAAAATTAACCCTCAGAGACAGGGCTGTATTTAATTCTTGACACAGCTCTGCAATGCATAGGTCCAGGTCCACAGGTCCTGCTCTGATTCATTAAAAGGCTCGTGACTGCAAGTTTCTCTCCCTACTTCTAATCCTTCAGAGAATCACAGAATAGTTTGGTTGGAAAAGACCTTTGAGATTAACCCATCTTTACCTGTCCATTATTAAACCAGATCCTTGAGACAAGATGACAAAGCATGCCCTGAGCTGAAAGCCACTCTGCCCACATTTACTGTAAAGAAAGGCACCAGGTACAGGCAGAAGAGAACAGAAGCCACAGATGTGCAAGGCCTAAAAATCCTGTTTCCTCTTTTTAAATAAGTCACAAAATCCCAGTGAGTGCACTTGGTTGAAACTGCAGCAAAATGCTTTAGCATTTCCTCCACCGCCCAAAGGGTTCCGTGCAGGCGCGGCGCACCAACGAGCCAAATTATCCTTCAACACCTCCAGCTCTTTAGTCCCAAGCTACATTTTTTCCAAATTACTGCCCAAACCCAGTGCCAGGCTTGCTACCATCCCTCACCCGCTTGGCTCTGCCCAGGGAGCTGTACAAAAGCTCCTTGGTTTGGCTTTTGGGGAACACCCAACTTCCCCACCGCACCTGCTCCGCTTTAATTATTGACAAGGCTAGAAGCTCCTTATTAAAATGCAAGGCAAGTTTGGCACTGAGTCTCAGCTTCTGATCATCTCGAGCAGATATGCTTGGAAGAGAAACCCAAATCCCCAGCCACAGGTTAGAAATTGAAAGAACCAGCTGATAAATTTGGCTTAAGGCACTTAAATTCAGCAAGAAAAACACTTTTTTTTTTGCACTGGGCAACTGAAAACTCTCATGAAATTTGAAATTTTAAACCACAAGTTCAGATTCACACACAAACATCAGGTTTAAAAGCTTCCTTTCAAACATACTGTGTTGTTACAAGCCATTTCCACCTGAGTGAAGCTGACAGGTAATTACAGGTCTGACCTCCCTCTATTGCACAAATCTGCCTTTTGAAACAAGGTGGATAAATATTTGCCCAATACGAGACGACAGCTCTAAGAGGAACCATTCCAGTTTATCAACTTTGTGATTCATGTCGATACAAGCTTTATTCTCTATTTAAGGAACAAGATAAGGCTTAGGAAGTTCATCCAGCTAAATACGTTTCGTAGCTCCACCATGGACCACCCTAAACAGTGGCACATCCAGACCATGGGTCACACCCAGAGCCACCAGGAAGAAGACAGTGAGCGAACCCCAACCTCAACTTGTCAGATATTTACTCTTGCTCGAGCACTGAGGTGCATCTGAAGAGAGGCCAGGCTTAAGACTGGAAGATGCCAAGTAAGAGATTGCTGCTAGCAGGGTTCAAGCAATGCTTGTCATGAATCATCCCCTTCCTTATTCCTTTTGAACGGTGGGGAGAGAATTAGGGAGGCCCAAAGGAGCTGGAAGCAAAATGTTAGCTCAGCATTAACCCTGCAGGCTCCTACTGAAATCCCAGCCCCTGCTGTGATGCTCCTCGGGTTTCTGCTGGCACCCAGAGCTCTTGTGAAAAGATCATAGAATCACAGAGACTGGAAAAGACCTCTAAGCTCATCCAGTCCAACCATCAGCCCAAACCCACCGTGTCTACTAAACCATGTCCTGAAGTGCCACATTCACATGCTTTTGGAACCCCTCCAGGGATGGAGACTCCACCACTGCCTGGGCAGCCTCTGCCAGGGCTTCACCACTCTTCAGTAAAGAAATGTTTCCTATTATCCAATTTAAACCTCCCCTGGTGCAACTTGAGGCACCTCTCGTCCTGTCGCCTGTTATTTAGGAGAAGAGCCCAGCACCCATCTCACCACTCATCACAACCTCCTCTCCAGGAGCTGCAGAGCACAATGAGGTCTCCCCTCAGCCTTCTCTTCTCCAGGCTAAACAGCCCCAGCTCCCTCCACTGCTCCCAGAATCCCTGGGCTCCAGCCCCTTCCCCAGCTCCATCCCCCTTCTCCAGACATGCTCCAGGCCCTCGATTTCTCTCCCGCAGCGAGGGGTGCAAAGGTGCATCCAGGATTCGAGGTGCAGCCTCACCAGCACCGAGTCCAGAGGGATGATCCTTCCCTACTCCTGGTGGCCACTCCATGGCTGATCCAAGCCAGGATGCTGTTGGCCTTGGTCACCTGGGCCACTGCTGGCTCATGTTCAGCTGCTGTAGACCAGCACCCCCAGGTCCTTTTCCATCAGGCAGCTTTCCAGCCTCTCTTCCCCAAGCCTGGAGTGCTGCCTGGGGTTGTTGTGACTCAGGTGCAGGACCCAACACTGAGCCTTTTTGAAACTGATAATGATTTATCTGGGCCCAGGGATCCAGCCTGAGCAGATCCCTCTGCAGAGTCTTCCAGCCCTCAGATCAACACTCCCACCCTTGGTGTCACCTGCAAACTGACTGAGGGAGCACTCGATGCCCTCATCCAGATCATGGATAAAGATATCAAACAGAGCTGGCCCCACAACTGAGGCCTGGGGACACCACTCCAAATCAGTGAACAGAGTTAAACCTGACACCAGCGCTGAGCACCACCCCAGAACAGGGCCCAAAAAGCAGATGTGACCATTGCAAATGGGCAGCTTAACATCCTGAGACATCTAGAGGTTGGCTCCCCAAACCCAAAGGCTGTTTACTCATCACGCTGACTCACCGAGCTGCAGGGACAATGCCATGGCAATTGTTTACTGCATCAAGGCCGCTTCAAAGAATTAAAGGAAGTGTCAAGAGATGAGATAACACAACCAGCTCAGAAGGTACAGCTAACTGTAACCTTCTAAGAAGCTGCTTCTCCCAGAACTGCTCCTGTTGCTGCAGATGTGACCCCTCACACAGTCCCAGAATCCTCTTTTCACATAACTTAGAATCACAGAATGGTTTGGGTTGGAAGAGACCTTTACAGGTCACCCAGTCCAACTTCCCTGCAGGACCAGGGACATAGAATCATAGAATCAGGCAATTATCTGGGTTGGAAGAGACCTCCAAGATCACCAAGTCCAACCCTTAATCCAACACTATCATGATTACTAGATCATGGCACTCAGTGCCACATCCAGTCTTATTTTAAAAACCTCCAGGGATGGTGAATCCACCCCCTCTCTGGACAGGCCATTCCAATGCCTGATTACTCACTCTGTGAAGAACTTTTTTCTGATATCCAGCCTAACATCATTAACTCAATCAAGGTGCTCAAAGCCCCATCCAACCTGGCCTTGAGCACCTCCAGTGATGGGGCAGCCACAACTTCTCTGGGCAAACTCGTGCCATTTCCTCATCACCCTCACAATGAAACATTTCTTCCTTATATCAAGTCTAAACCTCCCCTCCCTTAGTTTAAAATCCTTGATTTCTTTCTTCTGGGGAGCTTTCACTTCTCCCTCTTGTTCCTGCAGTTGCTGAGCACCAGCAGCGACCTTGTTTAGGAGAAAGCAGCACCACAACCAAAACAGTGACTGAAACTCCTTTTTGAGGCTATCAAATAACGCTCCTGTCTGCTCTCACTTGGCAGGGCTGCCCGTGGGGCTGCAGTCTGATGTGGATAAATCAAAACAGGGCTGTTTCTGCCAGGACGAGGCCCAGCACGACCACTGTGGTCCATCAGGAGTGGTGTGGAAGCTGCCACCTCAAAACGGCAGCAGCCTCTGCTTGAACAGCTGTGAGCTCTGCAGGGACGAGCTCCTCAAATATTTACCTTCCTCCTCAGACATATTTTGCAGCTGAAGAGTTACAGCACATGACTATTTCAAGTATGGAAGATAATGAACTTCCAGCCCAAGAGGACTTGTGTGAGCTGCAGCCCTCCTGGCACCAGCGATGCAGGTAACACCACGTCAGTGGGCCCAACAGAGCAGCACCATTCATGGAATCATGGAATTATTAAGGTTGGAAAAGACCTCTAAGCTCATCTAGTCCAACTGTCAGCCCAACCCCACTGTGCCTGCTAAACCATGTCCCAAAGTGCCACATCCACATGTGTTTTTGAACCCCTTCAGGGATGGAGACTCCACCACCGCCCTCGGCAGCCTCTGCCAGGGCTTCACCGTTCTTTCGGTAAAGACATTTTTCCTAATATCCATAGAACCACAGAAGTGAGAAAAGTAGAGGAAAAAAGATGTTTTCCTTGGCTTTGAAACTCAAATTCTCACCAGGATGGGTGTGTCTGCCTCTGGCACAACTGGTGTCAGTCTGACTTCTGTCCATAACTGTATTGCCCAGCTGCAACCAAGGACCTGACCTGGCAGCGACAGAGCCACTGTTTCAGCTCATGGCAAACCCCATATAGAAGTCAGACCAGGAAACCTGGAGATCTGGGGACCCATGGGAGAACAATCTTGTCTATAATGACCATTAGCGAGCGACTGAATGTGCTTTAGGGCTCTTCTCTCTCCTCCCTACATGATCAGTTTGCTTCTTGTGTTTTCCTCACATTGTTCACCTTGCAATTTATCAGATTGCTTAAAAACCAACTCAAGATAAACCAATTACAAACCCTATCAGTTACTCCCGTAGAGAACAATCACAACAGGCTCTCACAAACCAGAACTGATCACACTCTGCGAATACGATGGGCTGGGAATGGACCCCCCTGGTACAGGAACTCAGCTCCCTGATGCCAGGAAAGTAGATGAGGGGAAGCCTCCTTTGATACTCGTCCTTGTTCTTCAGTTCTTTTCCTAAACACTTATTTTAGGGACGGGCTCCAGGGATCTCTTTTGCTGAAGACTGAAGGCCACACGGTGCTCATTAGCAAACTCAGTTTTAGAAGAGAAAAAAAATCCAGCACCCCAGCCACCACCTCCCCAAGTCACCTCTAGGAAAAAGGATCAATACTCTATCCTGAACAGGAAAATAAGAAGAAGCCCTGAACAGCGTCGAGGGTGCCAGACCGACTCGTGTAATCCCATTATGGAGTTATCCAGAGCAAGCAGTTTGCTCAATATTTGCCAGATAACAGGATTAACTCTGTGTTCAACATCATTTCAGCCTAATAATTGCAGAATCACTCCTAAGGCCCTCATGTCATTGATTCAACAGGGGATTCCCATCATCCCCCCACCAGTTCCAGCTTTGAAAGGCCATTCATTAGCATCAGCATCTTAAATTAATTACTTTGAGAGATTTTTCCTTTCCTGCCCAAAGCAAAATGTAATTTAACCCTTGCAAAGCACGACGCTCGAGCAGAAGGAACTCCTGCTTGATGTTCCCTTTCCTAATTGCCACCAACATCTCTAAGGTTTAATGACAAAATCAAAGGGTGGGGAGGAAGGCAGTTTTTTCAGCATTTTGGCTGAATTTCAACAAAAACCATGACTGGTTAAAGCCCTCTCAGTGATCAAGGGTCAGATATCCTAACTCTGCCTTCCTGCGATGGGGAGAGGGCATTGATCCGCTCTTGGAGAATCACAGAATGGTTTGGGTTGGAAGGGACCTCAAAGCCCATCCAGTTCCACCCCTCTGTTGTGGGCAGGGACACCTCTCACTGGATCAGGGGGATCAAAGCACCATCCAACCTGGCCTTGAACACCTCCAGGGATGGGGCAGCCACCACTTCTCTGGGCAACCTGGGCCAGTGTGTCACCAGTCTCATTGTAAATACCTTCCATTGGATCAGGGTGCCCAAAGCCTCATCCAACCTAGTCTTGAACAAAGCCACCAGCAAATCCATCCAGCACAGATCACCTCAGGAGTTGCCTCCCTTGCCAAGCTGTGAGTCACCGTTCACCCAGCCTTGGAAACAAGTCTCTCACTGCAGAAGCAAAGGGAAAATACACAAAGCCAACAACACACTGAGCCGTTTCCTCGCCCACAAGAGATAGCTGAGGAGAACCACAGGAACTGGGCCCTGTTTTTCTATGAGATTCTTATATGGAGCAGGGAAAGTTATTAAATTCCACCTTCTTGAGTACAGAGGAGGGGACTTTTGTTTGGATGTGCTACACCAAGGAGTCCACTAGTATTATGCTGGCCCTAACCTGATGCGATTGCAGTGTGGCAAAGAGTAACCCCCTATCCCACAGCAGCCAACATCTACAGCCATTGCTTGGCTGCACCTTCCTGGCCTTATCCATCCCCCAAAAAGGAGGAGGAACCTCCCCCACACCCCCTCAAAAAAGAGGAGGAACCTCCCCCACACCCCCTCAAAAAGAGGAGGAACGTCCACTCACCCCTACCCCCCAAAAAAAAGAGAAGGAACCTTCCCCCCACAAAAAAAGAGGAGGAAACCCCCACACACAAAAAAAGAGGAGGAACCTCCACCTCCCCCAAAAAAAGGAGGAACCTCCCCCCACCAAAAAAGAGGAGGAACCTCCCCCCCATAAAAAAATGAGGAGGAACTTTAACCTCCCCCAAAAAAGAGGGGGAACCTCCCCTGTAAAAAGAGGACGAACCTCCCCCCCCAAAAAAAGGAGGAAGACCCCAAAAAAATAGATCGAGTGCCCCAAAAGAGATAATAATCCCTCAAAAAAGGAGGATCCAGCCAAAAATGAGGGACAAAAAGAGGGAAAAAACCCAAAAAAACAAAAAGAGGGGGAAAA
Organism: Tapera naevia; assembly: GCA_033556795.1. Lineage (NCBI taxonomy): Eukaryota > Metazoa > Chordata > Aves > Cuculiformes > Neomorphidae > Tapera > Tapera naevia. The sequence goes on from JAUMJJ010000382.1 coordinate 39,999, forward strand.
AAAACCCAAGAGGAAAAACAAAACAAAAGAGGAAACAACCCACAAACCAAAAAAGAGGAGGAACCCCTCGTGCCCTACAGAGGCGCAGGTTCCAGAGGGAATTCCCCCCCGGCCACGCGCGCCCCCTGGCGGCCGCAGCGCAGCATCGCCCTTGCCAGGAGACCCTGGCCCAGGTTGCCCAGAGCAGTGGTGGCTGCCCCATCCCTGGAGGTGTTCAAGGCCAGGTTGGATGGGGCTTTGAGCCCCCTGATCCAGTGGGAGGTGTACCTGTGTCAGCTGGAACTGGATGGGCTTTAAGGTTCCTTCCAACCCAAATCATTCCATGATCCTGTAATTTATCTCCTATAAATATTATTTTTAATATAGATTTACCAGAACCAAGTATATCCTTCAGAAATCCTAAAACCCATGCTGCACCAAGCCAGCTAAAAGCAGGGCTGCAGCACAATATTCCTCCTCCCTAAGTCACAGTTATCGCTTGTCCCGTCGCAGTCGGATGGGTCCAACCTGTAGAAAAGCCAGCCCAGATCTCTGGTTTCTTGTTTCGCTCAAATGTTTTGGGAGACAAAGGACACCTTCAGAAATCAGGGCCAGGTTCCTTTTCAAGACAAGTGAGAAAGAAATAGATAGAAGCTGTGACATCAGCAGTGACAGCGTTGGGAACCGAGCTGCAGATGGGCACCAGCCCCACAGCCCCGAGAGGCAGCGCTGTTCGGCCAAAGCCTCAGCAAATGCTATTTACAACTCAGAAGGGCAAAAATGTGACTGAGAATATTCCTTTAGAAGTCAGGTTTGCCACCCAGCCTGGACACGTCGCTGCTGTGTGAACTAAGAAAAACAACCATACCAAAAATCACCACATTTATACTCAACCTACTCACCTCTGGTTCCGGGCAGGCTACTCTTCTAACCCCAACCCCAAAAAAATCAGCTATTAAAATCCTCTGAGGGAATTTAAAGGCAGCAATGTTGCAGAGAGTGAGTGGAATGCAAGGTCTAACGAGTTGGAAATGAAAAGAAGAAACTGGCAACCTGACCCTCCCGTTCTGTGTCCCACTTACTGAACCTCAGTAACTCCACACTCGCTGTTCCACTGTCCCTCGGCCTGAATCATCCTGAGGATTGATTACATGTCCTACAAGGTCTTATCTCTCAATACAAGGAATAAGATCGTCCAATTCAATCAGGAAGCACTTCAGAGGACACAACATTTCTCACTCAACACCAGCCTTTGCTGCTATCTCGCTCCAGCCAGCCCGGAGGCCAACGCAGCTCATTCCCAGCACATCCACAGCTTAAGCACTAAACCACAAACCCAGCAAAATTCACCTCCGCTCTTCTCCAGGCAGAGCTCTCTGTCCAAACTGCACAACCATTCACTGCAACAGCTTTAAAAGTCACTTGAAATGAGGTGCCACAGAATTATAAGGTCTCTGGCAGGTCAGCAAATAATCTCTGTTACACACTGTGCTGGTAGAGCAGGAGGGGAAGGCAGCAAGAGTCCAGACACCTACTCAAACCATAAAGGGCTTGGTTTGCAGGGCAAATACTGGGTATTTATTTCCTTCAATGTCACCCCAACTAGTAGGGGGGGGAAGCTGATCTGAATCACCTGCAAATACAGCAGGGAAAACCAGCATCAACATCCCATTAACCGCCCCAAGCACCCCGACAGCACTCAGCACAGTAACTGCACTCAGAACTGGAATGCCCATTGCAAATTTAAGAATAAAAGGCTGCCAGGATAACATCCTGAAGCATTTTCCTGACTTGTCAAGCACACTCGACTCATTTACAATAATGCTTTCAGGTAGGTGCTGCACTGCACCTTGTTTAAAAGTCAAATGGTCTCCACTGAGATCAGCTCAAGCCTCTGGTAAATCTGACTAAGGAACAGTAGGATTTTGCCTTTTTGCTTGCTTGCAAATTAGCATCCATCAACTGTAATTAAATGTTTCATTGACCACTTTGGCTCCCTCCTGTTGTACTGCACAAAGTGCTGTGCACACAACACGCAGCAGCTCATAAGGGAATCGCAGCTTCAGTGCCTTCCTTGAAGAGAAACTTCCAGAACAGGCAGTGTGAACGGATTTCCATGGTTGGTTACGATTAATTGCTCTTCCCAGACAGTATCTGGAGTGGTGTGACAGCAAAGCACCTCGGCACTGCAATGCCCTCTCTTCAACTCTGCAGACCAAACCCAGCAAACAACGGCTGCCATCTCCACCAGCCCACTTTAACCCATGAAAACCAGCGTCAAAACACTTCAGTTTGACACAAAAGTGCACATTCTACAAGTTTTCCCTCAATGCTGTTCAGTGCCTGCCCCAGCAGCAGCCTCGAAGCAGTCGATTTCCAGTTGAAACTTGGTCATCACAAGGGAGTTCCCAAGCAGCAGGTCCTGAGCACCACAAGGAGCTGGAAAACCCTTGGATCAGAGGCTGCCCTTCCATTCCAGCTCTTCAGCAACAGCAAAGAACAAATCAAAGTGCCCTTCGCACCACCTGCTCCCTTCCTGCCCCTACTTGGACCCTTCCCTTTTTGAAGTGCATTACCCAAAGCATCAGAACTCCTGGAGATCTCAAGCCTTGCTGGGTTTCTGAGGAACAGAAGACACTGAGAGCAGCATCTCTTTCCTCCTCAATCCTGACACCCTGTGGCTGTCCCCATCAGATCAGAGGGAGCTGCGGGCAGAGACCTTCCCATGCAGGCAGCTCTGCTCCTTGTAAATCCCTGTCTCTGCCAGCAGTCCCCAATCCACTCCAAAGGTCTGAGATAGGAACTCATCTCTCTCCTTAGGTCCAAACTAACAACGAACAAGCAAGACATTTTACATCCCAGCAGCCACTCCCCTCAGCTCTCACTGCTGCTAAACAAAAGCCTTCATAAACAAAGAAAAAGCAAGAAGAAAGTCACTTGGACGATGCCTCTAAAGCAGAAATCTGGTTTTCCTAAGCAGGTTTTGTTTTCTCATAACAGACTTTGCACATCTGTAGGCTTCTGTTCCCTTCTACTTGTGCCTTCCTGGAGAAAAAGCCAAGAGCAGCAGCGAGGGGTCCTGGCGCAGTGCAGGACCACACACATTCCATGCACCATCCAGGAGCCACACGAAACCCAAGCATTATTTCCAGATCCCAAGGCAGCAGGATGACAGATGCCAGTGATTAAAGCATCTCTGGGAGAGGTCATACCCACCACTCCTTTACTGGTGTGTCCATCTCCCTCCCAAGCTCCACTCTTCCCAAAAGGCAGTGATGCCAGAGCTTGCTTGGACAATCTCGCCCTGGAAGAGCTTAATACACTGTTTTGACCTCAAACTTCCTTTCAGGCAGCAGGGCTGTGAGGAAGTTGGCAGCAAGGGATAAATACTAACAGGTACTGCTTCTCCAGACATGCTTTGAACCAGAAGTTATCTAAAAATCCTGTTACCTATAAACAAGCAATGATCACATCCTCTGTTCCACAACGGTCTTGCACCTCAGAGTATCAGAAGGTACTGCTCTCATTTTTAGGGATAAAAACGGGAATCAGGTAGCCAGCCATGCACTCTGCCAAGAACCAGTAGCTGACTGGTGGTACAAGAAGCAAGGACTCACATTTCCAGCTGTTTCCTCCTCTCAGACTATATTTGGAGTCTCAGTCTCCAAAAGCAGATCCGTATCGCACTGGTTTCTTTACGAGGCACGTAGCCCAGAAGTCAGCAGAGATGCTAAAACAAATTACTTCTTTGTTTGCACAAAGGTTAAGGACTGAAAGAGTATTTCCTATTTTTAGTTGGAAAAGAATTGGAAAAAAGTAGCACAGCAGGAGATAACAGGGATGAAAGTCAAAGGGGATGAAAGTCAGCCTTGAATAAAGAAAGAACTGCAGAAGAGCCATAAACTTAGTATTTTAAGTGCTGTTCTAGAAGAGCAGCTTTGGGTAAGAGCCTGTGTGTGCCAAGGCTGTAATACTTCACTGATTCCCCAAAACACTTCAGAGCTGTCCTAAAGATATTTAGATATTTTAGGGAAGCTATGACAAGGTTTATATCTCAATACCTGCAGAGGAAGCGTATAGCCACGAGGAAAATGTCTAACACTGGTGCACAGGAGATCAGAGGACCCAAGAGCAAACATCTCCCACAATGATTTGTGAATGATCAGCTCAGACACTGCTGGGCAAACAAACCGTGGTTCTGCTTCCACGTTAGGCCAATCCAACACCACAGCAGAGCTTTCAAGGAACCACAGACACAAAGGACACACTTCTTCAGTGTTTTGCTTTTTAAGATCATAGAATAGAATCATGGAATGGTTTGGGTTGGAAGGGACCTCAATGCTCATCCAGTTCCAACCCCCTTGCCAGGGCAGGGACACCTCCCACTGGATCAGGGGGCTCAAAGCCCCATCCAACCTGGCCTTGAACACCTCCAGGGCTGGGGCAGCCACCACTGCTCTGGGCAACCTGGGCCAGGACCTCCCCACCCTCACAGCAAAACATTTCTCCCCGAGATCTCATCTCAATCTCCTCTCTTTCAGCTCAAAACTATTTCCCTCATCCTATCCCTTCACTCCCTGACCAAGAGCCCCTCCCCAGCTTTCCTGGAGCCCCTTTCAGTCCTGGGAGGCTGCTCCAAGGTCTCCCTGGAGCCTTCTCTCCTCCAGGCTGAACAACCCCAACTCTCTCAGCCCGTCCAAGGTGTTCCAGCCCTTGGATCATCTCCATGGCCTCCTCTGGACTCACTCCAACGGTTCCATGTCCTTCCTGGGCTGAGGACTCCAGAAGTGAAACACAGGACTCCAGGTGAGGTCTCACCAAAGCGGAGTAGAGAGGTAGAATCCCCTCCCTCACCCTGCTGGTCCCCCTGCTTTGGATGCAGATCTCACAGGCAGATGAAACACTAGACAAGAAGACAATCCCTGGACTAAGGAAAAGGTTCAAACCTGGATTGTATTATGCCAAGACAAGTGAGTGGTTGTTGGGAGGGGTAAAGTAATTTGGGTTTGCTCAAGTCCAGCATAAAAGTGAAAAATTGTGATGCTGCCTTCAGCACACCCAAGCCCAAATTACTGCAGATAACAGACGTGAGGTTACTTAAGCTACAGTCACTGGCTTAGCACCGTGTCCCAAGGCTCACAAGAAGTTTCTGTATAATCTTCTCTCTTGAAAAACAAGGGAACCCAGGGAAGGGTTGAGAGCAGATTTGGAGCTGTGTACCTGTTTCTAAAATAACTGTGTACAGAAAAGCTCTGAAACTTCACTGCAGTCGCCTGGAGACCGTGCTTCCACCGGTCTTCAGGGATGAAGCATGAATTAAAAAATCTGAAGACAACAGCAAATTTCATTTTTAATTAGCCAGGGCAGCCAGCCAAGGAGGGCTCCCCCACCCACCCACGGCCAGCGAAGCCTGACAGCTAAAAAGGATTTATGCTTGGCTGTGCAGTCCCAGTGGCCATTCGAAGCGCACCGACTCTGAACACGCGCCAATGCGGTTAAAACAAAAGCCAGCCATGCAGCGTGGTGAATGCAGTTAATATACAACCAGGTAAAGACAGCAATACATCAAAAAAAAAAGCACCAGGCTTTGAGGGAACAAAGGGCATCGACTTCAGCTCAGCTCCTGCAGGCAGCTCCACCTTACCTCATCTCCAGCCTCAGTGCCGGGAACAACCCAGGAGTCCTGAGCTTTAGCAGCACTTGGAGAATGAGCGTCCTTAAAAGCAAAGCAATTTTAAGGAAATGATAATAAAAGACCCATCTGCTTATTCTGCCTTTAATAGGGGGAGCTCAGCTCCCAGCACCAAGGAGGCAACACATCAAGCTTGACAACCAGCTGTGAGGGGTGTCTGTGCGTGGGAAGACTGAATGCGGATACTCCATCCTCAGTTTGCAAAGCTGAATTCCTTCAGAGGGAAAGGGAGGTAATTTTACTTGAGTTGACAAAATGCAAACAGAATATAAGGCCTCTCACATCCCAGTGCTGCCTGAACGAGGAGTCAGAGCTCTCAGTAACCTCACCAGGCTCACTGACCTACTCAAGGAATGAAGTTCAACTGCACGTAAAACAGGGAGGAAAAGCTCTGTGAGATGAACACAGCTGGCAGTCCTAGCAGAGGCCAAGGCCTGGTGAACAAGCAGAGCTCACAGTGTTGCTCAAAGCCATCCCATTAATGCAGGCTGGAGAGATGGAAGAGCTCGCCCTGCTGCTGCCTGCACTTTGTCCTGGGGCTGAGCAGGGAGCTGTCATCTCCACAGCCACCGCTTCCACACCAGCTGCCAGCACCACGCTCGCTTCACCAATCCTCCCCCTGCAGAAATCATCACTTGGGATTAGTTTGCCACGAGAAAATCATAAGGGAAAGCAATCACCACAAATTAAACGTGTACCTAACAATTAGAGGGCAAAGCAGCAATTCCTGCCACTGGGATTATTGGAACGACGTGTTTTTATGCACGTGCTCTTGGCTCGTAGCTTTTCCACTGGGTTCCAACAGAGTGGCTTTGCATGAAGTCAAGACCCAGATGGTGCACAAGCCACACCAAGCACACCACGCTGTCAGTTCTCAGGTTTTAAGGATGGCATCACCTAATTGCATAGGAATAACCCAGAAATAGTATTTATGGTCAGTTACACTTTTGCTACAAGTTGGAAGTCACCAACTGTGACATCAGGGTCCACACGATGCGAGGTCAATGTGTCTGTTGGAGATTGCCTTCCCAAGGTGCAGGCAAGGGCTTTCGTGTCAATCTTATTCCAATGGCAGGGAAAACCAGCTATTTAACTCCTGCCATCCACAGCCATTTTAGAAAAAGCCATTCCAGGCAATCTCTAGGCCAAAAATCTATGCATTTTAGCTGCAACCATATCCTCCCATCAGTTAAACCTAACAGTGATGAGCTTGCTTGCCTCAAGGCAAGTGCTACACAGGGCCTCAAGCAAAAGCTTTAAAGCCAAATTTTGTTGATTAATAAACTCCACATCTTCTCCAGCCTATGGAAATTAAAACAGAAAGAGAAGTCAGGAGCTACCATAAGCTGATGATTCTTTCTGGCTTGCCATGTGCCTTGTTCAAATCACACGCCAGCTCAACGCTGCTGGCCTCCTGCCTATGAAAGAAGAGGATGTGACTTGTTTTCAAGAGTTTGGAATATCCAAGAGACTGGTATTCCATGTTCCACAAGTGGGAGATTTCAACATAGATCTTCCAGACAGAGCTCCAAGATCCGATCCCCACCATCAGTGCAGCACAGCCTCGGCCAAACCAGCTTCTTTTCTAATCACCTTCCACATTTGAACTGAAGACATGAAGTTTTAAGTGATAAAGCTCTTTGTGATGCTTAACCAAGGAGGAAAGAACAAGACCCCAACCCAAGGTAAGATATCCAAAAGCGTACTCACCAGTGCTCTCTTCCATTCCTCTTGTACACCAGCTTTCCAAGCAATTCCTACAAAACCAAGAAAGGATTGACACACATTAAAATTCCCAGTGTGACCAAAGCTCAGGTTTAGTTTCACCTCTCTATCAGCTCTGCTCAGCCCACACACAACCAGCGTGGAGGGACCTTAGAGCTCAAATCTTGCCCCAGCAATCCAGGAATGAGAGAGGCATCTCCACCTCTCTTTGAAGATGTCACACGCGCGGTGTTGGACAGAAAAGGGAAAGAAAATTAAGGTGCAATTATTACAAAGGATCAAATGTTTGTTCCTAGGGAAAACATCCCAAGTCTGCCTCTTCAGAAAGGCACGTGGCTGCTGTGAAAGGGAACAGCTAATGCTTATCTAGCAAAGCAGCACAGCACGTGCACAGGAAGCGTTTTAGATGTCACACAACATCAGGACACTTCTGAATGCACTGGGGAAAAAAGGAGGAACCAGGATTTCAGCAGCAAAGCCAGCTTTTTTTTTTGCTGGAGAAGGTTCTGAAACAAGGCACAAGAGGAACTAAGTTTGGGGAAATTGGGAGAGATCTTTATTCCGTGTTGTGTAAGAACATGTTCAGCATTTTAGAGAAAGAGTGTTTTTGTCCTGAAGAGCTTGAGGTAACCATGATGGGAAACACCAACAGGCAGAGCACGGAGTGATGGGGAAAGAGCTACAAAACAAGTTTGTTTCCAGTTCTGAGAAGTCAAAGCCAGCTTTTATCAATCACCCGTTTCAGCCTAACCCTTTACTGCTCAGTCTAGGACCGCTCAGCACCTCCACTCCCAGCAGCAACGTGTGTTTTGTTGGCTGTGATGTAACATAGGATCAGAAGGATCATCTCCACCTGACAATGTGTTGACTTTACAGCACGTGCTCAGGTCACACGACACCATCTGAGCATCCTGAGGCTGCAGAGGAGATCACCTTGCCCCAGCCACCTCTGGAGCTGCGCCCGAGCCAGCTATCGCCGGCAGGGCTTTTGAAGCTTGGCTCTGCTGAACTGCGTGGGCAAAACACTTCTTTTGATCAGGGAACCACGCTCCAGGCTATTCCTCTCTGCAGAACATTCTTAGATGGTGAGGACACCTCGACAAAGCCATTAAACTCCAAACATCACTGGCAATCACAGCATTTAAACACCTTAACAGCGAGAAGCGCTATCTGTGTGGACTTCTTGGTGGCAAGTCACCCAAGAACATCAGATGGTGTTCGTTTCAGAGGCAGATTACCGTGAGGCTCCTTGGGAAGCACCCTCAGAATCTCCCCTGGATGGGTGATTCGTTACATCCAGGCGATATCCCTAAAGGCTGCACCAAGGACACCACAGGGAAAAACGAGACCGAATGTTCCCACTGATGGCAGACGAGCCATTATGGTTTTTCACAAGTACCATCATCCAGTCAGCTTTACAGAATGCCAGGTTGGAAGGGACCTTACGTATCATCTGGTCCAACCTTTTAGGTGATCTATAGTTTAAATGAGATGGTTGTCAAGCTCAGCATTAAGTGTCCAGTATAGAAGAATCCACTAGTTCCCTGGGGAGATTATTTCAATTTTTAACTGTTCTCATGGTAAGAAGTTTTCTTCTAGAATCCAACCACAATCTCCTCAGGAGCAACTTGGACCATTTACTCCTTGTCTTTTCCATGCGAATTCTCACAAAAAGGGAGTCTCCATCCTCTTGGTAGACAACCTTTATAAGGTCTTCTCTAAGCCTTCTCTCTGTGCTGAACAAATCCAGTTCTCTCAGCTTTACTTTGCATGGATGGCTTCCCAGTCCTCTGGTCACCTTAGTAGCCTTTCTCTGGACCATCTTCAGCCTGTCCACATCTTTTGTGTATAGCAGGGACCAAAACTGGACACAGAACTCCAGGTATGGCCTGGCAAGCATCTTCACACAACCCCAAACTCCCAGTTTGTAGCAGCTCTACCACACAGGGCCCTTGCAGATAAGGTCTCCCTGCTTGCCCTAAGCCCTTCTGCGAAGGGAAAGCAGAAGAGAAACAAAAGCAGACACCTCAAAACCTTCCTGAACCTCAGTGCAGATGCCAGCAACCCTCCCACTCTCCCAGAGTGGCCAGGGAGTTCCGTTTAATTTCCCTTTCAAGGGCATTCCTGCAGAGGCTGAGCTTTGCATATTACAGGAGGCACAATTGTGCCTGGAATACTAATCCAGGCAGCCCATCACAGCTGGACACTTGCTGTGCACCAAGGACATCCGTCATCGCCTGACAGCGTGGCTGGAAGCACCTCAGCCCATGTTGGGAGGGATCCTTCCCAACAAAACACATCAGCTGATTATTAATAGAACAAGGCACGTTGGAGAAGGGGGAGCAAAGCCAGGACTCCCAGCATCACCATGGGGCTGCCAAAGCAGGAGCACATGTGTTGGAAGGAGCTAAGAAACAGGCTCTTCCTCACCAAAGGAAAGGATTATGGAGAACAGATCCTGCTGCCAGCATTAACTATGCCTGGTTAATTGGGATGCTGCAGATAGTTTGGGATAACCTGCCCTGCAGAACAGAAAATTGCTTTTATCCCAGGTACCTAAGCCTGAGAAAACCTGGATTTTGCATTTCCTGCTGAATATTCATGTCCTCAAAGTGCTCTGACATTCCCTGGGCCTGACAGCCATGTGAAATTCCTCTGCCACAAGAAATTCCTCTGTTCTCTTCACTGCTCCAGGATACCCTGCTTGGCAGCTCTGCTCCTCCCTGCCCCTCGCAAGCAGAACCACAGCCTTTGTGTGCCTGCTTAGTTCAAACACTTGGCTTTTATTTCCCAGCTCCTCACAGCAATCTAAGAACATATTCCTGTTCCATTGACCCCTCTCTGAACTCGCAGCAGCAAGGTGATGGCTTTTTTCCAGCTAGGCAGCTAATCCATACACAATAGAAGCCGATTGCTCTGCAGCAATGCTGTCATTATTTTCGATGCTGTTTTCTACCCTGTTTCTTCAGTCTTGATGAAGCAGGGAATTTCAGCTGTCCCAGCTCCACCCAGCGCTCAGCTTCCTCGAATCCTTCTGAGGGTGTGGTCCCACAGCCACACCAACCCACCAAAGTCCAGACTCTGGACCTTCTCCCATGCTTCCCCACTGCTTCCTTGCACCAGCACTGATCCAGCTGCCCAGGGAGCAGGCAGGAAGCTGCCCCAGATGCACAGCAAGCACTCGGAGGAGCACGCAGTGCATTGGGAAGGATAGGACCTGGACAACCCCAGCTCCAAATAAAGTCACCACGAAGCTGGACGCTCAGGTGCTGCTGTTTTTTCCAGCCTGAGGCAATCCCTGTTGTTCAGTCTCAGAGCTTCACTGATTACCAGCTTACCCAGTGCCTCATCATCTCATTTTCAGCAACCTTTACCCAGACCTTTTGAACACGATGCCTCCAGCTTCAGTGGAGCCTATTAGCTGTTCCACTCTGTCCTCACCAGTGCTTCTGATCCAGGATGCTCATTTCCTCCAGCGATGCTGAGCACCTTCCTTCAAAAGCCTACGGGATATTTCCAAAAGTCCAGCTAAACCCAAGCCAATGTTGGTTGTTTTTCCCAACTAAACTAGCAAACTGACAACTCTTCCAAGCAGAAGTGGCACATTACTTCTCTGCAGCGCCTGCTAACGGCCTTGCCTTAGGCATGGAAAGCCAGTTTCCGTGCTGGCTCAGCTCTAAATCACCATTCCAGAGAGGGAGGTGACAGCAGCTGGGCAGCTACTACAGGGCTTTTACTGTAATGAGAGACAAAACCGGAGGCTGTCTTGAAAAAAAAAAAAAAAAGCTTGTGGAGGAGAGAAAGGATGTTCTTATGAAAGCATTAAACTGCACCCATCGGCTGGAGGGAGAGGGAAGTGTGAATAAACACCCCGAGGAACATGGTCCTTCATTAACACAGACCATACCCATGAAATGAATCCAAGCTCACCTGACACCTCCTAAAATAGACTTTGTTTTGGCCTGATATGGTGCTAGTAACAAATACAACGTTGTAATTTTTTATGCTAGATCAATGCTTTGCTTTACACCATTTATAAAATGCTGTTACTACAGCAGCACCCAAAGCCAGAGCTCCTGCCTGCAAGATGTCACACTTAGAGCAAGAAAAAGCAGACAAGAATAAGGCTGGCTGGAGATTCAGGCCTGGCACTGAGCAACCTGTGCTTCTTCACACAGGTTTATCCAGGTAGATTCTGAATTTTCATTCCTGACTTGCCAAATTGTATCCCAATAGTTGAACCAAACTATTAGAAAGGCTCTTAATGCATCACAGCCAGCTCCAGATGTTTCCCAAGGGCTGGACTCGCAGCAAAAGCTTCCCCACTGCCCCACCAGATGTGGTTGTCCATCCCATCTTATAAACGCAATTAAAACCCAATCAAAGCTCCAATATTTCCTTCTCTCACCGATCAATTACTCATTCCATGAAGGCAGATGAGTGGATTTTTGCAAAGCTGAGATAACTCCACCTAACGCCACTGCTGTCCATGAGGTCCCTATGGGAAGGGCTAAAGTAACTCAATTTATCTGCCAGCCCTAAGATTAAGAGCATGGTAAACAAATGTTAAAATTCTGTTCTACAAAGCAGAATAACTCAAGAGCACAGCACTGTTCTCCCCAAGGGCAGCTCAGAGCATGGGTGTGCAGCTGAGTTTATATATCACAAGGGATATTCTTAAAAACCCTCAACAAATCAACCATGCCTGATGCCCCATTGTAAATTAGGAGACAAGGTGTGAAGGCAGAGTTAACCTCTTGTTGGCTCCAGCAGTACAGAGGGAAGGAGAGAGATACAGAAGCTCTTCTTGAGGTCAGCAGAAGCCAAAAAGCTTGTCTGTTCTTGTGACTTCATCCAAAAACAAATCAACTCCACCTAAAAACCTTGGTTTGTTCATGTCCTTCAGTTATCGCGGGCTGAACGTGCTCCAAATGGGTTGCAAAATCCTCTGAGCAGCCTCTGCTGACCCGGTTTGTTCTGTGCTAATCACACACAGAGCAACGGAGAGGTCGGCTCCTCTGCATCCTGGGGGGTAAAATCAGAATATTGCCCCTGGGTGAAATGACATGGATCAAACCAAGCTGTGCTCACAGCCTAACCCGGCAATGAACGGGGTGCACAAATAATTAACAGCCCTCCAGTTTCATAGAATCAAAGAACGGTTTGGGTTGGAAGGGAACTCAAAGCCCATCCAGTTCCACCTAACCTGCCATGGGCAGGGACACCTCCCACTGGATCAGGGGGCTTAAAGCCCCATCCAGCCTGGCCTTGAACACCTCCAGGAATGGGGAAGCCACCACTTCCCTGGGCAACCTGGGACAAGGCCTCCTCACCCTCACAGGAGAACATTTCTCCCTAACATTTCATCTCAATCTCCCCTCTTTCAGCTTCAAACTGTTCTCCTCATCCTATCCCTGCCCTCCCTGATCAAGAGCCCCTCCCCAGCTTTCCTGGAGCCCCTTTCAGTGCTGGAAGGCTGCTCTAAGGTCTCCCCAGAGCCTTCTCTTCTCCCCAACTCTCTCAGCCTGTCCTTGCTCCAGCCCTCGGATCATCCCTGTGGCCTCCTCTGCACTCACTCCAACAGCTCCGTGTCCTCCCTGTACTGAGGACTCTCTTCACAAGCTTCCCAACCGGAACGCGGCTTCCATTTCTTCACTTGTTGAAAAGCAACTGCTGCTGAGCAGGAACACAGCAGCTGTTCAGCACAAAGAGAGGGGGTTTGTGGAAGAAGTGACAAACATTCCATGGAAACAGTGGGAAAAATCAGAAAACAGCATAACAACTACAAATGCAATTTCAACACAATAACCAGGAGTGAGAAATCTAAATACAGGAGACCTTACAGCACGTAAAACAGAGCCTTTTGGTCCTAGATTTCACATTTGACAACTGGTTCCCCAGGGAAACAGCAAATACTTTTGAGCAGTGTGGTAGCTGCCTGTGGGTGGCACAGTAATATAACATTACCAGGGATTGGGAAGGGAAAGGAGCTGCATGGGCTGCAAGATGTGGAAGTCGAGTGGGATTTTCATCACTTGCACAAAGTAAACCTTACAAATACTCACTGCCACGCGGGTAGAACATTGAAGGACTTCAGACTCACCCTCACTCAGGTGAGCTGGACCCTGGAGGAAGCTCTTTAGAATCACAGAATCACCTGGCTGAAAAAGACCTCCAAGCTCATCGAGTCCAGCCGTACCTGTCCACTACTGAACCATCCCGTGGCACCTCATCTGTCTGTCTTTAAAACACTGCCAGGGGATGGCGACTCAACCACCTCCCTGGGCAGCCTCTGCCAGTGCCTGACCACCCTTTCAGTGAAGAATTTTTTCCTAATGTCTAGTCTGAACCTCCCCTGGTGTGACTTGTCTGTCTGTGCCTCAGCTTCCCCCTCTTCAAGAGGGATTAACTTTTGTAAAGCAATTCAGAACCCAATTCAAGCTCACAATGCTCCGTTTCCTTCCACAGGACTCCCCAGTAGCACCTGCACACCTTACTCAAGCTCACAAGCCAAACCCAGTGATTCTTTTTCCATAGTTCCACTTGAAACAGCTCACCCAAAGTCTTCCAAAATCCACCCACAGCCTCTCCCAGGAGTTTCGGGTCACTGACTGAGCCATGTTTACCAACCCTTAAACAAAAAGGCAGCAGCCTGCAGCAAAGCATGGCACGGAGACGAACACAGCCACCACTTCTAAGCCAGCTCCCAGTGACAAATGCTATTTATATTTAGTTATCAGTACAGTAAACACTTCTAATTCACCTCCAGAGCTTTTGGCAGCTGATCAACCACTCTGGAGGTGTGGGTGCACACTGGGGAAAACACCTGCAGCGTGAATAGAGTGAACCAACTTCCCTACTCACCATCCTGGAAAGTAACTGAAGGGCCTCCACCAGCACTGTTTAATATTTTCATCAATGATACAGTCAGCCCAACAGCACCACGACAACTAAATCATGTCCCAAAGTGCCACGGCCACATGCTTTTTGAACCCCTCCAAGGATGGAGATTCCACTACTGCCCTGGGCAGCCTCTGCCAGAGCTTCAGGAGACCAGTGATGAGAACTAAAAGCAATCAGGCATGACATTTTATAAAAACCAGAAGATCAAGCTTGATATAATGAAAACCAGGATATTGAAGATTTTCTAGACATCCATAAACCCCAAACACACCACTTAATCTATCAGCACGTACAAACCCTCAAATTGGGATCGTTAATAAATTCTTATACAGAAGAATATGATTCACACATTTTGCTGTTACCCAGAAAGGTACAGGCACAGGACAAGGAGAGAAGGGAAGGAATGGATGTAGTTGCAGGGTAGTTTCCAGAGGATCCCAGTTATCCGAGCAGCCAAGTACTTGACAGGCTGAGAGAGTTGGGCTTGTTCAGCTTGGAGAAGAGAATATTCCAGAGGGACTTCATAGCAGCCTCCCAGTACTGAAAGGGGCTCCAAGAAAGCTGGGGAGAGACTTTTCACAAGGACCTGGAGTGACAGGACAAGGGGAATGGCTTTAAATTGGTGCAGGCCACCAACACTAGGATTCATTTCCACCCAGATCTTTTCCAGGGTGTTGCACTACCACAAAAGCACCATCCCCAGCTTTTTTTAAGGGAGAAAACCTGGCAGACATCGGGGCTGCAGAAGGGTCTCCGTGCCAAAAGCAACTAAAGGTCAGCCTGCAGCGCCTGCAGAATCACAGCCCCACTTGTTTCAACTCTGGAACTGGCAGGTTTCCATCGTGTCTTTCTGCACAACTGATTTCAGCACAATAGAGCTTGTCAGAAATGAGAATTCCTCTGTGATCGGTACCAACCTGCTCACACAACAGTTTGTTCTTGTACCACACCTCGCAGGGAAATTCAGTTTACTCGAAACACAACCAATCAAGTCTGGTTGTACAGAACCATGGACACAATTAGAAATGAGATGATTATTGAATCCAGGGAGAAGAAACTCCAGCAGCCTGAAAGCACGAGAAAGCTTGGCTGAAACCAAGATCCAACACTGCAAAGCAAAGCAAGCAGACTCATGATAGCAATTTCATGATAAATAAATCCACCCACTGACTTGCACTCAGCTGTCCGTATGAATTGACATTTTCTCCCTCAATTTCAACAATTATTTTCCACCCTTTTTTTGTGCAGAGAGTAGGGAAGAATCTTGCACCTCTGCCACAAAAGCCTGATCAGAGATAATCATTGCACTCATTAGGTCACAGCACTGATTCAGCAAAAAGGCTTGACTGTTTCCTCCAGCCTACAGCTTTGGAAGTAGGAAGAGCTGCATTTACAGCCCAACACGACCCCCCAACACTGCACCTTCTGAATAAAATTGATGTTCACCTGACAAACACTGCTGAAAATGTGAACTCAGTCGCAGAATCACAGAATGGTTTGGGCTGGAAAGGACCTTGAAGCCCATCCAGCTCAAACCCCCTGCCATGGGCAGGGACACCTCCCAATGGATCAAGGTGCTTGAAGCCCCATCCAGCCTGGCCTTGAACACCTCCAGGGATGGGGCAGCCACCACTGCTCTGGGCAACCTGGGCCAGGGCCTCCCCACCCTCACAGCAAAACATTTCTTCCCAAGATCTCATCTCAATCTCCACTCTTTCAGCTCAAAACCCTTCTCCCTCATCCTATCCCTGCACTCCCTGATCAAGAGCCCCTCCCCAGCTTTCCTGGAGCCCCTTTCAGTACTTGGAGGCTGCTCTAAGGTCTCCCTGGAGCCTGCTCTTCTCCAGGCTGAACAACCCCAACTCTCTTAGCCTGTCCTCGTACAGCGCTCGGACCAACTCCATGTCCATCCTGTGCTGAGGACTCCAGAACTGAACACAGGGCTTCAGTTGGGGTCCCATCAGAGCAGAGGGGCAGAAACCCCTCCCTGGCCCTGCTGATCCCACTGCTTTGGATGCAGCCCAGGACACAGCTGGTTTCTGGGCTGCAAGCACACACATTGCCAGCTCATGTTGAGCTTCTGAAGTCCTTCTCTTCAGGGTTAGTCTCAATCCATTCTTCACCCAGCCTGAAATTGTGCTTGGGATTGCAGTCTTCTGCTTGTAGCCATCTGCCACGAAGCAGAAGAATGAGCAGTTTGGGTGGATCAGGAATGAACCCCTCCATCCTCAAGCGACAACTGGGGCACCCAGCGAGGGCTGTGGGCTGCACAAACCAGCAGGGTTGGACATAACCTGTGACCACACTGCACTGCAACATGCAAAAAGGCACCTAATAACAGGGTTACTCATTTACCTCTGGTTTCTGGGGTAAAACACAAACCACCTTTGCCTTAGCTTTGTGGTTTCCATTTTCGTCAAGACTTTCAATGAAAACACAGCAGCTGAGGACGCATCGCAACGCTGCGGTAATGCCCCCGTAATTATGACTTGATAGATGATTTCACTTGAAACCACCATTTCCTCACGAAAATGAGGCCACTTCTGGTCTCAGTTACTGCAAAGCCAGTTTGCAAAGCGTTTCTTTTCTTTTTAAGAAGTGATAGGAATGAGTTAGCCACCATCAAAGCATTAAAATACATTGGTTGCAAAGCTCACCCAAACTCTGATAGAGGAAGAGGATTTTGCATCCTGCTATGTGGGTCTTTCCCAAGGCACCACGTACATGGATTCCTCACTGTTCCTGGGATTAACAAACTGCAGGGGATGTGCAATCTGATTAAACCCCATGCTTTCACCAGGGCACGTGAGTACATCAACCAGGCACCTCTAATTGAATTTCATACTCAAAGGCAACGCAGTTCTCCCACTGGAAAAAAGCAAGACCTGGGAAACCTGGGCTGTGGAGCTGTCTTGATCAACTTGAAGTCAACACTCCTTAACCAGACACTGTCCAGCTACTTAAAATTAAATCCCTTTTTTAATAGACACCCTGGAATCACATTAAGTCCATTCCTAGAAACCTTATTTAAAGTTTGCTGGGAGCACAAGTGTAGGTGGAGGGGAATGAGGGTAATTCTGTAACCATTCCTTGTGCTGGCACCCATCGAAAGGTCTTGTTTGCTGAACAAATCAGCAGTTTCTGGCTCGTGGATAGCTGTGCTTGGGAGTGTGTGTGCGTGGAGGGGGGGTGTCAACAGGGTGTGTTAATAAACCTGCTCTGATGTCCAAGGACACCATGGGTGAACAGAACAGAGAGGCTGAATCTGGTGGATGACAGAAGTCACCACAAAGTCACAGTGTACAGTTCAAGAGGCTCGTTTTTTAAAGATTTCTTCCTTATTGGATTTTAAATCTCTTCCGAAGTTCCTAACAGGCTCTCTCTCATATTGGACTTCAATTGCCCTGCAAGGTGGATACAATTCTCTCTTAGCTCTTGGAGGGATTTTTTTGAGGTGATCGAGTCAAGTGATGTGAGGGAGCAGGGCTGTGAGCTGCAGGACACACGCCAAGTGCTCCTCTCCGAGGCACATCCTGTGTTTGTCACCCTCTGCTTGTGAACCAGGAGCTCCCCATGCCAGGTGTGCAAACCAGAGAGCCACTGAGCTTGCAGCTAATTCACCCCATCTGAAGGAATTTCCTCAGCTAGCAGCCTCTGTGCCTTGGAAATGCACTGGAGACACTCAATGCTTTCTTCTTCCACATCTGATCTGTTCACGGATCTGCTCGTTGCCATTGGAATTGCTTCCTCCTGTTTAATTTTGCCCAGTTGGTAGAAGAACAGTTTTCATTGCACTGCGTTTCTTGGACCAGATCAACTCTCCCGCGGGCAGGGTGTGTTGTGGGATTTGCCTGTTCAGCTGGGTGTTTTTCTAGTCATTGTTCTCCTGGAAGGTCCTTTTGTGCCTCCAAAGAAGCTGTTACAGTTTGCTGAGCTCTCAGCTAAGTGTGCAGGCTGGAAATTGTCATCTCTAATTTGTGAGCAGTGAGCAGAGAGTGAGAGCAGGCTGAAAGAAACATTCCTGCTCATGGTGGAGTTCCAGGAGATCCCCACCGCCCGTCAGATCACCCTCAGTGAGATCTGGGGGAGCGCGTTAGTGCAAAACCTCCCACAGGTCTGAAAGATGAGCGACCATGTGTGAATTGGAAATGGTATTGATCCCTGTAGGAGTGATAAAAAGGGGAAAGCTGGAGAGAGTCCTCAGCACAGGAAGGACCTGGAGCTGTTGGAGCGAGTCCGGAGGAGGCCATGGAGATGATCCAAGCACTGGAGCGCCTCCTGTATGAGGACAGGCTGAGAGAGTTGGGGCTGTCCAGCCTGGAGGAGACTTTAGAGCAGCCTCCCAGTACTGAAAGGGGCTCCAGGAAAGCTGAGGAGGGTTTTTTGATCAGGGAGTGCAGGGACAGGATAAGGAGGAATGGTTTTGAGCTGAAAGAGGGCAGAATTAGATGAGATCTTGGGAAGCATTCATATGAGGGTGGGCAGAGGTTGCCCAGAGCAGTGGTGGCTGCCCCATCCCTGGAGGTGTTCAAGGCTGGGTTGGATGGGGCTTTGAGCAACCTGATCCAGTGGGACATGCTTTGGGTTGGAACTGGATAGGCTTTAAGGTCCCTTCCAACCCAAACCATTCCATGATTATATTGGAGAAATAAAATGGATGAGAAGGAGGGAAACTGAAGGAGAACACGAACACTTTAAGTACGCAACGTAGAAAAGGCATATTAAGAAAAAGTGTTAACACTAGCAGGACCTAAATCCATATAAACTAGAAATAAAACAAAAAAAGCACTTTGCTATGCTTTTAAGACTTCAAAGGTGGCTCTGAGTAAGCCCCAGGACTCAAACCTGCACGTGTATGAGGCAGCCGCAAGCATGATCTGATGGCATTCCT
This sequence comes from Tapera naevia, assembly GCA_033556795.1. Classification (NCBI taxonomy): domain Eukaryota; kingdom Metazoa; phylum Chordata; class Aves; order Cuculiformes; family Neomorphidae; genus Tapera; species Tapera naevia. The sequence goes on from JAUMJJ010000382.1 coordinate 59,189, forward strand.
GGGAATGTACAAACATGCTGAAATCATGTTAGCATCATAACCTTCCCTACAGCTGGAAAACCTGCTCATTTGGAATGAGAGTTGCCATCAGCCACGTGCAACACCTTGGGGCTCAGCTCTTCTAGAAGGCAGCCGGTGGTGAAATGTTCCATTTTCAGGAGAAGAGAGATCTTTCGGTGTGGCCCATCCAAGGAGATGTCGTTAGCCACAGAGATGTCACAACACATAACCCACTGATACCCAACACAACCCTGTTAGATGTGTCCACACAGCTGAATGCCTTTTCCATCCCTTTCCCGAGTCCAAGAGACTCTTCTGAGGAACAAACCCAGTGCTTTGCCATCACTGATGGCCATCTCTAGCACACACACTGTGACCTGGCACACACATTCCACTCTCTTGCCATCACGCAAGATAAGGAGCTCAGTCCCTTCACGTAGGGATTGCATCATTGGATCCAATCACCCATCACACCATCAATTCTCACTTCCAAATGTCAAGCTGAGCTGTTCCAAAAGGACACCTCACAATACAATGGCCAAGGGAAGCGTTTGTGCAGATTGCTCTGACCTACAGTGACAGGTTTATTAAAGAGGAACTTGGTTCTGCCATAAAAAGGGCACTGAGGAACAGCTATTTTGATGAAGCTTGATCCAACCTGACCCAGCTTCGCTCTGTAAATTAAAGATGCCCACAGTAATCTTCAGAACTGATAGGTATCCCTTCCCCTTGACACAAGTCAAAGCTGGACAGATGATGTCATTCATTTGAAGGCCACAGAGGGTGTTTGTCAGCCAGCTTCGGGGTTTGCCTACAAAGAGAAATTTCCTAAATGACTTTGTGTGAGGAACACTTCAGTTCACAGAGAGGTGTCCACAAAAAGTAGTGTTTAACACACAGCAGCAAGAAACAGCCACCCCAGAAGAGAGAGAGCTGTAAAACACCCACACCCATCAAACACGAACCCACGGCAGCTTTCCCTGGGACTCAATCTCTCAGGTTTGTGCTCTCACATCCCAACAGCAAGGAACGAGCACGCAGAAAGCTGCAGGAGCTCTGCCAACCATCAGTCATTCCCTTCCCTGTGAATGTATTTGCTGGAACCTGTAACAGTGCCTCTCTGCAGCCTCTCCTGTTCCTCTGGACGGGTCAGGAAGCTCCAGGGAAAGGAAAGGCAGCCCATGGACTGAGTTCAAACTGCTCTGCCACAAGGACCAGCTCAAACCACTCAAGCATAACACCTTCCTGCCTCCATCCCTGTCCCAGCACACAAAGGGAACGTAGTGATGGATTTCTTTGGTACCCTGCCCACCACTAAGAGTTCCTTTCAGTCTTGGGTCAGGTCTGGTCTGCTGCAGAGTCATGCTTTGAGGAGTTTCTACCATAGCACAAACTAATGGGGTCTTTATGTCACATACCTGTACACGCAACAAAAACAGAGCACCACAAGAACCACCAAAGCAATCCAATCTCCCTGACATCTTGCAAAAGGAAGGACACAGATCTCTTGGAGCGAGTGCAGAGGAGGCCACGGAGATGATCCAAAGGCTGGAGCACCTCTGCTATGAGGACAGGGTGAGAGAACTGAACTTGTTCAGCCTGGAGAAGAGAAGGCTCTGGGGAGACCTCAGAGCAGCCTTTTGGGTTAGACTAAACTGAAAATGAAACTGGAGAAACAACTAAATCCAAAAGCTTCCTCGAGTAAGCAATTCAGCAACAAGGACCCAGGTAGAATCACCCAACAGAGACCAGAGCACTGCCCTTCAACCCCAAAGTAGCTCCCCCCTCTCAGAAGGCAACAACAGCCACAGTTTCACAGGCACTTGGTAGCTCCGAGAGCCTCACCAAGCGGGTGAGCCCAGTGAGAACCAGCCCGGTGCAGAAACATGCGGGTTTAATCCCATGCAGTTCCTCAATTTGTCTGTCACGGGGCCCACAAAGAGTTGTTTTGAGTCTAAGGAAAGGGAGGGAACACCCAGGACCTCTCCTTCAGCAGCTGCAGCAGGTTTAGGTGCTGGCACAGCCCAAAGTCAGCATCCACACCAGAGCAGAGTTTGCTGTTACAGACAAGGAGGAAGGCTGGGTTCGAGGAGGCACCAAGCCAGGCTTCTCAGCACCACAAACAGGCTTGGAAAATCTGACATGAATTGGGCTCCTGCCCACTCCTCTGTTCCTGTTTCCACAGCAAACACCAAAGGAAAGGTGCCATCCTCATCTTTCCAAGGTGTCCGAGCCAGTCAGATCACGAGTGTCTATGCCAGATACTCTCAGAGATCAAATATTGTGACAAAACACAATTGTTTACTCACATTTATAAGATGATTTGAGATCTCTGCGACAAAACTATTATTAAACTCCTTCAACACACTCAGAAGCAAAAACCAGGAACACCAACAGATCCCAATATGCCTGGATTTGCCAGCCCCAGGTTTTAATTCAAGCACAACCTCGATCTACATAACCCAAGGCCAGACATGACCCAGGAATTCCAGTTCAACCAGTTCCACCCTTTCTTGGAAGAACAGACAGTAACAAAACCCTACCCTGGATCTCCACCGGAATAAACAATGCATTGTAAGACCGTGCCATGGAAAACCACCTGCTCCCCCCCTCAATTAAAGGCATTTCCAAATTCCAGCTCTCCCTCAGCCAGCACAGATGGACACCAGAGGCACGCACGGCACAGAAAGCCTCTCCACTTCCAGCAAAGCCTTTGTACAGTGAGACACAAAGCCTGATGGCAGAGTCTGCCTCCACAAGCACTGTTTTGTTAAGGGATCACAACATAAATCAGCAATCCTCCAGCCACAAAAACAGCTCAAACTCACACACAGCCCAATTAAACTCGCAATCTGCTAGAGCACACACATCCTCTTTGGCTTCAGGGGACTGTGCAGACCAGATCCTGGAGTCCAGCTGACATCGCCTGCCCCAGATGCCCCCAGACAGCAGCAGAAAATGTGACTAAATTTAAAATGCCATGGCTCAGCCATCACAGACAGCTACACGTTTTCACTTTTTTGCACGCCCTCCTCCCATTCAACACCGTGTTACAGGAAGGAAATAACCCCTTGGCAAAGGAAGCGATAGCCCTGAGAGCAGGCAATAAAACACTGAAGTGGGAGCCGACCTTCTGCCTCGCTCGCTCCTGCAGGACCCGCCCCCAGCACCACAGACCCCCAAGCACGTAGGTATTTAGGCTGGAGTTGGTTTCTCAGTAGGAACGATGCACATGGAGCAACCAGAGACTGCTCATTATTCACCTACTTGCTGCTGCCTCTGCCAAGAGAGAAAATCAGTGCGAGAGATTGTTCCTGCTGTGCTTTGCAATGCACACCAAGCACCAGAACCCAAAACTTCTCCTCTGCTTGTGGTCTCCATGTGCTGTTGAGCACTGGCCACCTGCAGGACGCTTGCACCTGAACCTCTGGCTACAGACAGGACCGGATTCCTGGCGTGGTTAATCATTTTCCCAGCAGAGCTGCTGTGCCCGAGGAGAGAGGAGCATTCTTCCAGCCCTCTCAAGCGTGCCAGAAGCTCCAGCCACGGGACACAGAGCCCAGCAGCACCACTCAGCAACCATCTCTGTTAACTTCTGCCTTGTAACTTGGATTTCTTTGAAGACAAACACTAATATCCTTTCAAAAACAAAAGGTTCACTGATCCAAAGACTCATCACGTATGAATCACACGACGTTATTTCTCCTGCCCGTCAAAATAGAGATGTCTCACCCTGCAAAGCAGTCACTGCGGTTGCCCAGGCTCACAAAAATCCTTCCCATCTGTTAAAAAGCAGAGTGCACTGAATGGAACTATTTGACAAGTGCTCTGCTAAAAGACAGCAAGCATTTTGTAGCCTCCTCTGAATTCACTCCAACAGCTCCTTGTCCTCCCTGTGCTGAGGACTCCAGAACTGAACACAGTAATGCACAATATTCTTATAGGCCACAAGAGCAAGATGACCTGTGGCTTTAAATCCACACAGAAACACTATCCACTGTGTTATCTTGGTTATGCAAATCAAACCCCTTGCTACTGGCATTGAGAATGAAGGCTCTGCAGCAATGTCACCTTGGAAATACCTGAGAATTTGTGCTTCCAGTAAGACAGGACTAAATTGCTGTTGTTAACTTATCGGGACACTCTTATGAGCCAACAGATAATGTTAAACCCCAAGGGAAGGATCTGTGGAGAGCGCAGGACACATCCTCATCCACTGCCTGTACAGTTCTGCTATCTTAACTGATAATCAAAAGGCAGCAAGCTAAACAACTCACACTGACATAAGAAATCCTACTCATGCATTTACTTTGCAATGCAGCCGCACAGCACAGAACAAACCTAAAGAAACACTCGTGCCAATTAAAAAAGCTAGAGTTGCTCTCATTACGTGCACCACAAACACACGTCCCTCACCATCAGCCCCCTACAACAATGACTCTGAGCAGCAAAACATCTTAGTGAATCGGCCACGCTACTCACTAAGAACCCACAGTGAACTGAAAGCGAACTCCACCCTCTCGTTAAAGATTTAAGTGCTATAGAAACTGTGAGATTAAATACACAGGGCCATGAATCAACCACCTGAAACGAAGGTAAAACATCAGCTATTGTGGAAGTGCCCAGCACTGCCATTTCAGTCATCCTGAAACTGCAGCATCGTGCAGGCGAGTGGCTTTATCAGAGTTCCCGTCAATATTTAGCCTAGAGTTAGGGTTGTTCAGCCTGGGGAAGAGAAAGCTCTGGGGAGACCTCAGAGCAGCCTCCCAGCACTGAAAGGGGCTCCAGGAAAGCTGGGGAGGGGCTCTTGATCAGGGAGTGCAGGGATAGGATGACGGGGAATGGTTTTGAGCTGAAAGAGAGGAGATTGAGATGAGATCTGGGGAAGAAATGTTTTGTTGTGAGGGTGGGGAGGCCCTGGCCCAGGTTGCCCAGAGCAGTGGTGGCTGCCCCATCCCTGGAAGTGTTCAAGGCCAGGCTGGATGGGGCTTGGAGCCCCCTGATCCAGTGGGAGGTGTCCCTGCCCATGGCAAGTGGGTAGAATTGGATGGGCAGTTTTCAAATCCATCTTGACACAACTGGATAAGGCACCTAAAAGCAAACCCCAGATGCCTCTGGACCAGCCGCATCTCTCTCTGCGCCATTTCCAATCAGGCCTGCAAAAAAAGCTGAAGAAGATGGCAGGGTTTACCAGCAGCTCTATAGTCTCGAGTCTGAACAAAGTGGATTTAAAAGAGGTTTAATTTTCCCAGAGGCTAATGCTCTCAAATCAGAATAAATCCTCCAAAAGAAGAGATTATCCATAAATTTACTAGTTAGAAATGTTAATATACCCAGTGTTTACACAAGGACTGCTGCTCTCTCCATGCAAGACCATCACCTATATAACCTTGTATTAAAGGAGAAACAGATTTCTCCTGGTTTCTCCCCTCGCCTCCCTTTCCATGCTCAAATGTAGCCCAGCAGCTTTATAACTACCACTTTCCAGGAGCAGCAGTAATTTACTGAGGAATCAAGGCAAACTTGTTCCTATTACACTGCGAAATCTCTGAGAAATCCTCCTCTGCAGAGGAACTTAACCCAGAAAAGATCCACAGGCAGGAAAGTCCAGTGTGAAACCTGGAAAACCATTCAAATAAGAAAAAAGCAGAGCTAAAACTTCAAGTATATATCCACAAAACACAGGGCATGGTGCAAGAGGTGCTTCAGCACCTCTGCTACAGGTTGAGAGAGTTGGGGTTGTTCAGCCTGGAGAAGAGAAGGCTCTGGGGAGAACTTAGAGCAGCCTCTCAGTACTGAAAGGGGCTCCAGGAAAGCTGGGTAGGGGCTTTTACAAGGGCCTGGATCGATAGGATGAGGGGGAATGGCTTGAAACTGGAAGGGGGAAGATTTAGATTAGACATTAGGAAGAAATTCTTCACAATTAGGGTGGGGAGGCCCTGGCCCAGGTTGCCCAGAGCAGTGGTGGCTGCCCCATCCCTGGAGGTGTTCAAGACCAGGTTGGATGGGGCTTTGAGCCCCCTGATCCAGTGGGAGGTGTCCCTGCCCGTGGCAGGGGGTGGAACTGGATGGGCTTTGAGGTCCCTTCCAACCCAAACCATTCCATGATTCAAAGGAAGAAACAACCACTCCAACACTGCTGATTCCAAGCACAGCACCAATGTCCATCTGGCCTTACCCAACACACACCCTGCTACTCAGACAAATGTTTTCTCCTGTTATTCATTTTCTCTTTACTCAAGGCCCCTCTAAACACCATACAACACGTGGTATGATGGACCCAGACCTGTACAGCCTGGCTGCTAATTACAGCCCTTGAGGCTGAGCTGCACTAATACACCCCTCCAGCTACAAACACGAGTATGACTGTGCCCTCGCCCAGCACACTCAGTGATCTTAGAGAGGACAGACAGCAGGAAGAGACAGGTATGGAGCAAGTGACTCGCCTGACATCAAACACCACAGCAGCAACACAGCTGGGAGCAGAATCCGGCCTCCTGCCCACCCAGGCATCCTTATTTTCCCTGTACTCTAGTTGATAGGTAGACAGAACCCAGTCATTAGGACACAGATTGAAGGTTTCGTTGGTGAAGCTAAAAGCAGATGAGAAATAGCATTGATTAATGTAATCACTGGTGTCAGGTTGATGGTGGAAATCCCACAGCCTCACTGTGCTCCTTCATTCCACTTTCCCAGCCCAGTGTGTTCCTGCAAGTTTCTGTGTGCCTCTGGAGACCAGACTGCACACACTCCAACTTGTCCAAGACACCCCAGAAAGCCTGCTTAATAAGTTAACCTTAAATTCCCAATTTCTTTCCATCAAATGCACTCTGTATAAGCCCACCAATGCTCCCCAAAGAAGCTGGATGCTTTTTTACCACTTCCAAACAACAGCCTGGCTGGGAGAGGTGCAGAAAGAGGTAGCCTGAACTGAGATGTCAGCAATGGAGCATCCCATGCAGTTCTCCAGCCTAGGTGTTGCTCCCTGCACATCCTATTTATCTTCATATCCATGAAAATCTGATATTTATAAGACAAATAAACCAGAACAGCAGCAAAAACCACTTCCTGTAATGTAAGGTGTCAGGCTGAGTTAGCAGGTATGAACGTTCTTCAGGTTTCCTGGCTCTCCGACTGTCCTCGCTCTGCTTTAACAGGTAACAGAGGAGCCAGATGGCCTCAAGCCACAGCTAATTTCAAAACTGCTGAAAACCAGCACAAGCTGAGTATGCCTGACAGCACTCACTTGACAATTCCACCCAAAACGTGGATATCACTCTAAAAAGGTGCAGCTGAGCCAAGAGAAATTGTGTTTAAACATGCCCGCAATCTCAGTTTTTGCTGTCAGTAACTGCGGGACTGGATGTTAAAAATTGATTTGGAAGTACAAGATGAAAACTTCTGTGACCTCGCTCACCTCTGGCACTGATCCACAGCCAGGAGGATCAGGGCACACAGCCAGTTAGGAGCAGGATGTAAGCACTAAGTCAACGCTCAGCACAAGGTAAATGAAGCTTCAGTGACCCTACAGGGAATGAGCCACCTCCCACCTGGTGCTAATCAAAAAATGTACCTGAAAAAGAGTCTGAATTATTTGTTCTGCCTTTTGGCATCACTCACACTTTTCAGGGAACAAACCCAAATGGACTTAACCCTTTTCCTACTTCTGCTGCTTTCCACCTGTTTGCAACAGACTTAAGATCCCAAATAATACAAGACCAACGTCGCCAGCTCAAATCAAAGAGCCTATCACTTATTTCAGTAATTATTATCCTCTTCCTAGCTGCCAGCTGATAAAGATAACACAGACAGCACAAGGTGAAAGTGAGCAGCACAGACAGCACAAGTGCTCAAACCCTGTAGTTTAAGCACCATTACACTTTACCAAAGTCCAAGGATCTTTACCAAATCTGTTTCAAAAGTCCTGCAGCTGGACTTGAATTGGAGCTTGGCACAGGAGTCAGCGAAGTGCCAGACTTGCACAAACCACCCTCATCAGTATGCACCTTATTTTGCCCATGACATTCAGCAGACATGGTTAATTAGTTTGTGATAATGCATTGCCCATCACAACTTCTGAACTTAGCTGTGCAGCTGGTAGGTAAGCAATTCTTCACTGTGTTTTGTAATCAGCGTGCAAAAAGCACAAACACAAAAGAATAAAGTTAACAATCATGTTCACCCATTCCCCCCTCCCAAACTGCTGCTGCTTGGGGGGAAAAAAAAATAGCTATTTCCAGCTTTCAGCAGAGAGAAATCATTTGAATTGGTCTCAGTTTTCCTATCTTTGCCACCAGTGCTTCATGTTATTTCACACAATTCATTCAGCTGTGGGATGAAGCCTGTTCCTTTGACTAATAGCGTTAAAACCCTCTCTGGAGATAATTAGTCCTCCCTCCCCATCCCTTCCCCGTGGAAAGAGCACACAGTCATCAGTACACAAAGAAATCCAAACAGTGAGGCAACCGAGCTGTGGCTGGGGATGAAAGCTTACTCTTGCCTCCCTATCGCAACACAGCTGATAATCTCAGAATCACAGAGTGGTCTGGGTTGGAAAAGACCTCAAAGCCCATCCAGTTCCAACCTCCCTGCCATGGGCAGGGACACCTCCCACTGGATCAAAGCCCCATCCAGCCTGGCCTTGAACACCTCCAGGGATAGGGCAGCCACCACTTCTCTGGGCAACCTGGGCCAGGGCCTCCCCACCCTCATTGTGAAGAATTTCTTCCTAATGTTTAAACTAAAATCTTCCCCCTTCCAGTTTAAAGCCATTAATCCTAAACAAGTTCACACCACGAGCAATGGAACGAGCAGGATGAGACCAGTGTCTATATCATCATGTAGAAATCAGGAAAACGGTGATTTCTTATTTGCAAGGAGCATAAATACCGAGATGTAATTGGTCATTGCTGGAGGCTTTGCATGGTCACCTGAAAGCTTGACCCGAGTCATTCCCAACCACCAGATAAGAGCCAGAATCAGGAAGTCCACACTCTTTTCCCTCGGATCCCAAGCCAATCACCCAGCCAGCAGCAAATCACACCAACCTCCACATCTCAGGTTCTTGCAGAATACGGAGCTCTCCAAGGCAGAGAAAATGCAAGGCCAGGCCCCATTCACAAAGCACCTGGAGACCCTCCATATCCACAAGCTGATTCCTCACCTGGAATCTGCCCTTGGATCTGGGGGCTGAGCTTGAAAGGAGTTAACCCCCCAGTCAGAGTTAGGACCGCCAACTTCTGCATTAACCGCCTGACGCGTGACCCCGCTGCGCAGACAAGAGCTGGAAACAGTTATCACCACAGCACTGACAAGTCAGCAACAGCTACTAATTAAAAGATAAAAATAGACCTCTGAAAGGGCTTTTTTTTCCCCCTTGACACAAAGCTGAGGCCTAATGCTGCTGCACATTCATTCATTTTCCAGGGGCTTCAAACCCACCAGCAACAACAACAACAAAAAGCATTCTCACACTCACAAAAAACCCACACAGGGCTCATACACTGGAAATCCCAACTAAAAGGGTTGGGGAACCAGTTCTGAACAACGTGGAGTATCTCTTCATCACTCTCACCTTTAATGGAAGTAGGAATGAAATGACACCTTTGCCCCCAGCTGCTTTTTCAGCTTCCTTGCACTCCCTGTCACCCACAGCTCTGGTTTTCCCTGAAAAATTAGCACGTTTTGAGGCAACCCAGGTGATCCCAAGGATTTCTGCAACTTGTTTCATGTGTGACAATGCTCAAACCAGTGACAAAACCCAGTGTCAGTGCAATTCCCATCATTCCACGGGTTTTGCTTTGAGCTCCCCCTCTCCCACTCCCTGCCAGACACAGGTTTTGTACAGCTTGTAACTGAATATTCATCACCAACTAATAGACCTGCAGGAAGTGCCGTGTCAGCGATTTTTAATACATATAATGCCCCAACACATGCCAAACACAATGAAATTTGATCAAAATAGAAGCCATTTGTTTAAATACAAGCGATTTGGTTCTCAAAACTGTCATCAAATTAAACTGGAAATCAAATTAACCAGTGATTGAATGAAGTAGAAGGCTGTATAATCACAGATTACTGAGCCAGTGGCACGAAAACAAGGACGCAATCACATTCCCCTTGTTTGTGGCAGCCTCTCTGCACTGCCCTCTGCTCCCAGAGGGACTCCCCCTCCCCATCTTCCAGGACCTGAGGATGCACTGTGCCTCGGACACAGCTCACCCAGGAATTTCTTGGCAATCCTGAAAGTAAGGTTACAAAAAGGAGGGTGGGAAGTTTGCAATATTACCCAATAACAAAGCCTGTGAAAGTACAAGCTGACACACTTGAAATTGCACTAATTCAGGACAGAGCAGCACAGCTATTCCCAGCACCACTGGAAAGAACATGTTTAAATCTACTCTGAACGGGAGAAAGAGTTTGTTACCATCACCATCCTGCACCGTGTGCCAATTTCCCTCATAAGTGGCCTCATTTTGGCTTTGTTTCCCTCCCATTTTTTTTTGCAGTCTCATTTGAGAAGGAATTTAAACTATGTAAAATAACAATTTTAGGTCCTCTCTACTCTTAAAAAGTAATTTGGATTCATTTAAATGGCGTATCTGAAGAGCAACAGGCACTTCTACTGCAGTCTGAGGAATTTAATTACACTCCTGTGCAACTTCCACAATACCAGCACATTGAGCTGAACCAATCCTTCACCCATCAGGACCATGGAAAACATCACCATTCTCCCTCCACTGCGAGCAAACCTGACTCTGCCCAGGACCTGTGGATTTTTCAAAGGTGAGCTTCAAGTTTACAACTCACTCCTGCACAATTCAAGATTTTTATACATTCGAGGAGGAATCACAAGCATTTCCACTTCTAGGCTTCTGGAAACAACATTCAGGCATCCTAACACTCGAGAGGAAGCTTTTTTACTTTGTTTCAGCCTCAAAACTTCTGACATTGCTCACTTTTTCAGCCCTAGAGCGGGCACTGAGCCCTCACCTACCTGCACCTGGGCAAACGCAGCCCTCCGCCAGGTAAAGGGGGGAAGAATTCATCTGCAGGCAAACAGAAAGGAAGAACGATTAAGGGGGAGAGCATAGTGGGGCCCGTTTACAGTTTCAGCCAACATTAAGGCAGCACAGATCAAACAAAGGAACACCCAGGGGAAGAACCAGGGGAGGTGGGTGTGCTCCCACTGGGAGTAAACCCCCAAAACTGAACTGGGATTTACTTTTGGTCACAGCCCCAGCCTCCAGGGACAGCAGCACACACGGAGCACAGCTCAGGCTCCACAGCTTTGGTTTTAAAGCAGGGTTTTTTTAAAAAAAAGTTCAAACTGGCAGAGCCTCTCCCACCCTTATAACCGACCCCAAACAGGGTTCTCTCCTCCCACTGACCCCGCTTTCAGGCCCCTTTCCCTCCCCACTGATCCTATAAAGGGTCTTCTCCCCCCACCCCGACCCCTTTACTCCATCCTGACCCCCTCAGACCCCCCTCCTAACCCCACTTTTTCCTCTTCCCCCCCCCGACCCCTTTCTCCCCCGACCTCACACCGACCCCTCTTTCCCAACACCCCTCGAACCCCCCCGACCTCACACCGACCCCTCTTTCCCAACACCCCACGACCCCTTTACCCCATCCTGACCCATCAGACCCCCCTCCTAACCCCACTTTTTCCTCTTCTCCCCCCGACCCCTTTCTCCCCCGACCTCACACCGACCCCTCTTTCCCAACACCCCTCGACCCCCCCCGACCTCACACCGACCCCTCTTTCCCAACACCCCTCGACCCCCCCGACCTCACACCGACCCCTCTTTCCCAACACCCCACGACCCCTTTACCCCATCCTGACCCATCAGACCCCCCTCCTAACCCCACTTTTTCCTCTTCCCCCCCCCGACCCCTTTCTCCCCCGACCTCACACTGACCCCTCTTTCCCAACACCCCTCGACCCCCCCCCGACCTCACACCGACCCCTCTTTCCCAACACCCCATGACCCCTTTACCCCATCCTGACCCATCAGACCCCCCTCCTAACCCCACTTTTTCCCCTTCTCCCCCCCGACCCCTTTCTCCCCGGACCTCACACCGACCCCTCTTTCCCAACACCCCTCGACCCCCCCCGACCTCACACCGACCCCTCTTTCCCAACACCCCACGACCCCTTTACCCCATCCTGACCCATCAGACCCCTCTCTTAACCCCACTTTTTCCTCTTCCCCCCCGAACCTCAAACCGATCCCTCTTTCCCAACACCCCTCGATCCCCACCCCGACCCCTCTTTCCCAACACCCCACGACCCCTTTACCCCATCCTGACCCCCTCAGACCCCTCTCTTAACCCCACTTTTTCCTCTTCCCCCTCGACCCCTTTCCCCCCCACCCCTCGACCACCCCCACCCCCCCCCCGACCCCTTTCCCCCCCCACCCCTCGACCACCCCCACCCCCACCCCTCGACCACCCCCACCCCCCCCCCCGACCCCTTTCCCCTCCTCACGACAACCCCCCCCCCCCCCCCCAAGCCCCTCACACCGCCCCCTCTCCCGGGCAAGGGGTCTACCCCGGCCTGTCCCCCTCTCCCCCCGGGGGTCCCCCCCGGCGCCGCCCGCCCTCACCCGCCGCGCCACGACCGCCGGCTGCTCCGCCGCTCCCGGGCCGGCCCCGCCGGAAGCCGCGGGGGCAGCAGCGCGGGGCTCGGCGGGAGTTGGAGTCCGACCCCGGTGAGGCCACGCCCACCTCACCACAGACCACGCCCCCTCAGGTAAGGCCACGCCCCCACCTGAGGCCACGCCCCTCCAGTCACCTCAATTGAGGCCACGCCCCCCACGGGCTGGAAGCCACGCCCATATCGGAGTCCGAGTCTCTTGGAATCCACCCTCCCTTTGGCGCTCCCTACATGGAAGGCCACGCCCCTTCACGGCGAGGCCACGCCCCTTAATGGAAGCCCACCCACGGGAGACATCAGCCCCTCCTGGAAAGGCCACGCCTCCTTGTGGGAGGCCACTCCCCTTGTAGGGGAGAGCGCCCCCTCGTGGGAGGCCGCGACCCCTCCTGTGTAAGGTCGCGCCCCTCGTGGAAGGGAACCGATGGGTTGGGTTGGAAGGGACCTCAAAGGTCATTCAGTTCCGCCCCCCTGACACGGGCAGGGGTGCAAGGCAGGGGTGCAGTGGGTGGTGTGCAACACGTTTGAAATGAGGCTGGTTGGCAGCAGGGATGAGGGGCTGGTTTGGAATGGGGAGGTTGCAGCAGGGATGCGGGGCAGGATTGGAATGGGGAGGCTGCAGCAGGGATGCGGGGCTGAATTGGAATGGGGAGGCTGCAGCAGGGATGCGGGGCTGGATTGGAATGGGGAGGCTGCAGCAGAGATGCGGGGCTGGATTGGAATGGGGAGGCTGCAGCAGGGATGCGGGGCACGATTGGAATGGGGAGGCTGCAGCAGGGATGCGGGGCTGGTTTGGAATGGGGAGGCCGCAGCAGGGATGCCGGGCAGGATTGGAATGGGGAGGCTGCAGCAGGGATGCGGGGCTGGATTGGAATGGGGAGGTTGCAGCAGGGATGCGGGGCTGGTTTGGAATGGGGAGGCTGCAGCAGGGATGCGGGGCACGATTGGAATGGGGAGGCTGCAGCAGGGATGCGGGGCACGATTGCAGCGGGGAGGTTTGCAGCGGTGCTCGCGGTTCCCAGCGAGTGGCGCTGCCGATCCGGAGAACCCGGGAGCAGCGTGGGAGAGGCAGCACCGACCCCCCCGCACTGCCTCGGATCGGTGCCCTCAGGCTGTGGAAAGATCCCCCCGGGCTTTGGGTGGCGCCCCTCAGCCCGAAATCTGGGCTGCAAATCTGGTGCCAGGTAAAGGAAACGAGGGCTGAACAGCGGCGTTTGTGGAGCTGGTTTAGAATCATGGAATGGGTTGGGTCAGAAGGGACCTCGAAGCCCATCCAGTTCCACCAGCCCCATCCAGCCTGGCCTTGAACACCTCCAGGGATGGGGCAGCCACCACTGCTCTGGGCAACCTGGGCCAGGGCCTCCCCACCCTCACAACAAAACATTCCTTCCTAAGATCTCATCTCAATCTCCTCTCTTTCAGCTCAAAACCCTTCCCCCTCATCCTGTCCCTGCACTCCCTGATCACAGCCCCTTCCCAGCTTTCCTGAGCCCCTTTCAGTACTGGGAGGCTGCTCTAAGGTCTCCCTGGAGCCTTCTCTTCTCCAGGCTGAACAACCCCAACTCTCTCAGCCTGCCCTTGTACAGGAGGTGCTCCAGCCCTTGGATCATCTCCGTGACCTCCTCTGGGTGATGTTTATCCCACAGCAGTAGCACAGCCGCGGGCTGGGCATGGAGCAGGTGACACGTGGAAGCAGGGCTATCTCAGGGCGCAGATGGTACCAGGGGATATTTTGGGCTCCATGGGCAGGACACATTCTGTTCCCATGAGCTAAGGCATGAAGACAGGGCTGGTCCCTTCCCACTCACCCATTGCCCCGCAAAACCCTCACCAGGGTCCCTGGGCTGCTCCAGGGTTCCACCACGGGAAAGGGGCCAGGAGGGACTGGGAGCGCTGGGGCTGTGGATCTCAGGTCTGTTGGAGTCTGAGGCTTTGCCAAGGCAACTTCTGACCGCTGGGAAACTCATGATCCCATAGGAAACATGTGGGGTTGCCCATGGCTGTGTGGACACTGGCACCCAGCAAAGCTGAGGCAGAGACCTGCACCCACCACCACCACTCACTGAGCATCCATGCCCCTCCCCAGCTTTCCTGGAGCCCCTTTCGGTACTGGGAGGCTGCTTTGAGGTCTCCCTGGAGCCTTCTCTTCTCCAGGCTGAGCAACCCCAACTCTCTCAGCCTGTCCCTTGAAGAACTTCTTCGTGTCCACCTTGAACTCAACCACCTCCAGCCCAAACTTAACCATCTCCAGCCCATGCTGAGGGCTCCAGGTGTCTCCTCGCAGCCTTAAGGCAACAAGCTGCCAGCGCTCAGGGCACGGATGTCTCCAGCCCCACATGAAACTCCAAGTGGGCTCCATCCTGGCCCAATTCCAGGGTGGGGGGCTTCCCCTGGCTGCTCAAACCCTGCAGCTCAGCTCTTCAGCACCTCACACTGCTGCTGCCCCCTCCCCGTGATCCAGCACCGCAGCTCAGCCCTGGCAATGCCCATTTTTCAAAGCGCTTTGGACTCCATCAGCCTTAAAACACTCATTCAGCGCAGCCCCCAATTATTATTATTATTTTCCCACTGCTTTCCTGCATTCTAACCACTGCGAACACGTTCTGGTTTTAAATTGAGGGCAATTGTAGTGCAAATAAAAAATTGGGATCATAACTAGCAGCCGCAGGTGGGGAGGTTATTACCACGCCTCTGCCCTGGGAGAGAGACAATGAAAGCTACTGATAAATTACACACAAGCATACAAATTGCAGGCCTTGGTTAAACAATGGGTGGGGGATTTATTGGTTTATAATTGTGACCACCTGAAAAAAAGGAAGAGGGTTAAAGTGATATAATGACCCAGGAGAGGAGTTAAATGCAGCACCGGCTCAGTCCTGAGTTCTTTGATGCTGTAGGAGAAAAATGGAAGAAAAATAAAGGAAGGGACTTGTCCTTCCCAGGTGCTCCTGCAGTGGGTGGTTGTCCAAAGGAAGAAGCATGGAAAGTTCTGGGTGATCACAGCAAATCCTTTGGGAAGTTAAATTCACAGCAACCAGGGAGGAAAATTTGGAGTCCAAAGCAGGATTTGCTGCTAAAGTCAAGCTTTGCAAAACTGTAGGAGAACGGGGGAAAAAAACAGAGGGGTGATAAAAATCAAATCATAGAATTATGGAATCATTAAGGTTGGAAAAGACCTCTAAGACCATCCAGTCCAACGTCAGCCCAACCTCACCATGCCTGCTAAACCGTGTCCCAAAGTGCCACATCCACACAGTTTTTGAACCCTTCCAGGGATGGAGACTCCACCACTGCCCTGGGCAGTCTCTGCCAGGGCTTCACCACTCCATCAGTGAAGACATTTTTCCCAATATGCACTCTAAACTTCCCCTGGTGCAATTTGAAGCCATTTTTTCTCATCCCATCACTTGATATTTGGGAGAAAAGACCAGCACCCACCTCACCACAACCTCCTTTCAGGGAGCTGCGGAGAGTAATGAGGCCTCAGCCTCCTCTTCTCCAGGCTGAACAACCCCAGGTCCCTCAGCCCCACATCCCCACTCAGGTGGGACACAGGGAAGATCCTACCTGTCTGCAGAGGCTGGATCCAGCTCCTTGCTTCTTTCCAGGCACATGGTGTAGGGGTGCACCTCAGTCTGCAGGGACAGGGCTGGAGCAGGGGCACGGGCAGGCCCCTCCTCAGGGATCTTATCAGCAGCTGCCAGGAGCTCCTGCCTGCACCCTGATAAGTGCTGGGCTCCACATTACGTAGCTGGGGTGTTCCCAGTGCTGCTTTACCCCCCCCCCCCCCCCAACCATCACTGCAGCCCTTTCAGCCCCTTCCCAGCAGCAGGACCAGAGCATCCCATGGGACATCTACATTGGGATGAGTGTCAGTGCCCCAAATCCTGCCTTTCCAGGAGGATACCTCACCCAGCAGAATAATTGAATGGTTTGGGTTGGAAGGGACCTCAAAGCATATCCAGTTTCACCCCCGTGCCATGGGCAGGGACACATCCCACTGGATCAGGGGGCACAAAGCCACCCAGATGTTGGGAACAGCTGCTGCAAGGAGGGAACCCATCCCCTTATGCAAACTGGGAGTGCTCAGCCCCCCATTTGCCCCCTTGGACACCCCAGGGCTGCTCCCAGCCACCTCGTGAGTGGTGGGTCACCCCAACACCCTCCTCTCCTGTGCTCTGCAGGATCAGCTCCTGGGACTAAGCAATTGGAAAGGGAAGCTGCAGCTCAAGGTGCTTCCCTGCAGAGGTGCTTGGAAAAATGAAGAAAGGAAAAATAAAAACAAAGAGAACAATTTTATTTTCCAAACAAGATCTGTAGCAAAGTCACAGCAGCATCTCCATGCCCAGCCAGGAGTGAATACACCCAAAAATCAGAGAAATAACTTAAAAGGAGCTACAGTTCAGCAGAGACAAACCCAGAGTGGCTGAGCAGCAGGTGATGCTGCTGGACCCAAACCTGTGCTCCAGCAGAGCTGGGAGCAGGGGCTCTCCTGAACCAGCACCTCCCTGGCGACCTGCGCCGCTGAGAAATGCTCTGGTACGTCCCCAGGACCACCCCACATCCCATCCCAGCACCCTCACAGCAAGCAGGGGGGCAGCCCCATGCTCCCCACCTCAGCCATGAAGGCTGAGCCAGCAGAGATGCACCAGGGGCTGGAAAATGATGCAAAAAGTGTAAAACAGTGCACGCATTCCTACCCTCACCTTGCTCCTGCCCCAGGACCAAGGTTAAGAGGCTTTTCACATCCCATATTGCAGGGGGCTCAACCCCTCCTGCAGCCCCATCCCAGGGCTGTGTTGGGGTTCATGCCAGGAGCCCTGGGGGAGCAGCAAGGGGCTGCAGCACCCCCAGCCGTGGAAGGGAGGTCCCCATGTCACAGCAGGCACTGATGGCAGCCATAACACCCAGCTCAGGGCAGGGGGGAGTTGCAGACCCCAATAATGGGTGCTCTGCTCAGCACCGAGCAGCAGCAGGGATCCCTGAGTGGGCAATGGGATGGCCAGATCCTTCCCACCACCTTGCGGTGCCTTGCTCAGGTGCAAGCCAGAGAGGTGGGAAAGGGGTGCCAGGGCAGCATTCCATGAGCAGCTGAGCATTTTTCAGCACGACGAGGCTTCAAGAACCAGATGTGATGCCCACAATACCCTCTGGTCATGTCTGGTCCTTCGTAGTGGCAACCTTGGTGCCAGGACACGGCTCAGAGGTGTCACATCCAGCAGCTCCCACAGGCACTCCAGTTCACCTTCGTTCAGGCTCACCCCAAGAAAGGCACAGAGCAGTCGAGCACCTCCAGCTTTACCAACTCTGAGGTCTTCCCAGCATTGACAGCTTCTTGGTGACCCCTTCTCTTCAGATGAGGAGCTCCAGACCCCTTAAGCAGGGAGACAATATTTCAGCAAAGTCTTTAGAGTACCAGCTCCCCCCTGGCTTTTCCCCCAAACCTGGAGGAGGAGGAGGGAGCAGAGTTGGGTCAGGTCATGTAGCGGGTGACGGCTCTCAGGGCGTAGAGCAGAGCCGCCTGCATCCGAGCCTCCAACAGGAGCAGGTTGATGTGCACCTACATAAGGAGAGCAGGGTCAGGGTGCTGGGGATGCTCAGCACCACCAAGCCCTGCCAGGAGGGGAAGGGACGGGGGCAGCACCTTCTCTGAGTGCTTGAAATGTCTCCAGAACTGCGTGTACATCCGCTTGGTCGTCTTCTCCGGGTAGCAGGCCACTGTCTTGATGTAGACCTTCAAGCTGCGCTCCAGGAGCTGATTCACCTCCCCGTAGTCGTAGTCATCGTAGCTGGGGGAGAGAGGAGGACGCGTTGCTCCAGGCACAACCCATTTCCACACCTCAAGGTCTATCCAAACCCAAGCCAAGCCCCTCAACAGCACCCTCTGCCTTAGTCTCACCAAGAGCTGCAGGCTCCCAAGCTGGAGCTGCTCATCATCTCTGCCCAGAGTGGAGAATGTGCTCCAGCAGAAGCCTGAGGACCTACCGGATGCCGAAGACGCAGTGGACATAGTTCCAGATGGCCCTGCGCAGCATGGACGTGTCCACGCCGCAGTGCATGGCGATGGTGTTGTACGTCAGGTTGTAGACAACCTGGAACTTCTCATCCAGAAGCTGTCCCACGTCGGGGTAGAGGCGGTTGATCAGCGAGAAGCCATGGTCCTCCCAGGTATAATCCTGCCGGAGAAAGGATGCTGGGGTAAGGGCTTGATGGGGCAGCATCAAAGCCAGAGACATAAGCTTGGGTCTCCCCCCAGTATTGACCACTCCCATCTGGTTGAACTGCTCAGGCAGCTCCAGCCTGGTCCCAAACCTTCACCCCCTGAACTCACAGCCCCGCTGTTCCCTCATCAAGACAAGCAGGACCTGCCACCCCTTCCCCTGCCACCCAGCACCCACCTGTGCACGGAACGTGGGGGGTGCCTGCTCGCCCCTCCGTGTGAAGTCCTTGTAGCCGAACTCGGGGTCCTCCACGAAGCAGAGGACGTTGGACTGCAGGGAGTGATCTGCAATATCTACAAGGCAGCACCACAGCAGCTGTGAGTGATGAGGTGTGACACCAGACAGAGCCACCACTGCAGCTGGGGGCCTCCTCCTGCTCCTCCCTGGGCACATGCTGCGTCCTTGCTCCATCTTCTGTGACCTCCCTGGCCCCGGGGGACCCCATCCCCACCCAGCTGCACCCCAGCACCTCCTCACCAGAGGGAGTGACCAGCAAACTCTCCGTCTTCTCCAGCTCAAAGCGCGTCTCCATCTCCTCCTGCGTGACACCCTCCTCCTCCAGCTGGCTTTCCTGCAGCAGCTTCATCCTCTCCATCAGCACCTCCACCTCCTGCATCGCATCCTTGCCCTGGAGAAGCAGAGGGCAGAGTCAACGCTGCTCCAGGTCGACCAAGGTTGCAGAGGTGTTGCAAGCTCAGAGGTGCATCAGCTCTGCTGTCACCTGGAGCAGCCCCAGAGCTGCTCTGAAGAGCATTTGCCTCTAAGGTTGTCTTGCCCAGACCATCACAAGGGCTGCAAAACTGCATGAGGGGTGTTGCTGTACGGCTCTAAAGCATCTGCTCTTCCCAATAAAATGCAATTCCCAAGGGAAGCACCATAAAGCAGTCCAGAAGCCCACTATGCCCTCCCTTCCCACCCTACCCCCCTGCAAGGCACAGCCCCCCCCCCCTCTTACCCCAGAGCCCCCCACGCTGTCATCAGAGGCAGGGCTGCTGTCGCCGTGGGATGAGGGGGGCTGACAGCCAGGTCCCCCATCCTGGTCCTCCTCAGGGTTGATGCCACAGCCAAAGACGAAGGAGGCGAGCGAGTGGTAGTGGGTGAGGAGCACCAGGGCTTGCACCAGCTCTGCCAGGGACCAGCTGTTCTCCCCAGTCTTCAGCAGAGCCTGCAAGGCACATGGGGTTGGAGAGACCCCCAAAGAACAGACCCCCCCCCATGCCGTACCCCCGGCTGCATCCCAAAGCTGAGCCAAAGGAGGATGCTTGGAATGCACCTCCCCCATAAACCAGCCACCTCTGGCAGGACATTCCCCATCTGGACACCCCTTCCCCACCCTTTCAGAAGAGCACGGACCCTCCTTTCTAGCTCCATCAGCCCTGAAGGGGTTAAACCTGGGAGTGGTGATGCAAGCAGGGATGTGGCCCATAGGGTCAAGCCCCACCCACCCTCCAAACAGGGTGTTTTTCGGGGGTGTCTGCACCACCAGAGCTCTCACCTCGATGTGCTCCTTGGTGATGAGCCAGGGCCGGTGCGCCAGCAGCTTGTTGATCTCGTTGAGGTTCCTGAGCTTTTGGGGGGCGCAGTGCAGCCCCTGCAGCCACGCCGGGTTGCCCCCCACCTGCAAGAACTCCCCCATGTGCAAGCCCACCAGGTAGGAGCACTGATGCCGGGCTGCAGCCTGCAGGGAGAGCCAGGCAATCAGCCAGAGACCCCCAACCCTGCTACGAGCCCTTGGAGAAGCCAAGGCAGGGGAGAACTCCCTTCCCCATTGCTCTTGGAGGGTTTTCCTTGGGGATTAGAGCCCAGACGGGGGTCTCTGCCCCCCTCCCCATCAATGCTGGTCCCCAGGGATATTGGAGGGGTGCTGGGGTCAGCACTGGGCCAACGCCAAAGGGGATTCCAAGCTTCTGTGACCAAAGATTGGGGGGGAGGGCATCTGTGGGGACCCAAATAAGCTGAAAGAGGGGAGATTGAGATGAGATCTTAGGAAGAAATGTTTTGCTGTGAGGGTGGGGAGGCCCAGGTTGCCCAGAGCAGTGATGGCTGCCCCATCCCTGGACGTGTTCAAGGCCAGGTTGGATGGGGCTTTGAGTCCCCTTATCCAGTGGGAGGTGGAACTGGATGGACTTTGAGGTTCCTTCGAACCCAAACCATTCCATGATTCTATCAAACACTTTCCTGCCTCCAAGCAAAACCCCAGCACAGGGTTTGGAGGTGAACCCCCCCCCCAATGTGGGACCACACGGAACCCCACAGCCCAAGGGACCCCATCCTCACCATGATGGCAATGTAGTGGCGTTTGTGGTAGGGCAGGGGCCCGTCCATGCGCAGCAGGAGGTACTGGGTCTTCCAGAAGCTGCTGAGATACTGGGGGTGCAGCCCCATCACCATGGTGATGTTGTCCACCCTGCCCGCTGCCACGAAGGCCTCGAAGAGGAGCTGGCGCCGGCTGCTCTCCACACCTTCCTGCAGGATCTGCCGGGATAGCGAGAGGAGGGTGGTGAAGGGCTTGGAGCTGCAGCCCCCCCACTCTTCCCAACAGCCCCCCTAACCTGGAGGGAGACCCTCCCCACCAACCATGACCCAGGAACACCCATCCCACCACATGCTCACCCCATCGGAGGTGCTGAGCCTCCTCCCCGCTGCCCGGAACGGGCACCGCCGGTAACTTCCATTCCCTGGCTCCCCACTCCCAGTCTTGGGGGGCACGGGGTGACGGGGGGTCCCCATGCTGGAGCTTGGCTGGCTGAGCCTGCTGCCTTGTTTATTTGTGCAGGGGGGAGGAGATGGGGCTCAGCTTCTCCACCCCCACCGTGGTGACGAAACGCCGGTGCTATCGCTACCGACGGAGGAACCATCTGGGACAGCGGCACCGGGCGCTGAGATAGCGCTGAGGGTGCCCAGCACGGGGAGCCCTGGGGGATTTCAGGGCATGGGGGTTTTTTTGAGGGGTGGCAGGGCAGGATGGGAGCTGCCTTTGCAGCACAGAGGAACTACAGCTGCGTTTGGTTAAGTGGGAAAACTGAGGCACTGGCAGAGCAGGGACTGGGGGCAGGAAAATTCCATGAAACAACAAAACTCCCTCCATCCTCCAAAACAAGGCATCCCCCACCCTCCCACTGCCACAGGGATACCCCCAGGCTGGGTGACCCTTCCCCATCTCACCCTCCCTCCTCAGCTGGGCACCAGCAATTGACATGGGAAGGTGGGAATCCTTCCTTAACAGTCCCCTGGCCCCCCACCCAGGGCAGGGAGAGGGGGGGAAGGAGGCCCCCAGCAGAGAGGGGTGCACCCAGCCAAGCCCATTGCTCTCACCTCTCCCAGGGGGATGAAGGCGCTGGGACCCCTCCCCAGCTGCTGAGGGGCCTCGACCTCTGTGTCCTGGGAAGGAAAGAGCGGTGGCTTTAGGGTGGCACTGGAGTAGCCAGGAGCCACCAAGAATCCCTGGATGAGTGTGGTGGCACCGGAAAGGGTGACTCAGGCAGTCACCCTGCACGGGCGCCGGGGACACGCGGCCATCGCCCCCGCACGGCTGCGTCAGCCTGACGAAACCGGGCAGGGGTGTTGCTCTGCGCTGTGTCACACCGGGACTGTGGCATCGCGGGCCAGGAGAGCAGAGACATCTCCAGCTCTTGGTTCACCTCCAAAACACAGTGGAAAACAGAGCCTGGGATGTCCCCTGGGACTGCTGTGAGACCTGGGAGCAGCACAAGCTCAAGTCATGGCCCCAGGGTTTGCAATCACCAGCATAAATATGGCTCTTGGGGTTCCTGCGAACCTCCCAGCACAAAACACCCATAAACATCACCAGTTTTCTTTTCCCTCCCCAAAATCAAACGAAAACAGAAACGAGCCACCCAGTTCAGCTCAGCCACTGCTCTCCACACTCCAGGCTCAGCAACTTTTTGACCCCTCCCATGCCCATCTCCCTCCCCAGAGAAGAACAAGTGTTTCCATGCTCTATTTTCTCTAAGCAGATCATTGTTCTCCTCTCTGCCAGGGGACAGGGGCCCAGCTGTGCCCAATCAAGGTGCTCCCAGCAGCAGCAACAGGGATGCCGCAAGAACAAGCTCCCACCCAGAGCACAACGGGACTGGGACCCCCCAGCCCTGCTGCTGCAGAGGTGGCTCCGTGCCCATGGGGACCCTCCCTCCAGCTGAGCCCCAGAGCTGAAATGTAAGGATGTAGCAGAGCCTTGATCCTCCCCCATCCCTCTTTTGCACCTCAACATCCCTCGAGGTGTGACTTTGCAGTCCTGCAGGGGAAATCTCTCCACCTACATCACAGCACCCACAGGTGCCAACAACAGATGGGGGGGGGGGGCAGCGTCCACCCTCAAGAGCTAAAATAACCCCCCCCAAAACACCTACAGAGAACACAGAACCTGGGAGAAATGAGAGTGGGAAAGGGTTTGAGTGCTCCCAGCCCTGGGAAGGAGGTGAGGGGGAAGGGGGGTGGTACATGGTCCCCCTAAATACGGGGGGTACATGGCACTCGCTTGGGACCAGGAGGGAGATAGGGCAGCATCACACCCAACACCACACTCCTGGTCCTGCAACCATGCAGGGGCTGCAATCATACAGGAGAGGCTGTGGGGAGGTTCCTGCTACCAGGATTCATCTGGAGGAGATGGGCAGGGGGACACCAGCAGCAGGAGGATGCTGCCTGGACACACACAATCAGAGGTGCTGATGGCAGGATGGCACGTCCTGCTCTCCAGCTGTAGAACAATAGGGCATGGAAGTGCTTCTCCCAGGGGTCTTTTCCACTGTGCCCCATGAAAGGATGAGCTCCGGGGCTCCCACACAGCTTCACTGAGAGATATCCAAGAGCCGGAGCAGGACATACCAAGGGATGGTGGCTGCTTTCTCCTGCTGGCTGCCTCCAAACCATCACCAAGGTGGTGGGCACAGCCTGGCACCCTCTCCCGAGTGGGGAAGGGGTGTGGGATGGCACGAGGTGACCACGCAGCCAGCTGTCAGCAGGGTGGGCAGCAGGGTCACGGCTGGCACCGGGCTGCAGCCACTCCAGCAGAGCCAGCAGTGCCGGCATCCACACGCTCTGACAGCTCCAAGTGCACGGGATGCTCTTGCCCTGAGTCACCACGGAAGCGAGACTGGAGTGACAGTAGGTGAAGACTCGTGCAGCCACTGCTCTGGGTGCTGAGCTGGCTCCGCACTAACTCACGGTTTGGGCAGAAAGAGCTTCTTTAGTGCTCCAAGAGGCTTCTCAGGAGGGGGTGGCAACGGAGAGACCCCAGCAGACAAATCCACAGGGATGTAGACAGCAGGAATTCCGACCTCGAAGGCACGGAGGAGCCCAGCCCACCCCGCTGTTTTTCGCTGACAGCTCAGGGTGACCTTTGAAGGTGCATTTTAATCATCCTTACGCAGAGGCTCGTTATGTTTTGCTGCATTGAGCAATCCTCGAGGTTGCTGCAGTTAACCCTCGCTGTGCCACCCCCGGGAAGAGCCTCATCTCCTGCTTCCGCTGATGTGGAAACTGAGGCACAGAGGCGATGCTCTGACCTGCACCAGCCACACAACCTGCTCCTAAGCTCCACCAGCTCAGGGCAGGCAGAGGGAAGGACTAAATCCCCCGGGAGTTGGAGGACAAGTGGGCTGAGCAGCGAACCCCTCCGACCCCAGCGTTGGTGCCAGTGCTTAGTCAGGTGTTGGAAAATCATTCCTGATAAAGTGAGGTTAAACAAACAGCCTTGCAGCTGCTTGGCAGAGCAAGTTTGCTCCTCATAGCTCCTGCCAAAACCAGGAAGGATTGTGCCCCTGGACCGGACCAGCACCAGAGCTTGGCCCTGCTGACACACGGAGCTGATACGAGAGTGCAACCTCCTTGGCATGAGCTGCACTCCCAGGAAGATGCACTCCTGGAAAGCAAACCCGGCTGGCACTGCACTCTGGCATTGAGGGCAATGGGATCCCCAAATCCCACCCTGCTTCATCCTGAATAACTTCTCACGAGCAAAGCCCCAAGGTGTAGAGCAATCCTACTGTCCCTGAGCAATGCAGGAGCAAGAGGAAAATCTGCAAATGTTTGGTGTGTTTTCTTTTTCCACAAATAGAGGCAATTCCCAACTTTTCAGGGAACTCCAAAGTTTGGCCGATGAAGTTGCAGACTGTCCCAACTGCCTGGACAGGGGGGTCCCACAAAGCTCCACGGACATCTCAGGACTCCAGTTCTGCCCACCAGTCACCATAAACAAAAGCCATGGGTAATGTGAGATGTTTCTGGGACACCAGAGAGATTCCATGCCCAACTAGGGAATGGCAGCACCAGCCGAATGACTGAATGGAGGCTCCAGTCTCCTGCCAACCCTGCAGCACTGACCATCACATCCCATTGCCAGCCCTTCCCTCAGTTTCCCTTCTCTAGCCCATACCACCCACAGGACCCTTGTCCAGCTCCTGCACACATTGCAGCTCCAGGAGACTTCAGGACACCCTGCAATCTCCCCTCGTCCTGCGGCCAGGCCAGGACCACCCCATCCCCAGGAGTCCTGGGTGGGCTCCCAGCATCCCATCCTACTCCTGCATCTCAGCATCCTTATTTTTACCCTTACTGCATACAGCAGGAGGGTTATTTTTGCAGCTCGATCCGGGCTCCTCCGCCCAGTTTGTTCCCTCCAAGGAGAGACAGCGCCGGGGGGGGGGGGAGGGGTCCAGGAGTGCACGGTGCCAGCCCCCAACCCACCCTGAGGGGCACAGCCGAGCCTTTACCTCATCACCCCGGCGGACCCCGCAGCCCCGGTACCGGTGCAGCTCTGCGGGGCGGCACGGCGAGCCGGCCACCAGCATGGCAGCACGGGGGACAGGCGGGGGGCAGGCGCTGGGCACGGCCCCGGGCCCGCCTCGGGGGTCCCCGGGCTCCGGGACGGTCCCGGCTCCCCAAGCCTTGCACACACTTTCATAGCGGCGGTGTAAGCCCCGCCCCCTCGCCGCCTGGACCAATGGAAACACAGGGGCGTGGCTTCACAGTTGCTCTCATCGTTAGAGTCACGCCCCCTTACTGTCCTGGCCAATGGGAATGTGGGGGGCGCGGCTTCACCGCTGCTTTCATTGCGGCCGGAGAAGCCACGCCCCCTCATCCCACAGTGACCAATGGCAACGGGGGGGCGCGGCAACACGCTCACCGGCAGCCAATAGGAAGCGGCGGCGCGGGGGTCGCTGGGCGTTGTAGTTTCCCTCGCGATCCCGGCGTGGGTGCGCGGAGCCCGCGAGCCGTGCGGGAGCCTCGGGGTCGCAGCGGCTGAGCCCCCCGAGCCCCCGGCCCCGCACCCGGTGCCAAGCTCAGGGCAGCGCCCTGGGGGCGTTTAGCACCCCGCACGTTCTTACTGGTACCTCCACACAACCCTGGTGCAGCCCTTTCCCCAGCCTCTAATACATAGAAAACCTCTCCTGGAACCAAAGGGAAAAGAAACCTGGTGGTAAAAGTCACACCAGGCGCCTGCCCGCGCCTGCAGGAAGCCATCTGGGTCTGAAACCGCTCAGCTGTGCTGGGCTTACCTTGCAGAGTCCATCCCACGGCTCTGCGTGACCATGAAGTAGTGCCGTGTCCCCCTTCCTGCCACCCTCCTGGCCTTACCTTGCAGACAGATTTCCTCCCGTGACTCCGCGTGACCATGAGGAACCACCGTGTCCCCCCTCCTGCCACCCTACTGCACCCCGAGGCTCCTGCCAGCTTTGCACAGAGCAGTTGGGTTCACCCAGCGCAGAAGAGCCCCAAGAGCAGAGCAGCTTTCCTCTCCCATCCTCTACAATGCATCCAACCTTGAGCTGGCTCTGCTCTTATTTAAATAATAAACACCAAACCCAATAAAAGTAGGTGAAAAAAGGGAAAGCCCACCCACCCCACAAGCAGGGGCGGCTCCAGACAGCAGCACTGATAACAATCTGGGTGCTTGCTTGACAGCCTGCACACGGCAAAGTCCAGCAAACAGGAGTTGCTGCACAAACAACTTAGGTTTTGCCTGGCAACAGCCTCCTGGTCCGCAGCTCCTGCCAATGTCAGCACACCTTGGTGCAAATCCAAGGGCTGGCGCGCCACGGCACGCTCGCAGCTGCACCGGCCTCTGCAGGGAAAGAGGACACAGTGAGATTCAAACCATCCCCCCCGTTGGCTGCTCCTTGTCCTTGTCCCCATCCCAGTGCACCACAGCCTACAAACAGCCTGGGCTATTTTTAGGGGTGTTTTGCAAGCGCCGAGGGTGTGGGGTCTGGGCAACTCTGGCCACCCTGAGGTGTCTGCTTCTGTGTTTGCACTTGTGGCATTTGAGAGGAACAACTTAGGTTTGTTATTGCATCTGATCCTAGGTCCAAGTCGTGCCTGCTCTGAGGGGAACGCGGCCTCACGGTCCCCTGGGGCCAGAGATGCTGTTTCAGCCCCATCAGTCCAGCTCTGTCGCCTGCTCCTTTGGCCCCATCACACCCCGCAGAGAGGTCCTGAGCTGCCTTGGCAAGAGCCAAGATGCTGCCTGGTCCCCGGCCAGCACCGGCACTGAGGCTACCTGAGACCACGAGCTCTGTGGTTTCTCTGGCTGAACACATCAGTCTGGAAATGAAAAGCCATCCCTTGCTTTGCAGCAGCAAAGGCCAAACAGTGTAAGCAAAGCAGAGCTGGGGGCTGCTCCTGTTCTCCCCTTCCTTCCTCCTGGAAAGCTCCGGATACGAGGGGACAGGCTGAGATGGACCTGGGGACCCTAGGGCTTCGGGTGTGGATCAGGCAGTGGTCCAGCTGGACAGATGGGCTGGACATGCTGCCAAATATAAAAATATCCCATCAGAAGACACCGAGGGCTGTGCCAGAAGGATATTTGCCCTAGAACCTCCGGCTGCCTGGCAGGACTGGTCGGCACTGGGGGCAGGAGGTGCTGAGCACGGCCAGGCGGTCGCAGAGCCGGGTGGGTGCAGTTGCTCGGCAATAAGGAGCAGCAGGCAATCCCCCATCTGCTCCACAGCCCCGGGTCAGCCCACCCCAGCCGATCAGAGGCAGCTGGAGAGTTTGTTACCTGCAGCCTCAGCACTTTTCCTGGCCTGTTTGCAATGCTCCAGCCCACGCAGTGGCTGGCTCAGGCTGTCGGCAGCATCTTGCCTTGCTGGCAGCAGCCTGGTGAAGAAAGATGACCTGTTGCCACCTCTGAGCTGCCAGGGGCTTGTGCCCTCCCATGCTGCACACCAGAAATAGGTGATACCAGGCAATGACAAAGCAATTTCAGCATCTCAAATCTTTTCATCCTACAAGCCTCAGCCAAGAGCTCTTGAGGTCTCACCTTTTGTCCAAATTTGAGCTCAGTGCTCATTCTTCGAAGAGATAGTGGCCTCCCAGTACTGAAAGGGGCTCCAGGAAAGCTGGGGAGGGGCTCTTGATCAGGGAGTGCAGGGAGAGGATGAGGAGGAACAGTTTTCAGCTGAAAGAGGGGAGATTGAGATGAGAACTTAGGGAGAAATATTTTCCTGTGAGGGTGGGGAGGCCCTGGCCCAGGTTGCCCAGAGCAGTGGTGGCTGCCCCATCCCTGGAGGTGTTCAAGGCCAGGCTGGACGGGGCTTTGAGTCCCCTGATCCAGTGGGAGGTGTCCCAGCCCATGGTAGGGGGGTGGAACTTTAAGTTCTCTTCCAACCCAAAGCAGTCTATGATGGAACTGCAGGTGGATGTCTCCCTGCTGGCCAATTCCCAGGGTTTTACCTGGGCACACAGCACTATTGCAGCAATGCTCTTGATATTCCTCAAAAAAAAAGGGTGACAAAGGAAAGGCAAAATTTCCTCAAAAGAGGAGACCAAGGGCTGAACCCAAACACCCAGAAACACCAATCACTGGAAACATGCAACAGCTCAGTAATTAATTAGGGACTGACAATGCCCTCATTATCAAGATGCTGACTGTCCAAGCCTGTTGCTGTAGGTCAGCAGTGCTGCAAGGAAGCTGAACAGGAAGGCCAAGACGCATTGCTTCACATAAGTCACCTCAGCGCAAGGTTGGCCAGGGACAGCCACTGCCCTCCCTGGCCTTCTGATACTTCACCATCCTGGTGTTTTTGACCAGACCAGACTCTGAGGACAAAGGGAAGCAGCAGGGACCTCACAGGGATGCTCTGCAGGGAGCTACTGGGGCAGCTGGAGCAGATAAGTCATGCACTGTTGTGCAAGTGCTTCCTTTCCTTACCTTCTCGCTCTTGTCCAAAGGTCGAGGAGCTGCAGAGCCACCATAGCTGGTCACCCCACCCCTTTAGCAGCCTCCAGTGGGGAAAAAAAATCCAGCAGGACCTGGCCTCCGTGGGCTGGAGAAAGGAAGCCCAGACCACTTGTGGGGTGGAGAAGGGAATTTCTCCATAGCTGTCTTGTTTGGAGCTGGGGAGTGAAGGTGACTTCAGGCCATCTCCATTTTCCCAGCTCATCTTGACATTCCCAGGCCATCTCTATATCACAAAATTATAGAATGTTTTGGGTCAGAAGGGACCTTAAAGATCATCCAATTCCAGCCTCTCTGCCATGGAAACTGGACAACAGGAGCTGCATGTTCTTGGCACCTCGCTCCTTCAGGGTCTCCACACTGCAAGCAGATGGATGTGGCCTCAGCAGCACAAACCCATGAGCAACAATGGTTTGCACTGGTGAGGGATCTGGAGCCTCTGGGAACAGAGTGAGAAGGAGCTGCTATTCCCACAAGCTCCAGGAGCTGGGACTGAGTACTGGAGACTGTTGGTCCAGCACTGGTAAGGAAAGAGGTTACAGCCAAAGCACCTTTGGACCCCTGGACCTCTAAAGCTTTTCTTTGGAAGGAGGCAAAGGGCAGCTGGGTTTTCTTCACTGAAACCTCAGGCCAAAGCTCCATCCCAAAGGATCGGGGCTCATCGCCTGAGCCAGCTTTACTCTCTTAGATGACTGAGCTCAGAAGGTAACGCTGAGCATTTCCCATCCCTAAAACCCTGCTGCCTTCCTGCAGGGCTCCCTGTTGCCTCTGAAGCACCCTCTGCTCTCTCCACAGACTTTGCAAGGAGCTCAGTCTCCTTGGACAGCTCGGGTCACTTCCCTGCCCAGCTCATCTTTGCTTCTCTCATCTCCAAAATGCTGCTTGCACTCACCTTTCTCGGCTCAGCTACAAAACACAAGTTCCTGAAGCTTTAAAGGATTTTTAAGAGGCAATTTTAAAGCCTCTTGGCCTCAGGGCGTGCTGTCTGAGCCAGTACTCCCAGAAAGCCCCAGCAATTAGGGAGGAATGGAAGGGAGCTGTTTGTGGGTTAATTACCTGCTGCTTAGGTCAGTTCACTTCTCCTGCGGGTACTCTGTCAGGCTGCAAAACACTTGATACTCTTTTGTGAACTGAAGTTTCAGGTCCTTGCCAGGGGGTCTGCAAGTTTGGAAAGGAGATATTTATTCAAGTAATCACTTGAAAACAAACCCCATCTAATCCTCCTGGTTAGGAGACCTCAAGAAATGCTTTGCAAGAGGTTTTGCATTCATGCCCTGAAAACCCAGCCACCATCAGCTCTCCAGGTCAGTGCTCTGGGAACTTGGAGCATCTGCATCTTTAGGAGAGATTTCTGCTGGAAGCAAGCAAGGGGCAGCAAGACATCAGCTCACCTGAAGCAAGTGGAATGGGGAAAAACATCGACCAAAGAACTTGAAGTCTCATTTTTGACCTTGATTTCATTACTAGAAGGCAGCTGAGGTCAGTTTGTAATACTGAAGTGTTTGTAATATTGAAGTGTGTTTAGTTACTGTCTAACCCATGTTTTCCTGAAGTTTTGGAATAGAAATAGAGCAATCACAACCCAAAATAAATCAAATATATATAAATCTCCTTCTGCAAACAAACTGCTTTAGAAGCAGTGGATAAACCAGAGAGAGAAGGAAGCACATGCTAGCAGACAAAGGCAGGAGCCAGGCATTTCTTACCCAAAGCCTGGCTGGGAAATGCAAAAATTGCCCCCAACATATTTGGGATCCTCCGGGCAGAGACCAAGCAGCCCCTTGGAGATGTGTGGAGAGTGAGGATCTTCAGCTCTCCCTGCTGACTGGGAGCCCAGCCTTTGGCAGATCAGCTCTTATCTCCCAGGCTGCTGTGAACAGGGATAATTGGATACATTCCAGGGCAGGCAAGGTTTGTGCTGCTCTCAGCAGAGATAAAGCGCCCCGTGAATGCCAAGCGCCACTGGCACGCTTTGGCAGCACCGCCCGGGAGAGAGGTGCCAAGCTGCCCTTCCCTTGGCAGCTGTGGAGGGCTGTGAGCTCATGATTTAGGCACCTTCATCTGAAAATGAGGAGCAGCTCAAGACCACAGAAGAAACACCCAGCTCAGGACACCTCCAAGCCACCCTGGAGCAGGACACACTGAACAAACCACGCGGCTTTTGCACCCTCTCCATGTGTCCCAGCACCGTTTTGGTTTGACCCAGTGCAGAGGCATCACCCTGAGCTGCAGAAGTTCTACAAGGCTGCAGTAGTTTGGTTCTTGCTGGACATCAACCCCTCACCAGGGCACAGCGAGGTCAGGGGGCTGAAGTCACAGGATGGATTGGGTTGGAAGGGACCTTAAAGATTATTCAGTTCCAACTCCCCTGCCGTGGGCAGGGACACCTCCCACTGGATCAGGCAAAGTCCAGCAAACCTGAGATGAAAGCCCCAACCAGCTCTGCTCACACAGGCACAAGGAGTCCAAGAGACTGGATGAACAATAAACAGATGGGAAGAACAGCACTGATGAAAAAAGATGTCATAGACACTATTTTTCTTCCTTGAATTCAACTATGAATTTGGGTGTCACCTCATGATTCCCAGAAAAATGGCTCTGTTGTGTGCAACACCAGATTTTGAAAAACATGACATGGGAAGACCATTTTGAACTGGAAAAAACATTATGGTGTTCCAACAGAGCTTGGGTTTGCCTCTTCCCACCCTGCACTACAGGCAGGAATGGCTGTTCAAGGCCATAGCAGCTCCTCTGCCCTGTGAGGAAAGCCCAGCACAGCCCAGTGCTGCTCAGCCCACGGGGAAGCTGCACCAACAGCCCACAAGGAAAGCACAAGAGGTTGAACAGCAGCTCCCCCAAGGACAGGGGAATCTCCAAATGGCAATTTCCAGAGAGTTTCTGGCGACCAAATCTCTGGTAGAAAATTAGAAGCTTTAAAGAAAACCCAAACCTGTTTTCCCTCCAGAGCCAGGGCTGAGATAAGGGGAAGACTTCAGACACAAAGGTGCTTGGTCACCTCGTTTGTGTCTGTATTTTAAAAGAATGAACTCCTTTATCCTCTGGGCTTTTTGTTTCCTACCAGGACCTTATTGTTTCTGGGCTGTCTTCATTCACGTGGTTGGGGAAGAAAACAGAGAATAGACCTCCTTGGATACAGCTGGATGGGTCCTGGGAAGCTGGATGTAACCAAGTAACGAGGATCCTAGCAACAGGCTTGATTGGGAGGATTTAAAGATAGAAACAAAAGTAGGAGAGAACCAAACAATAGAAAAATGCCATCTCCTTCCCATATGCACCAGATCCTGGAGTGGCACAACGGATGCTTTGACCAGGCAGCCGCCAGCAGGAGATAAAACTGCTCCAGAGAGGGAAGGATGCTCTGCCAGCTTTTTTTTTGGTTTGTTTTTGCTTTAAGGCAAACAAAATATCAGACACAGAGGGAGATTTTTTTAAAACACTTTTACAGTTGTCAAGAGTTTTGTACAAATCAAAGCATCCCTTTTAAAATCTCCATTACAAACATACAAAGAAACAATGTTATTACCTACAAATCATCAGCTACTCAACTGCATGATCAATTTATCACAATTAAAAAACCCTCCCCATAACAGCACAGACAGGGCCTTTCTCCCTCAATTTATTTCTGGATCTTGAGGGAAGCGAAAAAGTAAAGCCCTTTTTTTTAAAAAAACAAACAATCCCACCAATGCACCTCATTTTCTAAAAACGTGTGAAGTATAAAATTAGGTGAGTATTTTCCTGCTGTCACACTCTGGCAAAGTGTAACAACTCCATTTTTTTCTGTCTTGTTTTTACATCAGAAGTCTCTTAAAAGAAGAACAAAACCCCACATGGCAGCACATCTGATGCTGCAGTGTGCTCCTTCCATGCCAGAAGCCAAAGTCATCAAAAAAAAAAAGTGCCTTTGAGTAAAGTCATCTTTAGTAACAAAAAAAGGATGAAAAAAACCCCCCCCAATCTCTACTTAAAAGTTTAATAAAAACCCTGACAGAGCACTCAGCCCTGCATCAAAAAAAGAAGATTTCTCCTCTTCCCTATCTACCTTCAGCACTAAGGTTTCAACCCCTGCTCCTCCACCCCCTGGGTCTCCAAACCCTGAGCTGGCTCTTCCCACCCTGACTGGAGCTTGGATGCCAAGGAGCAGTGGTCAAGTGCTTTTTAGCACCCCAAGAGACGGAGCCCGGGGAGCGCCCACCCAGCTGGCCTTGCAGGAAAGGCCTGTGGTGTCCGTGCGGTTTCAGACACACATTCCTGTTGCAGGGAACCTTCCCAGCCCTTTTTATTCTGCTGGATTTTAATCAGCAGTGAGAAATGTCTCTGGAGAGCCTCAAAAAAAAAACACTCCCTGGCTTAGGTCGCTGCCTGAGTAAGCGCTTTCCTGGAGCCAACCTGGCCCCTGCTTCTGCATCTGGAAGGGAGCTCTGGAGTAGGGAAAGGGGGAGAAGAGGGCGAGCTCAATCCAGAGGCTGAGGGGAGCAGAGGGAACATCCAAGCCTTGGATTCTCCTTGTGTAAAGAAATGGAGTAAGAGACGCTTGATTGCACCAAGCTGCAGAAGTCAAAGCCCCAAAGGTCACCGAGTAACCAGGGCATCAGGGGGGATATGGGGTGAGGATGGGCCTCTATGGTTACACTCTGCCTCTCAACCCAAAAGCTATCGTAACAAGGAAACACAAAAATCCAGGCAGTTTGGTTTGCCAGGCTAACATAGAAAAGAAGAAACAAAACAAACACTTCCAAAATAAATACAGAGCCCCCATGTTGGAAGCATCTTCAAAAAGCTGGATCAACCGTTCTCAGCAGTGGCACAGCCTTCCAGTAACATCTGCTGGGCTGGGGACTTCCTTTTGAAGAAGGAACAGTCTGAGGAAAATCAAGCTCCCACCACGCACAGCTCCTGTCTTATCTGTGTAAGAACTGGCCACGACTATTGCCTCACAGCAGCGGGTCTGGGACCGGAGAGAATGCAGCAGGTTCCTGTTTGCTAATGGAAAGGGCTGGCAGTGGTAGCAACTGGTTAGGAAAAAGCTTCTTCCAGAAAGCAGTACTTCAGGGGGGATTTTAGGATGGTTGGGACCTCTCCCCGTGGATCACCGTGACACAGAGAGGTATTTGGAGATGGAAAGCAGACACGCTC
Organism: Tapera naevia; assembly: GCA_033556795.1. Taxonomy (NCBI): domain Eukaryota; kingdom Metazoa; phylum Chordata; class Aves; order Cuculiformes; family Neomorphidae; genus Tapera; species Tapera naevia. Next base: position 93,423 of record JAUMJJ010000382.1, read on the forward strand.
GAGCGTGCTGTCGAAAGGGAACACACAGCAGGTGTTTCCATCGAGTCCACGGCAGCAGGATAGTGACAGCACTGAGGTTTGGGCTTCCAGAGATCAGGCAGGCTCCTAAACTCCTTGGCTAGTGCTGGGGAAAGCTCCCAGAACTGAGGGTTTGGTTTTAAGGGGAGGTTATCGCTCCCGACTTCTCAGGCTTTTTGCCCTTCGACAGGGCAGCTGCTTGCTTCAGGAGTTCTCTGTTCTTGGCCTGGAAACACAAAAAATGGGTATTTAATGGCATGGATTGTCAGTTCTTGGGATCCTAGAACTGCCTGGACAGAAGCTGCTGGTATCCTGTGCATGGATGAAAAGGGAGGTAGATATTGCTGTGCAGCATCAGAGCACAAGCTCGAGTCTGGCACCTCCTCTCCAACCACCTCGGAAGGGCTCTTCCCATCCCTTCCCCCTCACATCCCCCTGCTGTGACTGAGAAGTGGGCTGAAAGTTAACAGCTTCCAGGGTGAAAGGCAACAAAGGCTCAACTCACATTAAAGCAGCCAAGGACAGGCACCAAGGGCAGTGGGACCAGTTGTCCCTCCTTCCCCTTTCACCAGCCTCCACGCTTGGAGAGCGCAAGAAGCAGTGGAATAGAACTCTAGTGAGCAAGTGCCCCCTCTGCCTCTTGTTTCAGTGAGCTGAGTGCCAGCCTCCCCCACCCCACGCTCAGTTTAGTTCAGAAACACAGGGTGAAGCAGCCCATTGATCTCCAGCTTTGCTTCACCCTTGGTTTCTTTCCATGCCACCAATACTTTACCAGGATCCAGCTCTGTACTGGCCCTGCATCCCTACTAGGAGCTTCCCAGAGCCATCAGAGCACCAACACATAACTTATAGTCTCCCTGGTTTATACTGAGTTAAAAAATCATAGCAACTTATGAACAAGGCTCTTGGGTTCCTTTTAGCAAATGTCTGAGCTCAGTCTATGTAGTAAACTATGCTAGAGTAGTAGCATAAGGAGCAGAACCTGTGTGAATCCAGATACAAGCCATCTGCATTGGTTTCCAGTGAAGGAAAGAATATGCAAAGGATTATCAGAGGAATTAAACCCTCTCTTCCAGTTCTGCAAGTGGTAAAGCAGTTCCTTTTAGCTCCTGCAGGCTGAAAGAATAAAGGCACCCCTGCTTCCCCCCCCAGAAAATGGAAAATAATAAAAACAAGAGCATGTTCAAAAAGTGAATCGTGTGAACACTTCAAGGCACCTAAAATAAGCTGAAAGATTGAGCTTTTTATTTTGGAACCAGTGAGGAAAGTTTCCAGAGCCTCAGTCAGTATCAGCTGAAGTAAAACGTTCAGACAAGCAGAGAGCTGAGGGCAGTCCCAGGCAGAGCAAATACAGAACAGCATGGCAGGCAAAGCTGCTTGTGGATCTCATTGTTCCTCCTTCCTTCCAGAACTGACAAGTTTAAGGCTGTTGGAAGGTGCCCAACAGGTTTGGAGGCAGATGACCCCTCAGAGCTACAGCCAAGGCAGCAGCAGGGCACACAGCTCCCAGGCACCTGGAGCAACCAGTGTGCTCTGCCTTGATAAACCACTGCCAGGAAAGGCCACCCCCAACTTAGCCTTTAACCTCACGGCCGAGGCTGTGCAGGTAACCAAAAAGAGGTGATTTGTGCTAATGGAAAGCTGTCTATTCAGAACCAGAGTGAGAACACTGACTCATTCTTTGCAGGCCACCCAAAGCTACGAGACAGAAACGGCTCCAAGCTGACCCAGGCAGCACAGGATCAGTAAAGCAGAACAGGGACAAAAGGCTCTGGCTGTCGTCAGTCCCTCAAATACAAACCACCAGTGCTCCCCAGCTCACGAGGAGCAGGACACACATCCAGCTCTCAGCACACCACACACAGATATTCCAGCCTTCAGACAGGCTTACAGTGCTTAAGAAGGTGCATTGTGAAGGGGATCTCACAGGCACCACCTTTCTGACAGCAGCTGTAGCCTCCAAAACCTGCCTTCCCCCCGATAATTAACCTGGGTGTGTGCTGATGGAGGAGGGGCTGTTTTCTCAGATAGAATATAAGCCTTTTGTCTTATCCCCTCACATTTCTCACCCGTAGGGCTTTAGATCATTCAATACCCTAGAGTAATTAAAGGGTACAAAGTTCATGTCTGTGTCTGATTTCTTCCCTGTAACCAGCAATCCTTTGACCTGATCCCTTTGGTGGCTCAGAGAGTGTTCATGCCGACAGCCTGCCTAGTGTTTCCATGGCCATGACAAAAATCCTGCTCTCCCTGTTCCCTTCAGCTCAGGCCCTTCTTTATTTGGACTACAGAGACACAGCACTAAAAGAGCTGCCAATGTTTCTGGACCTTTGTTCTCTCTGGTTCCTGGTCACATAAATCACACCAAGAGCTGCAGGGAGCTGACAAAAGCTCTGTGGTCTGGAGAAACGCACTCAAACCTGATTTTGGCAATAGGTAAAATGAGTTTGATGGTTCCTGATGAATCCCTAGGGGACACAACACAGCACTTTACAATACAGAAGTCTGAGCCCAAGTAGAGAGCAGCAAGGAGCATCTAAATAGGCATTACAATGCACTGAAGGCCAGTATAAAGCTGGGTAGGGCCCTGCCTGGCAAAGCAGAGGTTGAGAAGCATCAGCAGAGCTGTGCGTGCAGAAGCTGACAGGGTGTTGTGATCAGGAGTGTCCTCAGCCAGTCCTGGGTACAGCACAGCTCAGCAAATTGAAACAACAATGCTGTCACCTGTAACTGCTCCATGACCTCCTTGTGTGTCTTCTCCATTTGGTTCATCTTTGCCCTCATCTGCGACTCCTGGTATTGCAGGTCAGCTTTCAGCTCTGTGATCTGTAGATAAACCAGTGAGGAGCAAGTGAGCTGGAAGAAGAAATGAATGCCTTCACCCCAAACACCTTGCCAAGAAAAATGCCTCTGCAGGAGGTGCGTGAGACTGGGTAAGTTTGGAAGTGTGCTGGGGCAGGCAGGGGGAGCACAAAGAGACCAGAACTGCATTACTGAGCAGCATGGAGAAGCAGGAGCAGCCAGGGCTGCCTTTCTGAAAGAAGCAGTGTGTTTTTTCCCAGTCTTGACCCACACAGAGGTCTCAGACAGTAGTCAGAAAATGACCTTTTAGGAAATAAAGACCTAGCTGAGTCCAGAATGCCTCAACTTTGGAACGGAGACAGCCTGGAAACAGCCAGAAACTCTCCTCCTCACTCTGAGACAAAAAGCCAGGCTCCGCCGGAGGGTGATCTGTGTGAACGTGTCAGCAGGCTGTGGGGGGACACAAGCCAAGGGCTGTACCTTCTTCTCCTTCTCCAAAATCATCTGATCTTTCTGGTGCAGCATCTTTTTTAAAGTAGCCACCTCCTCCTTCAGCTGGGCAATGATGACAAAGTGGTCAGTGCCAGGAGAGTCCAGGGCAAGGTCTGGGGAAAAGCTGCAACAGAGAAGAGGGAAAGACTCTCATCATGACCTCTTCTTTTCACTAAGGCAGGGAAACTCCCACAGACAGCAACTGAAGGAAAATGGGAATCATGTCATAGCACACATTGTGTCCTCCAAATGCTCCTTGAATGCAGGTGTTACCTATATCCCTGCCCTGGATGCTACATGGAATTTGGGAACTACATGGTAGGACAAGCAAGAGGGATTATGTGTCGTATATTGAGTTGTATTACTGCACAATCAGCACGGGCCCAGCACTCCTGAACATCAGCCAATGTCTGCAGCAACCAAACAGCAAGGATCCCTCTTCAAATTAGAGTCAAGAACAGCAATCTGAGAGCTAACAGAACTTTATGTACCACTTGGGAACCCTCTCTCCTCACAGGCAGTTCCTTGGATGTACTGCAAAACTTTGTAAACAAACTTTCTGGCAAGGAGGGAACGTGAAAGAGAAACAAATAACCTCAAGTTACACAAACAACACCTGGATTGAAGTCAGCACTGGCCTCAGCAGGGAAAAGGGGTACAAAGACATGCTGGACTTTGGTATTTTGATTCCACTGTGAACTGGCAGTTTAGGAAAAAGCTTTGTTAGCACTTCAGAGTAGGAAAAACTCTCCAGGAAGACAGGGAAATAGCTGAGCACACCACTTGGACACGACTAGATACTCTAAGCCTAAGTAACCAGCTGAAAACTTATCTGGACATGAGTCACTCGCCTGTGCTGGTAATTCACAAACCTCCCAATGAGATACCCAGTGATCTGGGCAGCAACACAGAGTCTGGCACTACAGGACTGTTTCAGATCATGAGATAGGACAGCCTGCAGCCACAGGCCCAGGGAGCTCACCTGATCCCTGCCTGCCTTCTGTTCCTCACCGCTGTGATGGCAAGCCTGATTTTTATCTCTCAGTGCTAAAAGGTCAACACATTTTCAGTTGCACACACCTGAAACTGCTGTATAAAAATCTGACAGTAATAAGGCTACAAAGCTTCACCTTGGAGATTACTTCAGGTCTGGCTGTTATCAGACGGCACCGCTGCCATAAAGATAAACAGCCAGGATTACCTGAAGCCTGACATTTTTTAAAGCCTCCAGAGTAGGTCAATCCATGTCCTAAAGCCTGCATTCAGCTCCAAAGCAGAGAGATGCAGCAGATCAGTGAGGGTGTGGTGTGAACCCCAATCACCGCCCCTCTGGAATGTTCTGCCACCTCTGTGCTCCAGTCCCCCATCCATGCAGTGAGTCAGAGTATAGTGGGGGCCACCCCATGCATGAGTCTCCTCTGGCACCTGGAAATAATCTGTTTCCTAATTAAAAGCACAGTCTGCAGTCATTGGACCAGTTAGCAAGGATACAGAAGAAAAGGCTCTTTTCACCACTGAGCTGGGGATCTACAGAGAGAAACCAAGCAGGGGCAGCTTTACAGATCTGAAAGTCACAGGACAGCCCTGCAGCACTGGAGAGAAAGCTTGGCAAAGGAATACTCAGAGCTGCAGGGAGCAGCCCATGGTGGAAGAGCCCTGCATGGTTAAAACATGCTGAGAGCAGAGCCCACACCATGAGATGTGTCAGGTGTCTGGGCACACAAGACCTAACTCTGTGCTTGTCACGCTGGGACATCTTTTGAGGCAGAAGAGGTTCACAAGCACACGCTAGCAGAAAGTACCATTTAAAAAAAAAAACTGTTCCCAAGTGCAATTTCCTCAAGTACAGGCTGTGCAAGATGATGGTGGGTGCTTCAGCACCTTTCTGTGTGCAAGCATTTTACTTTAATTTCCCACTCAGTGCAAATATGCTGGGGAGGAGAAAGAAAAAAAAGCAGCCTCTACAGAGTAAAAAATGGTTCCTCTACACTTCCCTCTGGCTAAAACCAAACTCTTGCTTACACCATTCCTTTGCCCAGGCAAGCTTTCCTCCTGCCATAGCCTGGGGTGATCAAGATGTGATGCTTACATTTCCCTGAGCAGCTCCAGCAGGAAAAATTCCCTCCTCGGCAAGCTGCTGTTGCAGAACTCGCTGTGGAGTGGAGAAGGTGAGAGCCAGCCCTGCCACCCAGCGGGGAGAAGGGATGGGCAGGTCACCTTCCAGAGAGCCCAGGGCTTCAGGGACACCTCCTGCCACAGTGCCTTCACCCACAAGTGGGTTAGGGCAGGCTCACAGCACCCAGGCACCCCCTCCCACCAAGTACCTGAGCCCAGGCAGGCATTTTCCTGTCCAAAATTCACCCTCCAGTGTGTCAAGATGCTAATTGAAGACAGCTTTTTAATTCCCCTATTTTTTTTTTTTTGAAAGAGAGACAACTTAGTGACAAAAGGTTTCTGTCTTTAACCCTGCATTAAGGAAGCAGCCTGAGACTCCAAAATGAGAAGAAAAACTGCCAAACACATTGCTCTACTCCTTTAACAAACTGATTAAGAATTAAAACAATCAAACAAACAAAAAAAAGCCACTTCCCCTACAAATAAACTCCATCCCCTGGGGCTCTGCCCCATGGGATAGGTCAGGGGGACATGTGCTCTCTAGTTCAATAGTCATGCCTCTAATTAGAGTGAATTAATGAGCTCCTGGTGCTTTCAATGGAGATAGAGGGGGAAAATGGAGCTCTTCCAAAGACACCTGCCTCTCTCTATTGAGTGGAAAAGAAACCAAAATCACCACCTTAAACTCTACACCTGTTAAATGGCTGGAATTAGGCAAAATTAATGCTGTGCTTTAAAGGTTTTGCTATTCAAGTCAGGCCAGCACAAAGAGGGACAGAGCAGGCTGACCGAGCCAGCATCCCAGTCTCACCTTTGACAAAAACACCCACCACGTGCAGCAATCCATGCAGATTGACAGGAAGGAGCACCTGAGCTTAAACCTCCTCTACCAGCACCAAAAGCAGGCACAGCTGAGCCCAAATCCCAGTGCTTAAAGCACAGGCCAGGAGTTTTCTGTGCAAATTAGAGACTTTTTACTAAATGAACTCTGCTGCTCAGCATCCTCAAGCATCAGTGCTCAGCCTTGCCTGGTGTTAAAAGCACTATTTAGCACCTCGTCTACAGTCACAGAAGAAGGAACATGCATGTTCATTTGCAGAGTCTGGAACATAAAAACACCTCCAGCAGTGTTTGCACAAGAAGGTGGGGCACAAAGCACCACCCAGATCAGGACCAGCAGAGCACCAGAGGCTGGAGAAGAAGCTGGGGTGCTCACACATGCAGGGGCACCCCAGGACTGAGAGGCACGGGTAGGACAGGGGGGACTGGAAAGGCAAGGTGATGCAGGGCTGGTGCTGTTAGTTCCTTGCAGAGCTCACCTAGAATGAACCACTGAATACCAGCCATTCAATGGCCATTGCAAATCACTCAGTTCCTCTATCAGAGCCACTGGGAGCAACATCCACTCCAAGACACGTGAGCAAAACATTTAGTAAGACACAGTAAAGGATTTCCTATTGTATCCGCTAGGAAGCAACAATCTGAGATAAGCTGGGCTCTTTTGGAGGTTTTGCCAAAGTCAGCCGAGCTTGAGTGTGCCCAAATTTTGCCCAGCTGAAGGCTGCAAAGAAGTTTGGCTGGAGCCACGACACGCTGTACAGAAAGCTGTGGCTGATCTCAGCAAGTGAAGAGGTCCTGGCTGCGTCTCACCCCACTCCAGACCACACTGCTGGCAAACACAAGCAGCAGAGTCCACACTCAGGCTGTCACCCAGGCTCCAGGTTGACTTGGGGAGGACAATCTGCAAGAGGGGAGGGTTCATCCTCTCCAAAAAAACCCAACAACTCCAAAACTGCACCTAACAAACCACTATTATTGTTCCACTCAAGAAACACAGCCTTGTGTCTATTTGAGGCAGCTGCAGCTTGCCTTTTCTATAGCACGTTGCTGGAGTTCTTCAGTAGCTGCTAAAATTACACACAGTTTGGTACTGGGATTCATCAAAAAAGTCTGTGACAAGGAGTACAGCCTTGGCAGGAGCCAGACTGATGTCTGACACAAGAGCAAACAGAAATTAAGGGATTTGATTGCCCTAAACCTGCGTTCCTGTTTTGCAAATGAGTGGCTGAGCTACTAGTGCCAGAGCACGGGACCTCCCTGGATATTTTCAAGCTAGCAGGCTCGTTACAATGACTTGTTAGGTCTCAGCCCAGGCTTTAGTGAGCAAATAAAGGTATCTGGTTCTGTAAAATCACCCAGAGAGCAGCCTTAATAGGTGAGCAGGAGCCTCAGCAGGGCTCTAGAGGGAAGGTAATGATGGGCTGCACTGGTTCTACCAGTGTCTCCAGTCTCTCCTCTGGCTCCACTGAAGAGTCATATGAATTCTCTGATCACTCTGTGCTCCAGGCCACAGTTAATCCTTACATTTTTCCAACTTTTAACTGATAAATGGTCTTCCCACCCTGTGGGAACCACTACCCTACAAAATCATTTAAGCTCTATTTCCCATCGTAGCATTTAACAAATATCAATAAGGTACCAACAGTATCCATAGGACAGATGTGATCATGAGTGTCTTATCTTCAAGATAGGCAGCGATTAATTAATTACCAGTGGCTTTAACAGACCCTTTGGCACTAACAAGCCTATGCTTTAGTCTGTGCTCCCAATTCACTGCTCTTTGGAAAGAGATCCATGGAGAGGGACAGTTTCCTTGTGGAGACATTTCCCAGGGAGGAAGGGCAAGAGGGGAGAAAACAGCAGGCGATCTCACTTCCAGATGTCAGTGCCTTGAGAAACAGGACAATGGTGGGCACCGAGACTCTGCTGGGAAGCAGCCCACTGCGCCAGCGTGGATGGGGCACTCTGGGAAGGGGGGCAAAGCATCTCGGGAGAGGAAGGAACGCTGAGAATCAGAGAGGAAAGGCAGGAATGAAAATGTGCATGTGCAAGACTGGAAAAAAAAAAATAAATCTCAATCTCCCATTTCTGCTAAGGACTCCCTTTCTGCTGCACATGTGGCTGCAGCCAACATAATCCAGCACAGAGAGCAGAATGGGTTTGGATGCTTTTAAGCAAAGTTTTTAACTGCTTGTCCCTCCCCCCAGCAATCAGGAGGGGAAATGGAAGGTGGGTCTCCATCCTCTCCTCTGAGGCTGTTTCCCTGCACATCAGCCCCAAAAGGCCAAAACCTACAGACGTTGACCCTACAGCACAGCCAACACCACCCCCTTCTCCCTGTAACTGTAGAGAGAATAAAGCTGATCTGGCTGCAGTTCTTCTAACTGCTGGGAAGCCCTGCCAACAAGCAGTTTCTCTTCTAGCCAGGTACAGGCACTAGGTATTCATTTCCTCTTCAAACCTAGGTCTAAATGCCAAGGCTTGCCAGGAAAGCTGCTAAGGCAGCCCCTCGAGGTCCCAAAGCCCAAGATCCCTGCTCCAGCACAAGAGATACCTCCTATTTGCATAGAACTCTTACATAAACTCAGCAAACAAGGCCACCCAACCCCAATTTCCCCATGTAACAGGCTCACCTGTCACCATTGGCAGATATGGCATCAAACTTGGCTTTCTTCTTTGGGATTTCATTCTGAATAGAGGAGGTGGATAAGGTTTTCTGGCTAGAAACACAAGGAAATTGTATGTCAGAACCTGAATGACTTGTAGTCTAAGAGAAGCAGGTAAATATTCCCACTCACTTTGAACCTACTAAAACAATATTTCCTAGTGCAAGAAATAATGATAAAAAAATTCATTCCTTGAAGAGTAGCTGGAGACTAAAAATAAACAGAAAACAATGCGTCAGTCAGATCAGTACGTAGGTGAAGAACTCATGCTTAAAATCTAGATTTCAATTATTGAAGTTTACAAATGCAATTTGGCTTTAACTCTGTCCAGGTTCAGTAAATCCAATCACTACGAAGCGCTGTCTGACTACCAGTCTGCTTCAGCACAGTGGGGTTTGCAGATTAGCAAAGCCTGACTTAGCCAGACTGTCCTAAACAGACTGCCAAATCCCATCACCAAGGTAGTGAGCCCCCAGGCGCTTCTCCCAGTTGCTTCAGGAAGCCTGGAGCAGCCAGGCACCTTGTTTGCCATCAAAACACCCTCGTGCAGGTTACCTGTTGTAGTGGCTGCCACTGCTGAGCCTGCTGTACTGTTCCTTCTCCTGCAGGCTTGCCCGGGAAGAGCTGCTCAAGTGTTTGCACTGCTCTTTGGTCTTCTGCAGGACCCGTTTGTAGGACAGCGTGCACAACCAGCACAGCAGCTTCCCATCCACCTGGAAGGTGAGAGGGAAAGAGAAGTTTTGGTCTTGATTTCTGCCCACAAACCAGCACCTTCAGGTTTAAGATCACATATAAACAAGCAGCGATTCAAAAAGGATCCCTTGAGTGGCTGGAAAGGGTAAGAAGTACATTTTGCACAGCTGGTGCAATGCAGACAGTGCTCATTAGCAGCAGCTAATCTATTGTAACTACAGTCTGTGCCAGGCTTTGCTTGCAGACTGTCTTACAGCACTCATTTACCAGTGGGATTCCTGTCAAAGCAACACCAAGGAATGGTACGGGACACATCACTGGAGATAAAAACAGCAAGAGTCTTTGCTCAAGGAGGATCAGCAGGACAGGGATTACCAGTGCAGCACCCCAAGAGAAAAATAGATGTTCATAGCCTGGAGGAAGCAGGACTTAGAAATGCACACCTCCTACAGAGTACTTAAGAGGTTCTTTAAGCAAAGGGTGTGCAGAAGTCATGGAATAAGTTTCCTGGTGGAGTTACAACACTTCCAGCTCCACAGGCTATGGCACAAATATTGTTTCTATCCCTCTTCCTGAGCAGGCACCTCATAATTCACTCAGAGGCCCCTTCTCCTTTGCCAGTCCACCTACCCTGAGACCACAAAAGAGAGACCTTTCTCAACAGATCTGGCAAAGGGGCAGAGGAGCTCAGAGATTAAACAGCTCCAAAACGCAGCTCCCACAGCAAAGCTCAACACCTGAAAACCACTTCATAACAAAGAGATGCCTCTTGTGAAATGCTGGAGAAGATGTCAAGGAGAAGGAAAAATCACCGTGATCAGCACTTTTACCTTTTTTGTCCCATTTTTACAGCAATACAGACCTTCTTTCTGTCATCCTTCCGGTCAAATGCACACTGCTGCTTGCACTGCTCACAGGAGTGTGGAGGTCCATACTTCTTTTCAGAGTTCGTGCAACGCTGGCACTTGTTTCCAATAAACGCTGCGATTATGTTGCAGTACTGGCAGGGCTTTGGCTGCAAAATCAAGAACAAACGATACAGCAGTGCCTTCTAATTACATTAATTTATTTCCCCTTCTCCCCATCACTTCAAAGCCTTTATTTTCCCATTCCAAGCTAATCCTACTGCTGATCCAGCAGATGTAACTCCCATTTGGATCCCTGCTCTCTCGCAAAGTGTATTTAGCCACAGCACCCAGACCATTTATCAAGTGCTATGAAATCTATAGATTTCATAAATCTAGACAGAAACATAAAACAGAAACAATCAAAACCTCTTTTTCAGGTTTCAGACAAGCAGTTAAAAAAGATTTATCCCCACTTCCTGCAGCAGTCTCAGTTTGTGTAAGCATGCCCTTGTTTCAACTGGGTATTGAATAGTTCATTTCCTGGCCTAAAATGATGCAGAGTTGCTCTTTTTCATACTAAAAGAACAGTAAAAGCTTCACGCTTGAGGGACCTGTATATTATTGATCAGTCATGCTATTATAACAGAGCCAGCCCATAAACTGCTCCAGGATCCAGCAGGATAAAGACAAGAAAGATGAAAGGAGAAGAGGCTGGTGAAATGAGTCCCGCTCACTTACTGTGCCGTAAAGCTTCACATTCTGAGCACACTTCTTGCATATTGTGTTGGTTTTGCTGTTAAAAAGAAGGACAGATCATTCCATTAACACTTCCCAAGGAAAATTAAACCTCTGTGGTTCCAATCCCCATCCCCCCTAGGCTCCACCTCTAGTGGTGAGACTGTATTCATCTTCACTAGGGTCTCGGATGTCAAAGTGCATTTCCTATCCCCATCTGGTTGAGGATAATTTGCCAAAAAGTGGCATTACTGGGAGGTATCTTTTAATTAAGGCATCCCCAGATGACACCAGGTTTTTGCCCTTACAAACACAGGAGTCTGATCACCGGCTAATTGGCAGCAGGCATGATTCAGCATCGGTGACAGCCTCAGATCTGGAGGAGGTCTGGATGACAAGGGCAAAGCAGGTCAGGACACTCATCCAACAAACACAGGAAAGAACACCTTGCACGCAGCTACTGGGTTTACTTGCCCATCCTTCCTCCCTACACTACATAACTTGCAAAAATGCAAAAGCACAGCTAAAGGAAGCACATTAGGAAATAATTTATGGATACCAAAAATCAGATTAAGAGGAAAACTTATGGGAAGACGCACTCAGATCCTTCACTGGAAGACATATCTGAGCACTGTCCAAAAATAAAAGCCAAGCCAAAGGTGTAAAGCTAAGGACACTGCAGAGGCATAGGAATTCACTCAGCAGAGCTTTGAAGAAGGCCTCAGCTCTGCCAAGCTTTCCACAGCAACAATCGACAGGTTAGGGCTCAGTCAGCAAAGATGTGGAAACACTACAGTTCTCCAGGTGTGTCTGTTCTAAAGCAAACATTGGTCTCCCCAGCTCCATTTACCTTTCCTGCTGGAATTCAGTCCTGCAGTAAGTGCATTTAACAATGGGATGCGCGATCCGGCACTCCTGTAACAATGGAAACTTTTGGTGAAACACAGTGCTTCTCCCACACACCATTCCCCAAAATCCCAGATCACCTCCTTGCCTCCACCCCCACCACATGCACACACATCTGTCAAACTCAAAACGTTTCCTCCCTGTACAGTCACACTGCACTTGCAAGGATCAAGAGCAGAGGAAGGGCAAGGGGAATGGCATGTGTCACAGGTGAGCCAGAAGTAAACTGAGATTCATAACAAGTGGTTATTTGTCCCCAACGCCCACAGACAAGGGTCACGGTGGTTGGCCTCACCTCCCAGGGCAGGAACACAGAGTCCTCACACAGTTATTCACACCTCTGCCCTCCACGAACTTCCTGTGCCCGCAGTGCCTCCAGCCCTGCTCTCCTCTCACCCTACGCTTCTGAGGTTCCTCTGCACTCACCTGCTTTGCCCAATCTCCCCATAGCAATTCCAGGCTAAGCTATTTCCTCCCCCCTATTCCTTATCTCAACCCTGATCTCATTCTTCCCCTCCCACCCAGACCGTCCCCTAAAACCCACCCCCCTCCTTCAAGACACCATAAGGCCTCCCTAGATGTCCCCAAGCCTCTCTCTTTACTAACAGTCTCCCTCACAAACAGCCCCTCAGTTACCCCCAGGCCTCCCCTCACAAACAGCACCCACCTCTCCCCCAGTTTCCCCTCACGATGCCATCTCCAATACCCTTCAAACACCCCCAGCTTCCCCCCAAACAGCCTTCAGTGCCCTCAGGTTCCCCTGACAAATAGCTTCCCTATTAAGCCTCAACACCACACCCCCTTGCTCTACCAGCTGCCCCTTCCCCAATGCCTCCACTCCCTCCAACAGCCCCCAGGCTCTTCCAATCCCCCCCTCAATGCATCCAGCCCCCAGGCTCTATCAGCTACCCCTCACCGTGACTCCAGCCCCAAAAGCTCCCAGACCCCACCCACACATCCCTAACCTGCCCACACTGTACCCTCCGACCCCAAATAACCACCACCAGCCCTCAGCCTCCCCTAAATACCCCCAGGGCCTCCTCATTAACAGCCCTTAATTACCCCCCAGGCCTTCCCCAAGCCCCCCCCTCACAAACCGCCCCCTCGCAAGCCGCCCCTCCCCGCCGCCCCAGGCCGCTCCCTGCCGGGCAGCCCCGGTCCCCGCCGCCCGCCCCGCACCTTGCAGAGCTGCTGGCCCTGGCTGAGCGCCTCGAACGGGAAGCGCTGGTGGCACTTGGTGCAGGCGTAGAGCGCCGCCATCCCGCCGCCCGCCCCGCTGACAGGCGCGGCCGCAGCCCGCCCCGCCCGCCAGGGCCCGCCCCCTCGCTCCCCTCCGCCCCTCGCCATTGGTCACGAGGCGCGTCACTCGCGGGTCATTCGCTTCTCACTGGCTCGTGCGGCCGTCACTCACGGGAGGGGGCGGGGCTGCCTCTCCGAGGGCCGTTGGGGGGGAGCGCGAGCGCTGACGTCACACGGGGGGCGCCGCGCGGTGAGGAAACCGCCCCAGGCGCGCGTGACGGCGGGAGGGGGGTGGCCCATAATGCCTTGCGGGGGGAGACCCGGAAGTGGGGGGGGGCGGGCTGAGCCAGGGCTAAGGGGAGGGGCGAGCCGAGCCGAGCCGAGCCAGGCCAGGCCAGGCCAGGCCAGGATAGGATAGGATAGGATAGGATTGAGAGAGGGAGCTGAGCCAGGCCAGGGTTGAGAGAAAGAGCTGAGCTGAGCCAAGGGCCTGAACTGAGCCAGGCCAGGGTTGAGAGGCTGGGCTGGAATGGCATGGAATGATCTAGACCGGAATGATCTAGGCTGGGGTTAACGAAAGAGGCTGGGTTGGAATGAGCCAGACTAGGATTAAGGGAAGGGGCTGGGCTAGAGCCAGGGCCAGGGCTTGAACTGGGCCAAGCCAGTGTTGAGGGAAGGGGCAGGGTTGGGCTGGAATGAAATGAGTGAGGCCAGGGTTAAAGGAAAGGGTTGAGCTGAGCTGGAATGAGTCAGGCCAGGGTTAAGGGAAGGAGCTGAGCTGGAATGAGTCAGGCCAGGGTTAAGGGAAGGGGCTGAGCTGGAATGAGTCAGGCCAGGGTTAAGGGAAGGGGCTGAGCTGGAATGAGTCAGGCCAGGGTTAAGGGAAGGGGCTGAGCTGGAATGAGGCCAGGGTTAAGGGAAGGGGCTGAGCTGGAATGAGGCCAGGGTTAAGGGAAGGAGCAGAGCTGGAATGAGTCAGGCCAGGGTTAAGGGAAGGGGCTGGGCTAGAGTAGGATGAAGTGGAATGAGCCAGGCCAGGGCTAAGGGAAGGGGCTGAACTGGGCCAAGCCTGGTCAAGGTTGAGGGAAGGAGCTGAGCTGGGCCAGGGCTGAGGGATGTGTGAAGGAGGGGGTTGGCAGGGCTAAATCAGGGCAAGATGAAAGGGAGGTGGTAGCTGGTGTGTGTTAGGGCAGGGCAGGATGAGGGAGGCGTGCAGAGCTGGGAAGAAGGGGCCCAGCAGTGCTGGGAGGTGAGGAGCTGCTGCAGGGAGGGGAAGGTTCTGTGGAGGTGGGTGAGAGAGGGTCATGTTTGGAGGAAGGGAGGGAGCAAAGGCTGTGGGAAGGAGTGGGTGTCCCCACCTTCAGAGTGGAGCGAGGGGGAGCAGAGCCTGTGGCTCGAGACAGAAGCAGGGCAGAGGGAAACCTGTGCCTGAAAGGTCGAAGGAAAGAGAATTGGAGGAAAAGGAAGGGAGAATGAGGTAGGAGGTAGCGTCTGCAGTGAAAGGAAAACCTTCAACTTGTTTCCCTGTTTGCTCTGATTCCTGGGGGTTCTGGCCTGCTGCGAGTGCAGCTGCTCATCTGCAAGGCCCTGGCACAGCCAAGACTCGGGTTTGCATGGGTGGATCTGCCTCTGGTTAGGGGCAAGGTCAGCATCACAAACTGCACCTCGTAGCTCAGGTGCTGGAACTTGCAGCTCTGGACACTTGGGAAAGTTTTCCACTCTTTTATTTCAGGTATGAGGTTGGACTCTGGTTGCTGCAGCAAAAAACACGTTGTCCAATGCACACACACTGGATAATTGTGCTTTATTTTAAATTGAGTTGACATTTTTTACAATGTGATGCAGAACAGGTGCTGTGAGCTTAGGTAAGTGCTCCCTGACCGAACAAATGGGGGAATTAAAGCATTTTGGAGTGAAAAGTTCACTCTGTAAAGCCAAGATGTGAACAAAAGGCTGTTAACTACTCCCAGTTGTGTTAATAAACCCACAGCAGTGTGACCTGTGCCTTTTGTGCCTGACTTTCATAGAATGGTTTGGGTTGGAAGGGACCTCAAGACCTCAAAGCCCATCCAGTTCCACCCCTCTGCCATGGACGGACTCCTCCCACTGGATCAGGGGGCTCAGAGCCCCATCCAACCTGGCCTTGAACACCTCCAGGGATGGGGCAGCCACCACTGCTCTGGGCAACCTGGGCCAGGGCCTCCCCCCTCATTGTAAAGAATTTCTTCCTAATGTCTAATCCTAATCTCCCCCCTTCCAGTTTAAAGCCATTCCCCCTTGTCCTATCACTACAAGCCTTTGTAAAATGTCCCTCCCCAGCTTCCCTGGGACCCCTTTCAATACTGGGAGGCTGCTCTAAGGTCTCCCCAGAATCTTCTCCAGGCTGAACAACCCCAACTCTCTCAGCCTGTGCTCATAGCAGAGCTGCTCCAGCCCTTGGATCATCTCCATGGCTTCCTCTGGATCTGCTTCAACAGTTCCATATCCTTCTTACATTAGAGATTCCAGAACTGGACACAGGACTCCAGGTGGGGTCTCACCAGAGCAGAGCAGAGGGGCAGAATCCCCTCCCTGGCCCTGCTGGTCCCTCTGCTTTGGATGCAGCCCAGGACATGGTTGGTTTCTGAGCTGTGAGCACACCTTGCTGCTCCTGTGGAGCTTCTCATCCACCAGCACCCCCAGTCCTTCTCCTCAGGGCTGCTCTCAATCGTTGTCCCCCATCCTATACTGATACCCGGGGTTGTGCTGACCCAGGTGCAGGACCCTGCACTTGGCCTTGTTGAACCTCATGAGGTTCACACAGTCCCACTCCTCCAACTTGCCCAGATCCCTCTGGATGCCATCCCATCCTTCTGGTGTGACAGCTGCCCCACTCAGCTTGGTATCATCTGACATTCCTGTGTCCTTACACTTTGCTCTCTCTCAGCCCATCAGAGATACCTTCAAATCTCTGGGAAACTTCTTTCCCCACCTCTTTTTTTTTTCCCTTCCACACCGGATGACAGAGTATTCCCAGCCCCAGCTTGTGCAAGTGATGAAGCTGAAATACGAGATGCTCTCTGCAGTGCTCAGTCTTTCCCAAGGACTGGGGGAGTGTCTTGGGTTTTTAGTAAGGCTGCGTGGGTGTGCATATTAAACTGAAATTCTGCTGTGCTTGGCTACCTCGGGGACTACTTATAATCACCGGGCAAATATGCTGCATGTAGGAGAAATGCTTAATTTCATGAAATCCCTTGCATTGTGCTGGATGCTGGATTGTGATTGGGAAAGAGGAGTCGGTGAAAGCAGAAGGCAGAGCTTGGCAGAGGTGGTGGATGGCTTTAAACAACCCCCTCTTTGCTGCTCAGGGGCTGCAAGGAGAGGTTCTGGGGGTGGAATGGGGTGGAGGAAGGCTGGGGCTGCCCGGGTTTCTGGGGTTTGACAGCACACCTGGAAAGCGTAAACGGCACAAGCCATGTGTTACAAGAAATAAAACCTCCTGAAAGTCATGGGAGGGGGATGCAAATCTCTAGAGCTGAAGGGAAAGGAATGGTTTCATTTCAGAACGTGAACAACCAACCTGCCAGAGCAGTCACAGTCGCCAAGGGAAAAACGTTTGGCTAAGGAAGAGCATTCGTAAAGCTGCTACTGAAGGGAGTGTAATAAGAAAGGTTCAAAAAGCCACTGCCTCAGTGATTTTCCAGCATAGCCTTGCTAGCAGTGAAGCAATTTCTGGCTTTGCACAGCTTGGAACTGTTCAGATCATGTTGAATGCAACCATTTGTACCCCAAAATGCTCCAGTTACCAGATTAGATAGCAAAAGCGAGCTGCCCCCCCTGAATCACAGTCTTTACCATCCTGAAACCTCCAGGCACCACAACGTGTCCTTTCCCTCTGTGAACCACTCGGCTCTGGAGCCCCAGACCCCCAGGAACCTCTTCGCAGGGCTCAAGAGTGGTGTTGGGAGCTTGTGATCAGCCCCTTCACTCGTCTGAAACATTTGGGAGCCAAGAAGTTGCCCAAGTGACTTTGATTCAGCTGCTGTTCTTTGACACCGGCTGTGGTTCCCTGTAAATCACTAACAGATAATATTTTCCTGTGCTGGCTCTCTCCTCTGTCCCCTGCTTTCTGAATAATTACCTTGTTTTGTGCGAGCCATAAGAGGGTTTCACAGATAATTCATCCAGAGCTGAAAGGCAGCCAGCTTTTTTTTTGGGTTGGAGCACATTTTCTGGCCACCTGGCATTGCTGCACAGAGCTCTGCCTTGGAGCTCAGCTGCCTCCGGAGGGAAACGCCGTCCGGATCCAGCACAGCCGAGGGCAGGGCAAAAAAAAAACCAACAAACCCAAACCCAGCTGAAATCCCAGCCGCCTTTCCTCAGGGAATAACTTAGCTCGGCCAGCTCAGCCCACCCTGAATTTCTGGATGTGTGGACAGATTGATTCCCGCGGATCTGGATGCTCTCACCCACAGAAAGGCTGTTTTGCTGGAAACAAAACGCCTCTCGGGAGGTGTCTGTGGTGGTTTGCTCTGTCTTGGCTCACGCCCTATGTCCTGGCTGGTGTTGGGCTCTGTGAGAGTAGAGTGGGGGTCAGAGCCCAGCGTGGAGCTGAGATTTCCCCAAGGTTCCCATCTCCTTCCCAGGGGATGAGTTGCTGCAGGGCTGTCAGTGATCATCACTGCACCAGCTTGACTGAGTGACTCCCAGGGTGAAGCCACCAGAGATCAGAGCATCACAGAATGGTTTAGGTTGGAAGGTTACTGCAAGTTAATGTGCCTGATTCCTGCCCAGCTTACTCCTGACACCCCTGTGCCCAGACATGGTCACATCCCATGGCACATCTCCCCCTGCTCTTGTCCTGGGTGATTTTTGACCATGGCAGCCCCACATGGAGTGGGGTCACAGAATGACCTGAGTTGGAAGAGACCCACAAAGATCATTGAGTCCAACTGCTGTCCTTGCACAGGACAACCCCAACATTCACACCATGAGGGCATTGGCCAAATGCTTTTGGGATATTGTCAGACTGTGACTGCTTCCCTGGGGAGCTGTTCCAGTGCTCCACCAGCCTCTTCCTAATGTCCAGCCTAACCCTCCCTGGCCCATCTTCCTGCCATTCCCTCAGGTCCTGTCATTGGTCCTGTCATTGGTTACCGGAGAGGGTCCCAGGCAAATTCCTTGGTTGCTTCTGTCCCAGCCCTGGAGGATGAGTGGCAGCGAGTGGCACGGACAGGATAGCTGGAACAGGATGCCCAGAGAAGTAGTGGCTGCCCCATCCCTGGAGGTGTTCAAGGCCAGGCTGGATGGGGCTTTGAGCCCCCTGATCCAGTGGGAGGTGTCCCTGCCCATATCAGGGTGGTTGGAAATGGATGGGCTTTGAGGTCCCTTCTAACCCAAACCATTCTGTGATTCTAAATGCAAAATTTCAGGCTCCTCCTAAATGCTTCCTAGGGTTGCAAACCCTCCAGCTCTGCGTGTTCAGCAGCAAATTCAGAACATCACCTATCCAAAGGGAGCCTGAAAGTCACGGTTCCCTCAAAGTCAAAGCATGTTTTATTGACTGCAGTCAAGAGAATCAAAGATCCAGAGACCTGGACTCCCACGGAATAAACCACATTATTCCTGCGCCGTGATCGTTTCTCTCCCAGACGTGAATTCGAGTCAGCACCCCTGCTGAGAATGATTAAAGACCACTTCAGAAATCAGGGCAGCAAATTGTAAAATAAGCAGGTGGACAAGGGAAAGAAAACAAGACAATATTATGACCTGCCACCCTCAACTGGGAGCAATCACATCGCCGGGGGGGAAGCACTGCTCCCTGGGTGCCGTTTGCTGTGCAAAATAAGGGTGTAGCCATGAAAGATGTCACTTCTCAACTGCCAGAACCACGTTTTGGGGGAGGATGCAGCCCCTGCACATGCTGATGCAACCCAGGACTGGCTCTTCCTTTGTTATAGGCTCCATCCCAGCTGCAAGTTGGGCTCTCAAACTGGGAAGACAGAGCCTGGCAGTGCCAGTTTTGGGGTAAAGATCCAGAGCAAGAGGAGGTGGAAGGAACATGACAGCTCTGGGGTGACAGCTCTGAGCCTGGCTGTGGCCCAGGAGTCTGGATGAACCCTCCCTGAAGTGTCCTGGATGAAATGAGCTGGTTCTCCTTTGGGTCTGTTTGGGTTCCTTCCATCCCAAGGGTTGTTGGCATGGAAACGCCCAGAAGCTCCACTTTCCTCCCAGATGGGTGTCATCAAGCATCAACTCATCATTATCAAGTCACCGAGGACTGATCCACGTCAGAACCCAGAGAGAGGCTGAGGAGAGGATCCAGGTGTCCCACCAGGCACTGGGGATCACTCTTTCTGGTAAGGGCAGCTCCCTTCTTCCCAGTATGATGCTGGGATGCTGGGATGGGACAGACTCCAGTTGGGAACAGGAGGGCTCAGAGCCCAGCACAGCTTCTGAGAGTGGATTCAGGCTCCCTCCTGCTGCTGGGGAAGGGGATGGCACTGACAGCTTTGGGGTTCAGGCACACATAACCCAAACAGGGCTGAGTACTGGGTGCAGCTCATCACACAGAGGGCTGCAGTCATGGCAGGGGCTGTGGTTGGTGGAGGATAGGCAGAAAACACCCCAGCAGGCCAGACAGGATCACTTCTACAGGCTTTTATTGCCAAAATGGTAAAATATCACGTGAGAGATCTTGGAGCACCCTCTAGCCTCCAACTGAGCTGCCCCACAACCACCTCCCTGAGTTACACATCCCTCTGCCAGACCCCCAGTCCATCTGGAACTGCCCAGAGGGGACGTGGAAGGGACAGGGCATGTGTGGGGCTGTGTCCCATCAGGCCAGGATGGGGAAGGAGGCGGCGGTGGCCACGCCACAGTTGTTGTCCTTCATGGCCATGAGGATGTAGCCATCATTGCCCCAGTATGTGGACCAGGAATTCTTGATGAGCCAGTAGCTCTTGCCATGCAGGACCCCATAGCCCACGGCCAGCACCGCGTGGTCCAGTGCTGACATCTCATTTCCTGGTGGGACCAGAGAAGGAAACAGTGAAATCTCAGTCCCCATCCCTTGGAGCAGGAGGTGATTCCCAACGCACTGAGCTGTTCTGTTTTCCCCAGCCAGGACCTTAGAGGGGAAGCAAATCACACCCTACACATACTTCTGTCTTTCCCAGCCCCAGTGAGCAGATATGGGGCCTCCTGGGTGGGCTGGACTCACCACAGAGGGGCTCCTCGTAGACACCGTTGGCATAGAAAGCGAAGGACTTGTGTGAGGCGTCGATGTTGACGGCCACGGGGCCGTACTTGACCAGTGCGGCCTTCAGCGCCGCGGCGCTGCCCGGCTCCACGCTGGCGTAGCCGGCGAGCTGGGCCACCATCTCTGACTCGTTGTAGTGGCAGTAGCCATTCTGGGGAGGAGGATGTGGTGGCATCGGTGTCCTGGGGCAGGTGGGTGGGGACCCAACCCACCCCAGTGAGGGGGAAGGGGAGACAGGGGCAGTGTGGATGGAGCATCCTTAAACCAAGGTGGAGCATCCATAAACCAAAGCGGAGCCTCCATTCTTTGGGAAAGGGGTGATGGTTGATTTGGGAGAGCCTTGGGGGTAGGACTGAGAAGGGGATGGCACTGAAACCCCTCCCCAAGTAGCACTGCCAGCCTCACCTGCCCCAGGTAGGGCCCATAGGACTCAGTGGTGGCGATGCCACCGTGTTTCTTGATCCACTCGTAGGCTCTCCACTCCTCACCCCCATCGCAGGCGTAGTTCCCAAAGCCCCAGGAGCAGTCGACGAGGACTTGTTGGGACAGGGGGGTCAACACCCCGGTCTGTGGGGGGCACATGCTGTAGAGATGGGGATGGGCATCAGCCAGGTGCTCTGGCCACCCCCAAGGAGCCCCGCTCTCACCTTAAGGAAGAGGGCACCCTCCATGGCACCCGTCGTAGCGAAGCTCCAGCAGGACCCGCAGACAGCCTGGTCCTTCACGGGGGTCACGGCACCTGGGGACAGCAGGAGGGGGCTGAGAGGCTGGGGTGGCACTGGGGGATGGGGGCAGGTGGAAGGGAAACTGAGGCAGGAGTTGAGGACTCGCTGTGCTCCTGGAGGCAGCACATCCAGGGCTTGGTTCTAGCTAAGAGGGAGCAAATGCACCAGCATTTGCTGGGAACATTGGGAACCTTGTCCCTGGGTTGGGACGAGCTCTGGGGGTGTTGCTCCCACATGATGGGGACATGGGGGGAGCCAGATGTGGCTTCACATGTCACATCTGTCCCTGGGCCACCAGACTGAAGGAGGGCCAAGTGCTGGTCAAGCTGCCTCCTGCTGGATGAGCCCTTCCTCCATCATAGAACGGTTTGGGTTGAGAAGGACCTTAAAGGTCATCCTGTTGCACTGCCATGGGCACAGACACCTTCCACTGGATCAGGGTGCCCCAAGCCCCATCCTCCAGCAGGGAGCACATGGACATGTGGGTCCCACGGGACAGTGCATGGGTGGTGATGGAGCACAGAGGACTTGGCTGGATGAGCAGCAGTGGAGGATGCTTGGGAGAAGAGACCAACACCGACCTCACTACAACCTCCTTTCTGGCAACGTAGACAAGTGCTGAGGTCTCCCCTCAGCCTCCTCTTCTCCAGGCTAAACAACCCCAGTTGTCTCAGCTGCTCCCCCATCACACTTGTGCCACTCCCAACGCAGCGAGGGGCTCTGTATCCCCAGTTTCCCCTCTCTGTCTTCTCACCATGGAGCCGCCAGTCGAGGCTCTCGGGCAGGATGAGGCCAGCATAGAGCTCGGTGGGGAAGGGCTGCCCGTTGTTGGGAGCCCCGCTGCGGCGCCGGCCCCGTAGGGCTGCGAGCTCCTGGGGCGTGCGGTCGGCCAGGTGGTTCAGCTCCAGCGTGTAGGAGAGCGCGGCGCGGTTCTTGGAATGCACGAACCTGTAGCAGAGCAGAGCTGCTGCGAGAAGAGGGAAGCAGGAGACCACCCCTGGCCACCCCATCCTTGAGTCCCCCCCCTCAAGCCCATCACCGTGGCCACCGCCCACGTACCGCATGTTATGGATGAAGGTGCGCTTGCGGTGCTCGTGCTCCTCCTCGCTGCTGTAGCTCTTTCCAAACCTCTCCTTGTAGCGGTGGAAGAGGTGGTGGTGGATGTGGTCTGTCTCTGGTGCCCTCCCCACAAACTCCTGCATGGGGTTGGCCACGATGTGGTGCTCCGGGCCGGCCGCAGGCCACTGCTCGCACTTCACCCCTGCCACGAGGTGCAGAGGGTGGCTGAAGCCTCCTGAGTGGGGACAGCCTTTCCTGCCCACCTCCCACCAGCCAGGGTGCACTGAATGGTCATCCCTAAAGCCATTGGGGCTGTATAGACACATGGATGTGGAGGATCCACATCTGCATCCACTTGCAGAGCGGCTCCTGAGCACCCACCATCCCACCCAGCACCCTGTGCACCAGCATAGAGGAGCCAGCACCAGGAATATCGTCCAACGGGTCCAGAGGAGGCCACAGAGATGATCCGAGGGCTGGAACACCTCCCATATGAGGACAGATTGAGAGAGATAGGCTTGCCCAGCCTGGAGAAGGCTCTGGGGAGACCTTAGAGCAGCCTCCCAGTACTGAAAGGGACTCCAGGAAAGCTGGGAAGGGGCTCTTGATTAGGGAGTGCAGGGATAGGATGTGGGAAATGGTTTTCAGCTGAAAGAGGGGAGATTGAGATGGGATCTTGGGAAGAAATGTTCTCGTGTGAAGGTGGGGAGGCCCTGACCCAGGTTGCCCAGAGAAGTGGTGGCTGCCCCATCCCTGGAGGTGTTCAAGGCCAGGCTGGATGGGGCTTGGAGCCCCCTGATCCAGTGGGAGGTGTCCCTGCCCATGGCAGGGGGTGGAACTGGATGGGCTTTGAGGTCCCTTCCAACCCAAACCATTCCATGATTCTATAATTAATTAGATTTCTCTGTTGCTTTTTTTTTTTTTCTCCCAGCCAAACCAATTCACCCAAATTATCAGGCTCTGGAACCTATGCCCCAGAAAAAAGAAACCCAAATAAAAGAGGTACAAGCAGTGCTGTGTTTTGGTGACCTCAGTGGCCGCAGAGTGTTCTGTGGGGTGGCCGAGGACGCTCACCCTCAGGGAGCTGGAAGACGCTGGGGTGGAAGCGGTGGCTGAAGGAGGAGTAGTCGATCTCGTACTTGTCGTAGTGGGAGCCCAGGAGGCTGTTGAAGCCACGCACCTCGTAGTGCAGGGGCACGGGGCCATGGGCAGAGCTGCCCACCCGCAGCGTGTAGACGTTCTTCTTGTGGCCCCAGTAGGAGATGTTCTGCCAGACGGCGCAGCGCTGCCCGCGGAAGCGCTCCTCCCGCACCCGCTGGGCACAGAGCACGTGTCGGGAACGGCGCTGCCACACCAACACTGACCCCAGCCCTGGCTCTGCCCCCCCTGAGCACCTGGAGCACCTGCAGTGATGGAGCTCCACCCTGCACCCGTCCTGCATCGTGCCAAGTTGGATGCAATCCCTGCACCTCCATCACCCATGGTTGCATCCAACCTTGTATTTACCCATTCCCAGCCAGGGGATGCTTTGCCTTCGTAGGGAGGTGCCCATCGGACACTTCATAGCCATGGGGATCCCTCATCCCATCCCCTGCCCCATCCCACATCCTGAGAGATCATGCCTGGAGCTCACCTTGAAGTTCTCCAGGCTGGGGAAGACACTCTGCGGGGTGACGAGGTCCCCGTTGGTGCCGTTGATGCGGAAGCACTTGCGAACGTTGACCTCTGTCTCCGTGGTCTCAGGTGTCACCTTGAAGCTGGCACCAAAGGGCTCAATGGAGCCAAACTGGTAGGTGACCACTTGGCCTGGAGATGGGGACAGCACTAAGGTCAAGCCAAGCCTCTATGTCCTGGCGTGGTGGTTCCCAGGGCTTTGCTGGGGCTTCCAAAGCTCCTGGGGCAGAGGGAAGGGGGTGGTGATGGGATGGGGAGGTTGGACCCCTTTCTGCACCCACCATTGTAGTACTCGATGCGGCTCTTGCCCCCGGTGAGGTTGTACCAGGCTTCGAAGGGCTCCCTGATCTCTGCGTAGGGCAAGCTGATGACTCCTGTGGGCATAGAGGGGCTGGGCTCAGGGTGCTGAGCCCCTGGGACATCCCCCATCCCCCTGACCTGAACCTGCAGGGAAGGCAGGGAGCGCCCCAGGGTCCCACAGCATCATCCCATCCTTCTCCCACCCGTGGCTGCTGCTGGTGACACCCCAACCCCACAGCAGTGACGGTCCCCATCCTTTGGGTTTGAGGAGTTGGAACTTCCTCATCTCGGGAACATCGAGTGGGAGCTGGTGGCTGGAGGTGCAGGACCCCCTTGGGACCATCCAATCGATGATCTCAAAGGTCTTTTCCAACCAAGCGATTCTGTGATTCTAAGATTGATCCCAGAGGGGTTCCCTGTCCCTGAGCAGTACCTGTGACATGGTAGATGTCCCCAAATGTGGGTGTCTCCAGAGGAGCTTTGCTCTCTGCTCCTGGAAGAAAAACAAGAACAAACCCCAACCCCCTTTACACTGCTGCACCCCCCTCTCTGCGACGGAGACAGGGACAGAGCAGCCCCCTCCTGGGGTGAGGACCCCCCCCAGCAGCCCAGGACCACCGTGGTACCCAGGCTAAGGGGCACGGTGTCATCACCCCGTATTGGGGGCACAACATCCATCCCAGCCCAAGCTCAACCAGCGTGGGTGCTCACCCAGCAGCAGAGCAGCCCCCAGCACCAGCAGCCAGCCTAGCCCCATCCTGCACACCCCCTCAGCCCACGCTGCCACCCTGCACCCACCTGTGGCTTAAATACTGCTGGTGGGTGGGCAGGGAGCTGCGGCAGCCAACGGGCAAAGCCCTGTCCTTCCCTGAGCTGGGGATAGACCAAGGGGGAGGTGTGGCTTTATCTTCATGGAATGGTTTGTGTTGGAAGAGACCTCAAAGCCTATCCAGTTCCACTCCCCTGCCATGGGCAGGGACACCTCTCATTGGATCAGGGGGCTCCAAGCCCCATCCAGCCTGGCCTTGAACACCTCCAGGGATGGGGCAGCCACCACTTCTCTGGGCAACCTGGGCCAGGCCCTCCCCACCCTCATTGTGAAGAATTTCTTCCTAATGTCTAATCTAAATCTTCCCCCTTCTAGTTTAAAGCTGTCCCTCCTCATCCTATCACTACTTGCCCTTGTGGGCACCCATGGGTTTCATGGGCACCGTGCTTTTCCCACCCACACCAGGATGGGTGCCAGTGCTGTGTCTTGGGCTTGCGCTGGGGGCAGCAATGTGGGTCCCAGACCCACGTGGGCACTGGTACCTCATGGCCAGGCCATTCCCTGGTGAGCAGATGGGTGCCCATAAACTGCGGGGCTGGTGATGGGTGCTGAGGATGTATGTCCCTGCACTCCCACCCACCCTATGTGTCACTTTGCAGCCAGGCCTTGCTGCATGCAAGGGGAGCATCTGCATTGCATCTTTGTT
This sequence comes from Tapera naevia, assembly GCA_033556795.1. Lineage (NCBI taxonomy): Eukaryota > Metazoa > Chordata > Aves > Cuculiformes > Neomorphidae > Tapera > Tapera naevia. The sequence goes on from JAUMJJ010000382.1 coordinate 119,250, forward strand.
CCCCATTTTTGTGTCTCTGTGAACATTATTGGAGTTTCTAGGGTTATTTTTTGGTCTCTTCATCCATTTTGAGGGTTTCTGTGCCCATTTTTGAGGTATCTCTTCCCATTTTGTGGTCTCAGAGCCCTTTTTGGGAGGTCGCTGGGCTTGTTTTGGGGCCCAGAGATCCCCAAAACAACCCTGGGGTAAGGAGGTGCAGTGAGACACTGCCAAACACCCCTAAACCCATCCAGGTTCTCCCCACCCATCTGGGACAGGAGCCAAGGTATCCTCACCAAAGAGTGCACTGGGCAGTTGTGGAGAGATGGGGTCCGTTTGCATCACTGCATCCTTCCAGATGCAAGCCCAGGAGTGCAATTAGGGAGGGGTTAATTGGAAAAAAAGGAGAAAGATGCAAGACAAAACGTCAGGAGCTTCATGGAAAAGCAGACCCGAGGGGGAGAGCAGTGCTGGCACTGTGGCAGAGTGGCCTTCACCCTTCACCCTTCCAGCTGGCGCCAGCGAGCACCCACGGGGCTGTGCGAGCCCAAAACAAAGCAGATAAGGGCTCGGGGTGGGCTGGCTGCAAGCACCACTGGGGTTGAGTTGGGCTGAATTTGGCTGTGCCCATGGGTGCAGGGTTGGTGCACCCCGAGCTGCAGCACCTCCCCAGGGCCCACTGCCATCGCAGCACCTTGGTGCTTCCACCCTGCATCCTATCCCAGGTGCATCCTGCCCCAAAGCAAAACTAGGAGACTACCAGGTTCAGGGCAAGGAGAACTTCTCACCCTGTTTGCAGGATCGCCTTGCACCCCCCCAGTGGGACACAATGCCAGGAGGGGTCGAATCCAAACTGGGAGCACTGGGGTGAGATATGGCCATAGTGTAAATCATCTTTTGCTGGAGGGGAGCAGCTCCACGGGGTGAAGGACAGTCTGGTTCACAGTGTTGGCAAACACTGCTGGTGACATCCCCACCCGTAGTCACAACAGGGACCCGGGCAGTGGGGCAGAGGCTGGATGCCTTCTCCTCTCCCCAACACACCGCGCCAGGAATTTCTCATCTCAGCAGAAATTCCTGGGGTTGTTTGTGCTCCACCTCGAGATACAGGGCTGAAAAAGCCACTCCCCTCGCCCTGGGTGTCTGGGACAGTCTGCAAGAGCCGGCTGGCTCATCCAGGCAGGCACTGTCCCCTCCCCAGGACAATGAAAACAATCCTGGGGGCAGGGAACCACTCAGGGGACAGAGGTGCCACACGCTGCAGGCGCCAGGGTCTGCAAAGGGGGTGGCGCTGGGTGGGCAGCAATTGAATCCCTCTTGTAGAAGCCAACCAGTACTTTTCCAGGGTCTTTATTGGCAAGCTTATGGCTGGATCCCATCCAGCCCCTTGTCTGGCACCCACGGCCCTGTCCCACCTTGTTCCCAGCTTCTTCCTCCTGCGTGACATGGAATGGGCTGATCCAGGGAACGGTACAGAGAGTGTTGCCAAGGGCTTTCCCCACTGAGCCAAGAGGTGGCTCATGCCAGGATGGGGTAGGTGGCTTCGGTGGCCACGCCACAGTTGTTATCCTTCATGGCCATGAGGATGTAGCCATCGTTGCCCCAATATGTGGACCAGGAGTTCTTGATGAGCCAGTAGGTCTCTCCCTGCAGGACCCCATAGCCCACGGCCAGCACCGCGTGGTCCAGAGTTCCCGACTCATTTGCTGCAGGGAACAACACGGGAGATGTTTTTTGTCCACAGAGCATTCCTGTCTGAGAGCATCCCTGCTCCTGGGCTACCAGCAGCACCGGGACTGGTTCCCTCCTCCACCCCTGCCCAAGCAGCTTAACAACAAGGAAGGGATCCTGGGTGTCCTGGCATCTCCCTGGGCACCCAGGTCCTCCCATGCCCCGCGTGCCACCCGACTCACCGCACTTGGGCTCGTAGTAGACACCGTTGGAGTAGAAGGAGAAGGTCCTGTGCGAGGCATCGATGCTGACGGCCACGGGGCCGTGCTTGTAGATGGCAGCTTTGACCGCCGTGATGTTGCCTGAGGTGACGTTGACGTAGCCCGTGATCTTGCCCAGCATCTCAGACTGGTTGTAGTGGCACAAGCCATTCTGTGGCATCCAGGGGAGGACACTGTGTCATCAGGAGTCCCCAACCCTGCCCACCCCGGCTGCCCCCAGTCAGCTCTGCTCTAATGCAGCAAGTGATATGGTCTGTGAAAGCATCCTGGCTGTGGTTCCTCTGTCCTCCCTTGCCCACCGTGGTTTCCTGGTGGCTGTAGGGACACAGCCTTTGCCCACATGCAGGGTGAGGAGCTGGCTCTGCAGCCAAAGCCCTGGGGAGGTGTTGTCTGCATCTCGCAACCACGTCCCTGTTTCCAGGCAGCTCTGCTCCATCCCTGCGCCCTGGGGTGCAGAGGGACCCATGGCACCACCCATGGGTGGAGGAGCCTCGTCCCTGTTTTGCAAGAAGAGAAACTGAGGCATGTGGTGATGAAATCACCCAGCTGAGCCTGAGGGCTTGGCTTTGGATGGTGCTTTGAACCACAGGGAGCCTGGTGTCTTGGGGACGAGGTGACACCCCTATCTCCAGAGCCTGTTAGCACCTCCAGCCCATCCTAATCAGCCCCACCATTGCTTTAAAGCCCCAGGTGTCACCTCCCAACACCTGAGGGACCCTGGCAGGAGCACGGGACCACCATCACCTGCCCCTTGTAGCTTCCATAGGACTCGGTGCTGGCGATGCCACCGTGTTTCTTGATCCACTCGTAGGCTCTCCACTCCTCACCCCCATCGCAGGCGTAGTTCCCAAAGCCCCAGGAGCAGTCGATGAGGACTTGTTGGGACAGGGGGGTCAGCACCCCGGTCTGTGGGGGGCACACGCTGTAGAGATGGGGATGGGCATCAGCCAGGTGCCCTGGCCACCCCCAAGGAGCCCCGCTCTCACCTTAAGGAAGAGGGCACCCTCCATGGCACCCGTCGTAGCGAAGCTCCAGCAGGACCCGCAGACAGCCTGGTCCTTCACGGGGGTCACGGCACCTGGGGACAGCAGGAGGGGGCTGAGAGGCTGGGGTGGCACTGGGGGATGGGGGCAGGTGGAAGGGAAACTGAGGCAGGAGTTGAGGACTCGCTGTGCTCCTGGAGGCAGCACATCCAGGGCTTGGTTCTAGCTAAGAGGGAGCAAATGCACCAGCAAAGCTGTGGGAACCTTGTCCCTGGGTTGGGACGAGCTCTGGGGGTGTTGCTCCCACATGATGAGGACATGGGGGGAGCCAGATGTGGCTTCACATGTCACATCTGTCCCTGGGCCACCAGACTGAAGGAGGGCCAAGTGCTGGTCAAGCTGCCTCCTGCTGGATGAGCCCTTCCTCCATCATAGAACGGTTTGGGTTGAGAAGGACCTTAAAGGTCATCCTGTTGCACCCCCCTGCCATGGGCACAGACACCTTCCACTGGATCAGGGTGCCCCGAGCCCCATCCTCCAGCAGGGAGCACATGGACATGTGGGTCCCACGGGACAGCGCATGGGTGGTGATGGAGCACAGAGGACTTGGCTGGATGAGCAGAATTCACACCCTCCACGATGGAGCCTCACACCCCCCTGCAGCTCCCCACCGGTGAGACCCCGACCCCACACCTACCGTACATGCGCCAGTCGAGGCTCTCGGGCAGGATGAGGCCAGCATAGAGCTCAGTGGGGAAGGGCTGCCCGTTGTTGGGAGCCCCGCTGCGGCGCCGGCCCCGTAGGGCTGCGAGCTCCCGGGGCGTGCGGTCGGCCAGGTGGTTCAGCTCCAGCGTGTAGGAGAGCGCGGCGCGGTTCTTGGAGTGCACGAACCTGCCATCGTGGTGGGGACAATATCAGGTGGCACTGCCACCATCTCCCACCACTCCACCATCATAGAATCATCATAGAATGACCTGAGTTGGAAAGGACCCATGAGGATCATCGAGTCCAACTCCTGGCCCTGCACAGGACAATCCCAACATTCACACCATGAGGGCATTGGCCAAATGCTTCTGGAATATTGTCAGGCTGTGACTGCTTCCCTGGGGAGCTGTTCCAGTGCTCCACCACCCTCTGGGGAAGAACCTCTTCCTAAAGTCCAGCGTAACCCTTCTGTGGCCCATCTTCCTGCCATTCCATTGGGTCCTGTCATTTGTCACCAGAGAGAAGAGCTCAGGGCCTTCTCCTCCTCCTTCCCTTGTGAAGAAACAATAGATGACTCTGAGGTCCCCCCTCAGTCTCCTCTTTCTCCAGACTGAACAGACCAAGTGACTTCAGCCACTCCTCATACAATTTCTCCTCTAGACCCTTCACCAGGTTTTGGCCTCCTCTGGACACTCTCCAGTAGGTTGATGTCCCTTTTATCCCGCGGTGCCCAAAACTGAACACGACATTCAAGGTGGGGCCTCCCCAGTGCAGAGCAGAGTGGGGAAATGCAACACCCGGCGATGAGACACCCCGGAGATGGGGTGGTTCACATCTCCCTGTGTTCCTGTACCTCATGTTGTGCACAAAGATGCTCTGCCTGTGCTCCAACTCCCTCACGGAGCTGTAATGCCGCCCCAACCGCCTGCGGTAGTGGTGGAAGACCTCATGGGCCCTTGGCTGGTGCTGTCCCACCAGGTCCTCCATGGGGTTGGCCAGCACCCGGTGCTCTGCTACGCTCCCCGGCAGGACCCCGCACTTCTTTGTCTCTGGGGAGCAAGGAGGGGATGCCATCAGCCTTGAGCCCCACGAGCAGGGTGGAGGTGCCCAACCCCACTCACCGTTGACGGGGAGGTCGAAGACGGAGAAGGGAAAGCTGTTGTCGAAGTCGGTGTAGGCGATCTCGTACTTGTCGTAGTGGGAGCCCAGCAGGCTGTTGTAACCCCGCATTTCGTAGTGGACAGGGGCCACCCCACAGCTGGAGTTGGTCACCCACAGGGTGTAGACGTTCTTCTTCTGTGCCCAGTGGGTGACATTCTGCCAGACGGCGCAGTACCGGCCCCGGTAGTACTCCTCCCGCAGGAACTGGGGGGACAGGGAGAGGGGCTCTGGCTGAGGACCCTGCATCAGCTCCCTGTGCTCGTACCTTCCCACCCAGCACCTTCTCAGGAGCTTGTTACTCCTGGTGCACCTACAGCACCTTACACCAGCCTGCACTGGGCTCTTGGCCCAGATTGGGGAGCTCCATGGCCTCAGCAAGCAGCTGTGCATGGGATGGAGAGCAGGGTAAGGATTCCTGTGAGGCACAGGTTGCCCAGAGAAGTGGTGGCTGCCCCATCCCTGGAGGCATTCAAGGCCAGGTTGGATGGGGCTTTGAGCCCCCTGATCCAGTGGGAGGTGCGTTGGAACTGGATGGGCTTTGAGGTCCCTTCCAACCCAAGCCATTCAAGGTGCAACACAGGACAGATCTCAATGGTTCCTGGAGGACACCTCCCTCAATGCTCTATGCACACCCATAGTGGGGGGATCTGCCTGCATCCTCCCCCCAAAAAGCTCCATTTTTTTCCTGTGTGTTTCCAAGCTCTTGCCCTGCAGGCACGTGTGGGTCTCAGTGTCCAGCTTGATGTCCACACCACTCACACCTTGCACCCATCCTGCTGTGCCCAGCCCTGCCAGAGGCTGGGGCCTGTGGGAGCTGAGCTGCCATGCAGCAACTTGCCTGGGCCATCCCAAAACACCAGTGTTTGTGTGGGCTGTGACACGTCCCAACAGAGCTGCTGGGGTTGGGAAAGGGGCTGAGAGTTGGGGTTGGGAAAGGGGCTGGGAGTCTGGCCCCAGTCTGGGTGGAGAATTGACCCTCCCTGTGCCCTGGAGGTGTGGGACATGTCTTGACCTGTTCCAGCACCTTGCATCCCCTGGGATGGAGAGGAGCATCCCCCGGGATGGAGAGGAGCATCCCCCAGGATGGAGAGGAGCATCTCCTGGGATGGGGAGGAGCATCTCCAGCACCTCCACCACCCTGAAGACGCTCCAAGAAGTGGGGTTGCACCCAGGGTCCATCTCCCTCACCTTGAAGCCATCAATGCTGGGGAAGACACTCTGAGCCTTGACCACGTCCTCCTTGGAGCCTGGCAGCTGGAAGCATTTCATGGTGTTCACCTCCTTCTCGGTGGTCTCAGGTGTGATCTTGTACTGCATCCCGTAGGGCTTCACCGCTGCCAGCTGGTAGGTGATCACCTGCCCTGTGCCAGCAGGAAGGGGAAACTGAGGCACGGTGGGTCCTGATCAGGTCCTCCCTTTGCAGGTGGAACTGGTGTGGGGTGGGCACATCCTGGAGCAGATGGATGCCCTGCTGCTCACCATCATAGTACTGTATCCGGCTCATGTTGCCCGTCAGGTTGTACCAGGCTTCGAAGGGCTCCTCAATCTCAGCGTAGGGCAGCTTAATGACACCTGTGATGTCCCCAGCATGGGACACAGCTCAGCCCTGAGGCCTCAGCACCCCAGCATCCCTCACTGACCCCCTCCCAGCACCTGCAGACCATGCAGACCCATAGCCCACCGAGGAGGTGCAAGGAGGGGCTGTGGGAAGCTGCCCCAGTTTGGCACTGGAACAGCCTGGTCCTGCCCGGTGCTGAGCATCCCCTGCTCCCCCCCAAAGGGTGCTGTGGGGTCCTGTTACCTCGGACGTGGTAGATGGAGCCAAATTGAGGGGGTGGGCGGGAGAAGCCATAGTCCTGTCCTGGAAGGCAGAGAGGGGCAGGGATGAATGGGGGGACTGGGGATGGGGTGGGGGGCTTACCCCAAAGCAGCTCCACGAGCCCACCGGTGGCACGTGCAGAGGATGCTGACACACAGACACCCTGCCAGGGCCAGATCCAGAGTCAGCACCATACCACCACACTGGAGCAAACCCTTTGATGTGGCACCCCCGGGGAACCCCAACTGCTGGGGTGGCTGTTGGGGATTGTCCCCATGGAAAGAAATGTCATCCCGGGGGCCACTGGCCATAGCTTTGGATGATGCTTCCAAGGGGGGATGCAGCCAGGCTTGTCCCTCAACAAGCTGGGCACAGAAGAGGGGTGCCAGGGAGCCAGCTGATCCCGCCTGGCTTCTCCCAGTGGCGTTCCCAGTCTCCCTCAGGACTCCCAGCTTGTGCAACCCCACGCCAACACACCCGCCTCTGGGAGCAGGCCTTTGCCTCTGTCAGCGTCTTCTCCCTCGCTGGGAGCAAGGAGCCAGCAGCTCCTGCCCCATTCCCAGCCCTGGGCAGCTGGAACCAGTCCCAGCTCTGCTCCTGCACTCAAACCCTGGGGCAGGATGGACCCGCAGCCCCCACCACCTGCACCCCAGGCTGTCCCACAGGCACCCATCACCCCCCACCAAGGGTGCTCAGGGTGGGAGAAACAGCGATGGATCCAGCAACCCCACAATCAATCCCACTTGGCTTTGCACCCACCTGGGAAGGGGGTCTTGTGTGGGCATGGACCGCTGCCACCCTATCCTCTCCTGCTGCTCCCAGTGACAGCCCACTTGGCTCCCTTCCCTGCTCCTTTGGGACCCACATGTCCCTGTGGTCCCTGCTCTGCTCACCAACTGGAGGAGGAGGCTTTGAGCAACCCGATCCAGCGGGAGGTGTCCCTTTGTTGCCAGACGCACACTTTGGGTTGCACACAGGTTGAAGCCCTTTTGGCTTGATTTAGCCTTATTTTCATGGATGGGGCTTTGAGCCACCTGATCCAGTGGAAAGTGTTCATCTCCTTTCCAACCTAAGCCCTCAAAACACAGCACCCCCCTGCTCTTTACCACCCTACCCTAACTCTCCTTTCTCTTAGAGGAACTGCAAATTTGGGGACCCAACAAGCAAGAAACCACTTCCCCAGCCTGCCTGCTGCCCTCCCGGCAGAGAGGGAGGAGGGGAGACCTTGCTTGAGTTCCACCCAGCTCCCACCCCAGGGGGTCCCCAGCACGGGCAGGGCCAAACTCACCCCGGATGATGGTGCAGAGTGCAGAGGCCGTGAGCCAGCGGAGAACACCCATCCTCACCGCCCCGGCTCGCCCAGCGCCCGCTCGCACCTTTAAGCTGGAGGCGGCTGTGGTGAAACCAAGCAGAGCCAATGCAGGAGGAGGGAGGGAAGGATCTGGCTCTGTGTGGTGCCCGACGGGGTGGGTGGGGGGCGGGCACCCTGGGGTGCTCAGCAGGGAGAGCGTGTCTGAGCAGGGTCCCCACACAAGGAGATGGAGCAACGCTGGGTGCTGCAGGGAGATGGGAGGTGCAGGATGAGCCCCAAAGAGCTGTGAGCAGCAGGTTTGGGGGTAGAGGCTGGATGGATCCATGGGGGGGGGGGGGGGGGCCTCAACCTAGAATCATAGATTCGCTTGGTTGGAAAAGACCTTTGAGGTCATCGATCCAACCGTACCTGGTCACTGCTAAACCAGATTCCTGGAAAAGTTGTCTACCTGTCTTTTAAACACCTCCAGGGATGGGGAATTGGCCACCTCCCTGGGCAGCTGTTCCAGTGCCTGAGAACCCTTTCAGAGAAGAAATTTTTCCTAATGTCCAGTCTGAACCTCCCCTGGTGCAACTCAGGCTGTTTCTTCTTGTCCTATCACTTGTCACTTGGGAGAAGAGACCAACACCCACCTGGCTGCAACCTCCTTTCAGGTAGTTGTAGACAGTGATGAGGTCTCCCCTCATCTTCTTCTTCAGGCTAAAAAGCCCCAGGTCCCTCAGCCACTCCTCATAACACTTGTTCTCCAGCCCCTTCTCTAGCTTTGTTGCCCTTCTCTGTACCCGCTCCAGCCCCTCAACCTGGGGGGACAATGGGGTGCTTGGGGCTGTGCGTCCCCTCCTTGTGCAAGGTAAAAGCCTCCCTGGGGCTGGGGAGCTCTTTGCCAGGGAGCCCTGATGCCAGGGTGATGGGAGGGAGGCAGTGCCCACAACAGAGAGCCAGGACTGTGAGCAGCTTGGCATTAACGAGCCAGACTGGGAGAACTGGGAAGTCTTTACTGGGGGACTTAAAGTGAAGCAGGGTTGAGCCGGCTGTGGGGCACATGGAAACGTGGGCACCAGTGGTACAGGATGAACCACCCCACTGCCAGGGGTTGGGGAGAGGGCTGGAAATGGAGCACATCACCCCTAGCTCACTGCTCAGCCTCTCTGACTACAAGGAGGGAAACTGAGGCACGAAAGTGGCAGACGGGCTGCAAGGGAGAGCCTCGTCTACCAAGGCAAGGGAGCATTTCCTCCAGCAGCACGGTGAAACCACCCACCTTTCCTCACACCCTTACCTGTCTCTGAGGGCTCTAGGGGCTCCCCTGCCTCTCGCCATCAGGCTTCAACCTCCCAAGGTGGTGGGAGCAGAGATGGGGACACTCCTGGTGGATCAGGAAGGAAATGGATCTGTTGGAGCGAGTCCAGAGGAGGCCACGGAGATGATCCAAGGGCTGGAGAACCTCCCGTATGAGGACAGGCTGAGAGAGTTGGGGTTGTTCAGCCTGGAGAAGAGAAGGCTCCAGGGAGACCTTAGAGCAGCCTCCCAGGACTGAAAGGGGCTCCAGGAAAGCTGGGGAGGGGCTCTTGATCAGGGAGTGCAGGGATAGGATGAGGGGGAAGCAATTCTCAGCTGAAAGAGGGGAGATTGAGATAAGATCTTAGGAAGAAATGTTTTGCTGTGAGGGTGGGGAGGCCCTGGCCCAGGTTGCCCAGAGCAGTGGTGGCTGCCCCATCCCTGGAGGTGTTCAAGGCCAGGTTGGATGGGGCTTTGAGCCCCCTGATCCAGTGGGAGGTGTCCCTGCCCATGGCAGGAGGGTGGAACTGGGTGTGCTTTGATGTCCCTTCCAACCCAAACCATTCCCAGAGACTACTGGCAGGGTTGGCTCCATCCCCAACAGGGTCTGAATCCCCCCAGCAAGCCCCGGAGAACCCCCAAAGCTGGCCCTATGATCTGCACCATCCACAGAAGGAGTTCGGGGGTGGCAAGGTGAGTTGTGGCATCAACCCAGGGTGAGCGTCCCCATCCCAGGGGGACCCAGGACCTCCACCAGCCCTGCACCCCCCATGGGAACAGGAAACACAAGAGCTGGACTCACAGTCACACAGGAAAGAGGTCAATCTGTGAGGGCAAACCGCAGGGAGAGGAGGAGGAGGAGGAGGAAGACTCCCAAGAGATGAGGAAGGACCCCCACCCATCAGTGTGTGATTGCAGCCTGGCTATGGGGGGAGATGGGGTGGCCCGGCTGGGATGCAGCCAGTTCCAGACTGGAGCACAACCACAGACCCCTGCCCTCCCCACACACCCTCACCCCAGCCTGGGAGCATCACCCTGTGCAGGAAACTGTGGTGTGTCTGGGGGTGCATAAAAATATCCCCAGCCCCTTGCTGTCACTGTCCCCTGCGGCGAGAGGGGGGCTGGGCAGGATCAGGCCCAGGTAGAGATGAGGAGGGGTTTTCCACCTGGATTGCCCTACTCCCTGCATCAGTGTGGGGGTCCCTCAGTGAGGGACCCCTCAGGACCCCCAGATCTGGTGGTTGGGGTATCAAAATCTTAAGGTGATCTCCACAGGGTGTGTGCCCCAGTGCTGTGGACCAGGAGCCCAGGCAGGGTGCTGGGGGGCTCAGGCAGGTGCAGAAGGGCTCAGATAGGGTGCTCAGGCAGGGTGCAGAGGGCTCAGGTAGGTGGATCACCCATATCCCACCCTATCACCCCATCCCATCCTGGAGGGTGTGTCACGGGGGTGATGGGTTGATGCCAGGCTCTGTCTCCTGCTCAGAGATGCTTTTGGGGGAGGTCATGGGGGAGCTGTTTTGGGTGATGCCAGGCTTTGTCTCCTGCTCAGAGATGCTTTTGCTGGGGATCAAGGGGGTGATGAGGTGTTGCCAGACTCTGTCTCCTGCTCAGAGATGCTTTTTGGGGGTATCAGGGGGGAGATGGGGTGGTGCCAGGCTCTGTCTCCGGCTCAGGGATGCTTCCGGGGGGATCAGGATGGATCTGTTTGGGGCTGTCAGGGGGGTGATGGGGCTGCTCATCCCCATGCACACCCTCTAAATCCCAGCAGGCAGAGCCTGGGGATTCACGTAGCGTCCCCACCACGCTGCTGGGGGAGCAGGGACTCCTCAATACCAGCCTATCCCCCGCAGTGCCACCTCCCCGAGCAGGCAGTGGGCCCTGGCAAGCGGTGCCTGAGCCGGTGGCTGGGCTGACTGGGCTGACTGGTACAATGAACCATCGCTGGGAGCGCGGGGAGGAAGGGGGGGTGAGGGGAGGGGAAGCTCTTGCTTGGCGAGAGCTGCCGAAGAGACAGGGGAAACGCACGCAGAGGCGCTCCCGTTTCTCCCCACGCCAACAGCCCCGACACCCCGGTCCCCAGCGCCGGCAGGTTTGGGGTGCAGCGGGGACACCCCGGGCTGCGGTGCCGCCGGGAGTTGGCGTGAGAGCGGAGGGTCCATGCACACCGGAGCAGGAGGGCTGGTAGGAGCGATGCGTGGGGTGCGGGGTAGTGGGAGGGGGCTGCCCCCCTGCATTGGGGGGGTATCTAAATCCCTTTAATGTGTGTTTGGGGGGATGCTGAGAGCTGCCCCCATCCATGCATGGGGTCTCTCAAGGTCCAGAGTGGGATGGGGTGAGTGGGGGTCCATGAGAGCTGGAGCAGGAGGGCTGACGGTAGGAGCGATGCGTGAGGTGCAGGATTCTGGGGGGCTCTGCCCCTTGCAATGTGGGGGTGTCTTAATCGCTTTACTGTGTGCTGGGGGGTGCTGAGAGCTGCACCCCCTCTTCCATGCGTAGAGTCTCTTGAGGTCCAGGGTGGGATGGGGATTGGGGGTCCGTGTGAGCTGGAGCAGGGGGCTGGCAGTAGGAGGGATGTATGGGGTGCAGGGTGGTGGGGGGCTCTGCCCCACGGAATTGGGGGTTATTTAAATCTCCTTGCTGTGAGCTGAGGGGGTGCTGAGAGCTGCCCCTCCCCCTCTATGCATGGGGTCTCTCGGGGTCTCTCAGGGTACGAGGTGGGATGAGGGATGCTGGGGGGCTGCCACTGGGCCCTGCCCTCACTGCAGTGAGCTGGGGTGGGGGGCACACACAGGAGACCACATCATCCCTGACCTGGGGGGCAGCCCCAGCTCCAGCTCCTCGTCCCGGCAATAATCGGCAGTGACACCGCAGCGGGGAGGCTGCGGGGACAAATGGTGCCTTCGCCTGCGCTGGACCCCGGAGCTGGGGAGGGGGCTGGTCACGGCACCCCAGGGGACACCGGGATGCGGGGGTACACACCTGCTGCCCCCCACTCCGCAGGTGCCACCCAGCAAGTGCTCACTGGGGGGATGCTGGGGGTTGAGTTCTCCCCAGCTGGGGCCAGGGACAGCTTGTGGGGGCTCAGATCTTGGCCAAAGTGGGTGCTCCCCCCACTCCCTGCAGCTCTGCCTCGTCCCCGGCCCTTGGTGTGTCCCAAGGAGGGACAGGAACTCGCTGCTTCCTGTCCTGCACAATTCCCTCCCTGCTCCGCTCCTCCCGGGACATTGTATTTGGAGCCCTGGCTGGCTCCCTCCGCCCCTGCAGCCCCTCGGATCCGGGAATTGCTCTTCTTCCAGCGGAAATCCTGCTTTCCCAGCCAGCGATGGGGCTGGGAGGCTGGGGGGGCTCCCTCCACCATGGGTGGGGGGTGAGGGGACACCCCCAGCATGGGGCTGGTTGCTGGGGAGTGGACTTGTGGGGTCAGATCGCTTTTGGGGGCCTGCTGAGTCCTTCTTCTTCTGTCCCGGGGTGTTGTTGGGGTTCAGCACTCGCTGACCTCCTGGCACTGCGCAGGGGTGATGCTGGGCGAGTGCTGACTGTGTCCAGCCAGAGCAAGGGTGGTTTTGGGGGGCCAGCAGCCCCATTTGATCCCTGTTCTACTCATGGGCAGGGATGGGAAGGGGTCTCCCTATGAGCCTCACTGCTTTGGAGTGCCTGGGAATGGCACTGTGCCACCACCTCGTTGGCAACGGGCACAGTTGGGGCTTCCAGCCCCCCTTCATGCCCCAGCCAGGGTGGGACACCCCACTGGGAAGCTCACGCTTGAGGGATCCTCTCGCAGCTCTCACCCCATCTGCACGTTCCCACTGCATCCATTCCACCACCTCTGCTGGTGTCCCCATGCCTTGTAGCTCCCCATCCATCCTTGGGGAAGCTGCTCCCGCCTGGGATCACTGGGAGCGGCGAGGTCTCACCAGGCACTGGATGAACTGGGAAGACTGGAGCAGGGACAGGGCTCTATCCCAGAAACCCTGCTCTGGGTTGCAGGGTTGGGGTTGGAGGGATGGAGCAGGGACATCAGTGTCACCATCTGTCACCACGCTGGGTTGAGGAGCAGGCAGTAGAGAGGAAGGTTGTGTCCTCTTGTCCTCTTCCCAGGTGTTTGGGGGCCCTGGGCATGAGCTGGGGACGTGGCTTGGGGTCGTATGCCCTAAAGTGAGGCACTTTCTCCCACGCTGCAGCTGCCTCGTGCCTCGGTTTCCCCCCTGGGACAAAGGAATCCAGAGGTGCTGGGGTGGCAGAGGAGCCTGGATGGGCACAGGGCTGGGCTGGGCAGCTCTCTCGGTTCCTCTTCCCCCAGGGAGGCTGTGACAGGGTGGCAATGTCCACCAACACGCGGAGCCACACGGGGTGTGCAGGGCAAGGGGGGGTGGGACACAGCATGGGGGGGGGCACTGCAGCCCACAGTGCCACTGCTCGGCCCCACCGTGGTCCTTGCCCAGCCCCCCGTGCCAATGTCCCCAAGACCTGGGATCCTGCCAGCCCTCAGGTTCCCCTTGGTGGCTGCAGCACCGTCCTCTTCGTCCCCCTCTTCCCCCATGCCTTGTTCCTGTTGCTTCCTCTTTCCCCTGAAGAGGTTCCTCTGGCAGTCACCCCTCTTCATGCCCAGAATGCTCCCCAAGGAACCGTGGGACACCTGGATGTGGGGAACCACCCTCAGCCTGGCCAATCATGAATGGATTGGGTTGGAAAGGACCTCAAAGCCCATCCAGTTCCAACCCCCCTGCCATGGACAGGGACACCTCCCACTGGATCAGGGGCTCAAAGCCCCATCCAACCTGGCCTTGAACACCTCCAGGGATGGGGCAGCCACCACTTCTCTGGGCAACCTGGGCCAGGGCCTCCCCACCCTCATTGTGCCACCCTGGCTTGTCCCCATGGCACCGGTGCCACATTTCCAGCTGCCTCTGTACCTCTCTGTGTCCCTCACCCCACAGCCTGACTCTGCCATCACCATCGTTCCCCAAAGGGGAATGGATCCAGGGGATGGGGGTGACTCCCATGGGGTATCCCAGCACTGGAACACCGCGCTCCAGCTCAGAGCTGGGGAGGGTTTGAAACCATCGACATCCCGAGGGGAATGGGGAGCAGATGGATGGATGGATGGACAGACAGGGATGTGGCTGCAGGGGGCAGAGCGGGGGTGATGCGTTGGCAGGGTCTCGGCGTGGGGCGGGGGCTGGCAGCGCGGCCAGACCCGGCACTGGTGCAGCCAGGGCACAAAGGGCTCGGTTGCCATCTGCTCCCAGGCTCCAAACAGTGCCTTTTTGGGAGAGCTGGGGCCAGATGCCAGTGCGTGGCCATCAAAGGTGGGGATATCTGTGTCCCCTCCCTGAGGATGATGAGAGACCACCTTGGGGGTTTTATGGGTGTCCAGAGAAGAAGTGTGGGTGCAACACTGATGGGCAGCTAAACCATAGAATCATGGAATGGTTTGGGTTGGAAGGGACCTCAAAGCCCATCCAGTTCCACCCCCTGCCATGGGCAGGGACACCTCCCACTGGATCAGGGGGCTCAAAGCCCCATCCAGCCTGGCCTTGAACACTCCAGCGATGGGGCAGCCACTGCTTCGCTGGTCAGCCTGGGCCAGGGCCTCCTCACCCTCATTGTGAAGAATTTCTTCCTAATGTCTAATCTAAATCTTCTCCTTCCAATTTAGAGCCCACAGTGCTGTGATATTTCAGGCTTATTCTTGCCAAGAAGTTGCTCCTTGCCTGCCTGATCCCTCCCAGCACAGAAATTCAGCGAAATGGGAAGTTTCTGAGTATGATGCCGGCACCAGAGTGGGTGATTCCCACCCAGAGTGGACAGGATTTTCAAAGCTGGGGATGTTCGTCAGCTGAAATAACCACTTATGGTCAGCAAAATGAAAAACCCCAACCAGCCAAGCCCTTCTGGATTTGGCAACACTGCCCAGTCTACAACGGCCACGGCCTTGCCACACTGCTGGTGTCGAAAGTGAAGGTGGAAGGGGAAGAGCTGAGCCCTTTCCACCCCCTGCTGAGAGAGAGGACAGGGAATCAGAGACTGTGGTGGGGGAAACCTTCCTGAAATGCCTCATCCACACCAAAACCTCCATCTCTTTCTACTCTCTAGAGTACAGGGGATGGGACTTGGCTGCCAGATGAAGCACAGCTTCACAGCACTTTCCCAGCTTCACATCACCTTCTTGGGGGCTCCAGGAAAGCTGGGAAGGGGCTCTTGATCAGGGAGTGCAGGAACAGGATGAGGGGGGAATGGTTTTCGGCTGAAAGAGGGGAGATTGAGATGAGATCTTAGGAAGAAATGTTTTGCTGTGAGGGTGGGGAGGCCCTGGCCCAGGTTGCCCAGAGCAGTGGTGGCTGCCCCATCCCTGGAGGTGCTCAAGGCCAGGCTGGATGGGGCTTGGAGCCCCCCTGATCCAGTGGGAGGTGTCCCTGCCCATGGCAGGGGGGTGGAACTGGATGGGCTTTAAGATCCCTTCCAACCCAACCCCTTCTCAGGCTGGATTCGGGGTGAGCTCTGCCCTATCGCTGCCGAGCACTCGACTGGAAAGCTATGCCCAATCCAAACTGGGCAAACTGGTCTGGCTGAGTGGCCAGCACCCTGGGGAGGTGACAGGGCTGGGGACAGAAATGTTTCCTTGCAGCCCAGGGGGGAGAGGTCCAATTTCCTTCTCCTTCGTGACACCTTCACTGCCGAGCGTGAGCGTGACCCCGGCCGGAAGAGCGCGGCCCCGACCGCAGCGAGAGGAGCGGTGCCCTTCCTCCCCCGAGTCACCAGTTCCCCTGCCAAGCAAGGAGGGACATGGATGAGGACGCTTCCAGGGCTCCTTCCCACCCAGCCTGGCTCCCTCCACCCTTGGGGTAGTCAGGGAATAAAATCGTCTCCCCTTGGAAGGAGGTGATCAGTTTGATGAGGACTCGGCAGGAGAAAAACCTGCTCAAGGATGTGGTTTCAGCCCATGCAGGGCTATTTCAGCCTCTGCAGAGGAGTTTTAGCTCATGCAAGGGTATCGCAACCCATGCAGGGGTGTTGTGGTACGTGCAGGGTTGTTTTAGCTCATGCAGGGTTGTTGCAGCCAGTGCAGGGGTGTTGCACCTTGTGCATGGATGCTTGAGCTCTTGCAGGAGTCTTTTTAGCTCATTCAGGAGTCTTTTTAGCTCTTGCAGGAGTCTTTTTAGCTCCTGCAGGAGTGTTGCAGCCTGTATAGATGTATTGCAGCTGATGGCAGAGGTGTTCCAGCCCTTGGAGATATATTACAGCCCAATCAAGGGCAGTTTCAGCCCAAGCAAGGGCAGTTTCGACCCAAGCAGGGGCGGTTTCAGCCCTTGGAGGTGCATTTTCAGCCCATGCTGGCGGTGTTTTAGCCTGTGTGGACCTCTGATGCCCTCCCTGCTGTCCACAGGTGCCTCTTCTCCTCCCCAAAGTGACATGGAGCAGCTGAAGTAACCCGAGGAGCTGTCGCAGTGAGTGGAGTCACCATGGTTGGGAGCACCCATGGATGCTGGGGGGGGACACATACACAGGGTCCCATGGGTGCTGGGGTGGCGCACACACAGGGTCCCATGGGCAGCACAGCTCCCCTGGCAGCCCAGTCCCTGATAGTGGTGATGCCCATCGGGACCCTGGTGTCCCCGTGTCACAGCCTGGACACCCCTCTAGCTGGGATGGGGGGGTGGGGGGTGG
This sequence comes from Tapera naevia, assembly GCA_033556795.1. Classification (NCBI taxonomy): domain Eukaryota; kingdom Metazoa; phylum Chordata; class Aves; order Cuculiformes; family Neomorphidae; genus Tapera; species Tapera naevia. Next base: position 136,107 of record JAUMJJ010000382.1, read on the forward strand.
GACCCCACTCTTCCTGAGGCTGGGGTGGGGTGGGCAGGACCTCACATGTGCACCTCTAAATGGGACCGTGTGTGCCCACGTGTGACCCCACGTGTGCCCCGTTTGGGGGTCCCTCTGTCCCTCAGGCCGTGCCAAGGATGGGCTGTGTGCACTGCAAAGAGAAGGGGTCTGGCAAAGGACAGGTGGGGGGCGATGTGGCCCCTCCCCCCGTGCCCCCCACCTCCCAGTACCTCACCGACCCCACGCAACCGGGCACCACCTTCACCCTCATCCCCGACTTCAACAACTTCCACGGCGCGACAGTGCCCTCAGCTCCATCCTTCCCCTCCAACACACTGCAGATGAGGAGTGGGGGCATTGCAGGTCAGTGGGGGGGATGGAATTGGTGGGGTCCAGCTGCAGTCCTGCAGCTTTTGGGGGTGACCTGGGGGTCACCGTGGTCCCCTCTGTGTGCTGCAGGCGGGGGCGTGACGCTCTTCATCGCCCTTTACGACTACGAGGCCAGGACAGAGGATGACCTGACCTTCCAGAAAGGGGAGAAATTCCACATCATCAACAACACGTGAGATCTATGGACCCCCTGCCACCCCAAACCTTCTGTGCCAACCTAGGGAGGTGCCTCCATGTCATGGGTACCCAGGTTCCATTGCTGGGTACTGAGAGAACTAAGGCCACATGTGTCATGAGTTGGGCAGTCTCAGCAGTGACCCAGGCGTGGTGGGGGAGAGCAGGGTCTGAGGGTGCTGTTTGCAGCCAGGGAAGGTACAGTGTGGCCACATCTGTCCATCAGTCCCTCCTTCTCACTCGTGGCTCCTCTTTCCTCAGGGAGGGTGACTGGTGGGAGGCCAGGTCTCTGAGCTCAGGTGCCACGGGCTACATCCCCAGCAACTACGTGGCCCCTGTGGACTCCATCCAGGCAGAAGAGTGAGTATGGGAGGGTGGGGGGGAATGGGAATGGAGAGGCACCCCTGGTGAGACCTGGCAGTGCCATGGCATGGGTTGAGCCTTGGTGATGCCCTCCTTTCCATGGCAGGTGGTACTTTGGGAAGATTGGACGCAAGGATGCGGAGCGGCAGCTCCTGTGCCATGGCAACTGCAGGGGCACCTTCCTCATCCGCGAGAGCGAGACCACCAAAGGTATGGGGATGGCGATGGGGGCACTGGGGACTGTGCCCCGTGTCCCTCCCTGACCTGGGACCTCCGTGTAGGTGCCTACTCACTTTCCATCCGGGACTGGGATGAGGCCAAGGGAGACCACGTGAAGCACTATAAGATTCGGAAACTGGACAACGGGGGCTACTACATCACCACTCGTGCCCAGTTTGACACTGTCCAGCAGCTGGTCCAACACTATATAGGTGGGGTGGAATGGGGGGCACTGAGGGAGGGCATGGTGGGGTGATGAGGAGGGGTAGAGAAAGCCTAGGAGGGACAGAGAAAGCCCAGGAGACACAAGAGGCAGCTGGCTGAGTTAACTGGGTTTAACTGGAGAAGGAGGGGGATGTTCTGACGGTGGGTCTGGGGTTCTCCATCTTCCATGTCCTCATGGAAGCATCTCCAGCCAAGGCGTGGGTGAGCATCAGCCACTTCCTGGGTACAACAGGGCGGGGTCTGGGGGTCCAGTCCAGCCTGAGGGGATGTGGGGCCATCCCTGGAGGAGTGGGGGGGATGCACCCTATTTATTTTGGGGGGTGGCTGGACCATGCAGGAGCCTGGGTGATGCCTGCGGGTGAGGGGCTGGCGGGGGGTCCGTGCCCAGGCTGATGTTTGTGTTGCCCCCCCTTGTCCCGGTGCCGCAGAGCGGGCGGCCGGGCTGTGCTGCCGCCTGGCCGTGCCGTGCCAGAAGGGAACGCCCAAGCTGGCCGACCTCTCGGTCAAAACCAAAGACGTGTGGGAGATCCCCCGCGAGTCCCTCCAGCTCCTCAAGAAGCTGGGCAACGGGCAGTTCGGGGAAGTGTGGATGGGTAGGACCCGGCGGGCAAGCCGGGGCGAGCGGCGGGGGGATGGCGAGGGCACCCCCAGGCCTGGCATCCCCTGGGGAAGGGTTCCTGCTGCTGGGTCAGGCTGAACTACATCAGTTTACTGATGTGGGGAAATGTCCCATGTCCCACTCTGGGGTCACACCCCAATGATGTCTTTATGAGGGCAACCAGCCCCCCCATCTCAGATGGGACCACAAGCAGAAGACAAGGCCAGGCCAGGGGGGGTTGCCTCTTCGTCATCCTCTTCTTCCGGCGCCCCGTGCTCCCTCCGCTCGGCGTGCATGCTCCATTCATCCCATCGCATCCCTCCATCCCTCCTTCCCCTCCCTAACCCCACCCCCCTGCAGAATATAACGATGGGTTGTGCCACCTGCTAACCCGCGTGTGCCCTGCTATGAAGCCCCAGACCTTGGGATTAGCTAAGGACGCCTGGGAGATAGTGCGGGAATCCATCAGCCTCGACAAGAAACTCGGCATGGGATGTTTCGGAGACGTGTGGATGGGTAAGGCTGGCCCAGCCGGCCAGGGCAGGGGCCGTGGAGGGGGCAGGAGAAGCATCGTGGGGTGCTATTTGGTACCCGCTGTTCTGGGGGAGATGGCACCTTGGCACAGGCTCCCCCGTGAAGGGATGGGGAATGGGGTAAGGTTGGCATTAGGTGATCCCAGGTGGTTTGTCCCCGTGCCATGGGGTGAGGGGGAAGCCTTGTCCTGGATGGGGTATGGTGGTGCCATGGCCAGTCCTTGCCCTGCTGTGGTTTCCTTGCTCCTCCATCCATGCACACCTCTATCCATCCATCCATCCATCCATCCATGCATCCCTCCATCCATGTATGCCTTCATCCATCTCCATCCATCCATCCATCCTTGCATCCCTCCATCCACGCACACACCTCCATCCCAGCCCTGCCGGGGCTGGCTCTCTCCTGAGCTCGTGGTGACCCCGTGTCCCTGGCCCAGGCACGTGGAATGGCACCACCAAGGTGGCGGTGAAGACACTGAAGCCAGGCACCATGTCACCCGAAGCCTTCCTGGAGGAGGCTCAGATCATGAAGAGGCTGCGGCACGACAAGCTGGTGCAGCTCTACGCCGTGGTGTCGGAGGAGCCCATCTACATCGTCACCGAGTTCATGAGCCAGGGTGAGTGGGGGGTTCTGCCTGGGGGACATCCCGGCTTTTCTTCTCCCTGCAAGCCTCACCCTGCCTGGGGATGGTCCCAGGGCTGGGGGTTTGCAGGGGAGGGCACCCCTGGGTGGGCATGGCTGGTGCTCCTGGGCATTGAATTGGGTTCAGTTCTGGAGTCCTCAACACAGGAAGGACATGGAGCTGTTAGAATGAGTCCAGAGGAGGCCACGGAGATGATCCAAGGGCTGGAGCACCTCCTGCATGAGGACAGGCTGAGAGAGTTGGGGTTGTTCAGCCTGGAGAAGAGAAGGCTCCAGGGAGACCTTAGAGCAGCCTCCCAGGACTGAAAGGGGCTCCAGGAACGGGGCTCTTGATCAGGGAGTGAAGGGACAGGATGAGGGGAACAGTTTTCAGCTGAAAGAGAAGAGATTGAGATGAGATCTCAGGAAGAAATGTTTTCCCATGAGGGTGGGGAGGCCCTGGCCCAGGTTGCCCAGAGCAGTGGTGGCTGCCCCATCCCTGGAGGTGTTCAAGGCCAGGTTGGATGGGGCTTTGAGCCCCCTGATCCAGTGGGAGGTGTCCCTGCCCATGGCAGGAGGGTGGAACTGGATGGGCTTTGAGGTCCCTTCCAACCCAAACCATTCCCTGATTCCATGACCCTCTGCCCACAGGCAGTTTGCTGGATTTCCTAAAGGATGGGGACGGCCGATACCTGAAGCTGCCCCAGCTGGTGGACATGGCTGCCCAGGTACTGGGGAGGCTGGCATGGGGTGGGGGTGCCCCCCGGGGGTGCATCCAGGGGTTCCTCACTGCGTCCCCTCACCCAGATTGCAGCAGGCATGGCCTACATCGAGCGGATGAACTACATCCACCGGGACCTCCGTGCTGCCAACATCCTGGTGGGAGACAACCTGGTGTGCAAGATCGCTGACTTCGGCCTCGCTCGCCTCATCGAGGATAACGAGTACACGGCGCGGCAGGGTGAGCCCCCTTGGTGCCCCTTGGGTGTGGGGATCACTGCCTGGTCCCCTCTGTGCTGCATCCCACCCCAGGCTTGGAGCTGCTCACCCCCAGTGCTGGATGTCCTGGATGATGGGTGCTCCAGGGAACGCGTACCATAGGGAATGGGTGTCCTGGGTGATGGATGCCCTGGATGATGGGTTCCTCAGGTGATGGAGCACCCAAGGGGATGGGTATTCTGGGTGATAGGTACCCTGGCTGGTGGATAACCTGGGTCATGGGTGTCCCTGGTGATGGGGTACCCTAGGAAATGGGTATCCTAGGTGCTCATTACCTGATAATGGATACCCCAGGTGATGGGTGTCCCAGGAAATTGTTGTCCCATTGGATGGGTGCCCTGGGTGATGGATACCCTGGATGATGGGTACCCCAGGGAATGTTATTCCAGGTGATGGATACCCGAGGTGATGGCTGTCCCGATGGGTGGGTGCCCCAGGTGCGGGGTACCCTGGGTGCAGGTACAGCAGGGTTCCTCAGCCATGGCTCCCCTGGCAGGTGCCAAGTTCCCCATCAAGTGGACAGCCCCGGAGGCCGCGCTCTTTGGCAAGTTCACCATCAAATCGGATGTCTGGTCCTTTGGCATCCTCCTGACAGAGCTGGTGACCAAAGGCCGTGTGCCCTACCCAGGTACCAGGGGCGGCTGGGCAGTGGGCAGGGCAGGGCAGGGGGTGACCCTCCCCAGTGCTGCCACCTGTGCCTCAGTTTCCCCACCAGAGAGACCAGTGCTAGACTGAGCTCCCTGTCCACACCAGTGGGCAATGCCATCCCTCAGCGTGCCTCAGGTTGCCAAAAGAGAGACCACCACTAAGCTGAGCTCCCTGTCCACACCAGTAGGCAGTGCCATCCCTCAGCCTGCCTCAGTTTCCCCAAAAGAGAGACCACCACTAATTTGGGCTCCTTATCCAAACCAAGAGGCAGTGCCACCGAATCCCTCAGCGTGCTTCAGTTTCCCCATCAGAGAAACAAAAGCCAAGCTGGACTTCCTGTCGAAATCATGAGGTAATGCTGCTGCATCCCTCAGCGTGCCTCAGTTTCCCCAAAAGAGACACCAGTGCCAAGCTGGGCTCCCTGTCCACACCATGGGGCAATGCCAGCCCTCAGCGTGCCTCAGTTTCCCCAAAAGAGACACCAGTGCCAAGCTGGGCTCCCTGTCCACACCATGGGGCAATGCCAGCCCTCAGCGTGCCTCAGTTTCCCCAAAAGAGACACCAGTGCCAAGCTGGGCTCCCTGTCCACACCATGGGGCAATGCCAGCCCTCAGCGTGCCTCAGTTTCCCCAAAAGAGACACCAGTGCCAAGCTGGGCTCCCTGTCCACACCATGGGGCAATGCCAGCCCTCAGCGTGCCTCAGTTTCCCCAAAAGAGACACCAGTGCCAAGCTGGGCTCCCTGTCCACACCATGGGGCAATGCCAGCCCTCAGCGTGCCACAGTTTCCCCGTCAGAGAGACCCCCACTAAGCTGAGCTCCCTGTCCAAACCAGTGGGCAGTGCCAGCTCTCAGCCTGCCTCAGTTTCCCCGCTGGCTTGTCCCAGGGAGGTGCTGGTTGCTGATTGGGGCGGGGGGGGGGTGTGTCTTTGTCACCCAGGGATGAACAACCGGGAGGTGCTGGAGCAGGTGGAACGTGGCTACCGCATGCAGTGCCCGGGCAACTGCCCTCCCTCCCTGCACGAGGTGATGGTGCAGTGCTGGAAACGGGAACCTGAGGAGCGCCCAACCTTCGAGTACCTCCAGTCCTTCCTCGAGGACTACTTCACCGCCACCGAGCCCCAGTACCAGCCTGGGGACAACCAGTGACACGGTGCTGCCACCACCCCCAGCCAGGTTCTGGGTGGCTTTTTGGGAGAAATCTCCCCTTTTTCGCAGGGCGGTTGGTGCTCCCTTTGCCTGGGCCCTCCCCACCCCAAAACCCCTCTTGCAGGGTTGCTTGGGATGCCCTGAGGAGGACAAGGGAGCTTTGCACAAGGACTCAGAGAGGGGGCAAAGCTGTGCCCCCCACCCCAGTCCCCTTTTTCCCCCTCTCTCGTTGCCTTCACACCCCAGCTTTGAACTGAGAAGTGCTTTGTTTGGGGGGAGGAGAGTGGGGTACCCCACTGTGTCCCCCCAAGACACTCCTAATCCTGCAGCAGCAGAGGTTTTGGGGTGAAGGGGAGGCTCCCCATGCCAACCCCAATCTCCTCACCCCCAGCTCGGCTCTGCAGACTTTGGGGGGGTTCAGCCCCCTCAAATCCTGGGGAAGGGCACCTCACCCCCCCTCCTTTATATAATCTTTTATTTATAAGGTTTTATAGCCCTCACCCCCAGGGATCCCTGGGTTTGGAGGATCCCCCACTTTTCTCTCCTCTCCTTATAGCAGAGCCAAATCCTCAAAGCCATAAACCTCTGCTTACACTGGGGGAGTGGGAACAAAGGGGCCTGGAGGGGAGGATAAGGGGATCTCGGGGAGTCCAGGCTAAGGGGGGGGTGCAGCTCTGCCCTGGGAGATGTTTCCCACTGCCCCATGGATGGGGGTGTGGGATGGGGTCACCACCAGAGCACTTGTGGGGGGCAACCCTCCTCCAGCAGGCCCTAAGGGGGGCTGGTGGGGGCCTCGGGGTGCAATGTGAATGTGTTGCCGCCCTGCCAGCTGCCCCCCTGGACACCCGTTTTTCTGGGCTTGGTCCCAGCTTTGCTCCCCATGTCCAAGAGCCCCCCCTGCACCCATAGGGCAGGGCTGAGGGTGGGCAGTGCCCTCCTGGGGGAGTGACAGAAGATGAGGGGGTTGTTGTTTATTTTTTTTAAATCCAGTCTGTAAATAGAGAGAAATAAAACCTTTCTAACAAGTGGGGGGAGCCTGGGTCCTTCTACCTCCTCTCCTTGGGAAGGGGGGCTGTCCTGGCAGGGGGGTCAGTGTGGCCAGGGTGGGTTGTAGTGGAAGGCAAGAGCTAAGGGGACAGCCCTGAATTGCAAGATTTGGGGTGGGGACACCCATCGCCGCTCAGAGGGGGCTCTGGGGTTGAGCTAAGCCAGGACTGAGGGCCATATCCTCACCCCCTCCACAAAAGTACCCTGAGCTGGGGGTGGGGGGGTGCACCTTGAGAAAGGCCCCCACAATTTCCTTCCCCAAGGCAATTGGGGCTGCAGCACCAGCTCCCCTTGCAAATCAAAGCCTTGGAAAAGGGGGCTGAGAAGCCTTTGGGTTTGCAAAGCTGCCCCCCACCCCCCAGGACACCCCACAACCTCCCACACCTCACAGCAGGGACCATTCCCTCCTGCCAGCTTCCAGGCACGTGTGTTAATGAGGCAGCAGCCTGGGTTTAATTAGCAGGGGAGGGTCCCTGGGGGGGAGCTGCTGGCCCCCTCCTCTGCATGAAGGCAGACACGCTGGGGGTGAGGAGGGGTCCTGTGCTTGCAGGCTGGGGAGGAAGAGGTTAATTTTCCTCACATCTTGGCCTCCCCAGCAGGGCCCAGCTGTGGCCGGTTAATGAATTCCCCAGCACCGGTGGGAAAAGGGGGACTGGCCCCAGCCCCTTGCAGAGGGGGCTCAGGCTGGGTAGGTCTTGGGGACATGATGCCACCATGCTTGGGCACCTCCTTAGCTCCCAGTCCCTACAAGGGCTGCAAATCCCCCAGGCTTGGGTGGGTGCAGGAGTGCAGGACTGGATGCAGCACAGCAAGGCTGGGTGCAGCAAAGCAAGGTTGTGTGCAGCAGAGCAGGGCTGGGTGCAGCAGGGTTGGGTGCAGGAGAGCAAGGCTGGGTGCAGCAGGGCTGCCTGCAGTGGAGCAGGGTTGGGTGCAGCAGAGCAAAGCTGGATGCAGCCACCCCTGTTTCTCCATGCAAGAGGAAAAATCCCTGTGGGAAGGGCCAGGCCCCCCCTGCCAGGCTTGGCTGGGCAGTGTGGCACGATGCCCGGTGCTGGGGGCAGGGGGGGGGGAACCGAGGAGAGCAGATTGTGTGGCACCGCCAGCCGGGGTGAGGAGCGGTTGGCACCGGCTCCCAGCGGGCAGAACCCCCCCGCCAGGTTGCAGCCACCAGCTCCAGCCACACCACAGCTGGGGCTGGGCACCCGGGGGCAACCCATGGGAGCTCAGGGGTGCAGGGTTGTGCCACTACCCTAGGTTGCCCACTCTGCCCACCCAACTACCCCCATCTCGTGTTGCTCCTGTGCTTGGCGTACACAGGTGTGTTCAGAGCACACGTGTTCACACATGTACTCGCTGCCCATCCTGGAGGTGCACACACATGCACTTGGTGCAGCCCTGCCTGCAGCTCCGTGCACGCATGTACACGCACGTGCACCCCATAATATTCAGTGCACACACACCCAGCACCCCAAAACCCCACTCCCTCTGTGCGAAGCCTACACACGTCACCTGCACGAGGTGTCCTCTGTCCTCAAGGGCTGGAGGACCTCGACTCCATGCGATGCCAGCTCTGTGAGGAGATGGATGTGGCTGCACAGCCGTGTTGGGCACCTGTGGAGAGAAGAGGGCTGGAAAGCAGAGGTGAGTGGGAGGAGGGGGCAACTGGGCACCAGCAAGGAGGAAGGCTCAGCATCATCTTCGCAGGCAGCCCCTCCACCTGGAGCACGATGGAGTGACAGACACTGCTGGATGGACCGAGGGGACCTGACTCCATCCCTCTCCCTGCTTGGTTCCTGCCCATTCCTGCCTGCATGGGCATTTGGAGGGGCTGATCCCACCACACTGTGCCTGCTCGGTGGGGTTACACCAGTGAGCAGGATGAGCCCCTCACTCTGCCTTGCAGCCAACTTGGCAATTCCCTCCTGCACAAAATTCACTTAAAAAGGAGTAAAAATGTAAAGCAGGGGCCTGGCCTGGTGCAGAGGGATAGGCTGGAGACGTGGGCTCCACGCTGCCACCCTTCTCAGGCTCTGCTTTTGCCTCCCCACAGGCTGGGCCAGATCCTGATGGGAGGCAATGCCACCACTCATATCCCCAGCCAAGGACCCCCATCCAGGTGGGCTCTCCCTGCTCTGCTCCAGGACAATCATGGAATGGTTTGGGGACCTTAAAGCCCATCCAGATCCAACCCCCTGCCATGCACAGGGACACCTCCCACTGAATCAGGGGGCTCAAAGCCCCATCCAGCCTGGCCTTGAACACCTCCAGGGATGGGGCAGCCACCACTGCTCTGGGCAACCTGGGCCAGGGCCTCCCCAACCTCATTGTGATGAATTTCTTCCTAATGTCCAATCTAAATCTCCCCCCTTCCAGTTTTAGGCTGTTAAAAGTGAGAGGATTTGAGCTGGCTGTGCCGTCCCCTGGGGACCCTCATGGATTCAGCCACGTGCTTAATTTTAAACACAGTTATGATGCAGCGATCCCTGTGTGACCATGGCCACATCATGATCTGTTCCCACTTTTCCCATTTGGTGACATGAATGTGAAAGCTCTTGGGGACAGAGAGTGGGGCCCAAAATAGCAGCAACTTCCATGAAAGGGTTGAAGGGAGGCACCTCCATCCTGGTCTCCGTCCTTCTGTCCTTGCCCTCTTTCCCCTTACGGGTGGACAGGGGTTAAATGGTTTTGCCCTGGGGTGACTGCAGGCTGGGCAGCAAATCGGGCATCGATTTTATGTTAATGCTGGGCTGCATTGACCAGGGAAGGAGGGACCGACAGCTGAGGTGGGGCACGGCCACCCGCCTGCTCCTGGGGCCACCCTCTGTGGAGCAGCCCAGGGCCAGGGTCCACCCTGAGGTGCCACCAGCCAAGAACGATGGGGAGGTGGGGAAGGAGGCTGGGACCCCCCAAATATGCTGCAGGGCTTATTTTCCCTGCAGAACCTGTGTTGGATGCTCATGGGAAACAAGGTTGGGAGTGCTGGAGGGGACAAAGCTCAGCATCCAGACCCAGGAGCTCGTGGCTGGCCCCTTCCCCTCCCAGCTGGCAGGTCCCTTCAGCTTCTCAGCACTGCAGAGCTGAGCCCTGGCTGCAGCATCTTCCAGGGAGGAGGCGAAAGCAGCTGAGCACCACCTCCCTTACCCACAGCCAAGGACCAAATCCAGCATGGGGCTGCGGGATCAGAACCCCCCCCCCCGAGTGCTCCCCAGGCCCCCCCCATCCCCATCGTGCCCGTTCTCTTTGCCGCTCCTGCCTGCAAACCCTGCCCAGCCTCGCTCTGGCTGGCTGCTCTGCGTGTGCTGTGCCAGCTTTGGTCCACACGAGCGTGGCAGGAGCTTGCGGGCAGGGGCTTCTGGAGCGAGCGTGCCCACCCGGTGCCAAGCCCGCGGTGGGCGCAGGTGTGAGACTGCTGCAGATGGCCGGCGCTGCAGACCCTGGCACGAGGGAGCAGTGGCACTGCCACCCTCCCCAAGGAGGGCGTCCCCTCCCCCAGAGCTGCTGCTGGGAGCTGTGTCTCTGGGACAGGAGCCATCCTCACCCTAAACAGACCTGGGGACCTTGTCCCCTTCAGCCCGAGCTCTCCAGGGACTGGCAGCGCCCGCAGAGCTCCTGGGTCACGGATCAGAGCTGCGTCCCCGTGGCGACGATGGCCAGACAACAGTGGAAGGCAGCCAAAAATGTGGTTTTAGGCTTGACCAGGCTCGGGAATGCTGGTCCAGGCCTGCAGGGACTGTGTCCCTATTGGGGGAAACTGAGTCATAGAGGGACTTATCCACAGTCACCCAGCAGCTCAGCACCAGACAGTGGGAGGGGACACCTTTTTCCATGAAAAAAAAAAACCTGAGGTTTGGGAAGAGCCCTGCACTGGCCACAACAGTATCTGTGATGGCAACAGGAGCAGCAGGATTTGGGAAGGAGGTTTCATGGGTGGTCAGACATAGGTGGACGGGGAGGAGGCACAGTGGGAGTCTGCACGGTGCTTTTTTGAGCTGCGAAGAAATGGTTTCATTGGAGAGAAATCCAGAAGGGCTTTACTGCTGCTCCAGGGCAGCATGAGCTTGGAATTTGGGAATGGATGGGGTTGGAATTCAGGGCAGGATGGGGCTCTTCTGCTGCAGTTGCATTTTTTCGAGGTAAAATCTGTCTGATCCCAATCCTCCGTGGATGCCAGAGGGGCAGGAAACCCCCAAGCCCAATTGGGGTCTCTGGACTGCACTCTCCACAAAGGCAGCTCCTGCATCCCAGCAATGCATCCAATGCCTTTTGCTGTTCCACTCACCTCCCTGTGCCGGTGCACCCCAACTCTCCTCTGCTGTACCCCACTGCCTCCAAACCCCTCTTTCCCACCCTGAGGAGCTTTTGGGGTGCCAGTGGCTTTCACCGTGCCAACTGCCACCACCCTCCAGCCAAACTAACCCGAGCTCTCTGGGGACAAACTCAGCCGGGTCACCTCGTGGCCTGATCCTGGGTGATGAGAGCGGGGTCTTTGCCCCCCAAGATTTGGGAAGGGGAGGGAGTTTGACCTCCGGGACAGCCTCCCGCAGGGTGCAGGGACGCGGCTGGGAGCAAGGGACAGCGGTGGCCCCGGCTCGGTAAAGCAGCCACTAGATGGTAGCGTAAGTCCACGCCAACGCTGCTGACACAGCACTCGGCTGCCAGAGGGGACAGGGTGACCCGGGTGGCCCTGGGGACCCGCCTCCGCCACCTCCCTCCCCCAGTAAAAAGAGATGCTGGTGGGGCTGAGCCCCCGCGGAGTTGTGACACGAGTGACACGGGCTCGGCTGCCCTGACATGGCCAGGAGCTGCTGGTGCCCACCAAGCACTCTGAACTGGGGGCTTGGGGAGGACCCCGCTCCAAACCCATTGCACCCATCTCCCCATCTCTGCCCCAAACCTTGTGGCACAGTCAAGCTGGGGACCTACCCTGGGGCACAAACATGATTGAAGGGAGACAAACCTGACTTGAGGAGGGGCAATCTCAGGCCTGGAGACAAGAGGGGTGACCCACTCAGTGCAGGAGGTCAGGGGAGCCCATGGGAACTTGGCATGGCCAGAACGTGGTGCCCCTCATCATGGACCCCTGTGCAAAAACACCTCCTTTTGCTCCTCGTCCTCCCTCCCGGCACAGCCAAGGGCTCCATGCCAGACTGATATATATATTTTATGATAACTATAGAGATGCACTTCAATCCTGACAAAGGACTTTGACAGTTTTAAGCATCTCTTTGATTAATACATGACCTTTTAATGCTTCGGATTAAATTAATAAATCTTTTACATTCTAACCCATTCTGCTTGCGACGTCATGTTTTTTGTACGACCTCCTTCTCTCCCTGCCCGCACGAGGCAGCTGACCTGTCCCTCCATCCTGCTCCCTGGCAGGACACAGGCTTGCAATATTCATAGTGCACAAAGCAAGGCGAGAAGGGTGGGATCCTCCTCATCTTGTCGGTTTGTTGTTTTTTGTTTTTTTTTGAACCGTTCCTAAAAATAGCAAGAAAATTCAAAGCTGACATTCAGGGCGAGGGGACGAGGAAGCCTGCAAAGTTGCTCACTCAGCCACCAGCAATTGCAGTGATCCTGTCTGCGTGTGCAGATTCCTCTGCTGACCGGGCTGGAGCTGAGGCCTCCTCTCTGCTCCGCTTCCAAGAGTGATGCAAACCGCTCCCCATCTTTATCCAGGGTGTGCAGAGCCCAGCTGGTCCCCAATCCATCCTTACTGATCCCACGGAGCACGTGGGTGGAGCTGCCACCTTTTTGGGTGCAATAGGTTCCTGCTGGAAGACAACTCTTGACTTGACTCCAGCTCACGAAGTGCAGCTGCGCAGTGCTTATCACAGAATTATGGAATGGTTTGGGTTGGAAGGGATCTCAAAGCCCATCCAGTTCCAACCCCCTGCCATGGGCAGGGACACCTCCCACTGGATCAGGGGGCTCAAAGCCCCACCCAACCTGTCCTTGAACACCTCCAGGAATGGGGGCAGCCACCACTGCTCTGTTCCAGTAGCTCACCTTCATTATGAAGAATTTCTTCAGAATGTTTAATCTAAATGTTCCCCCTTCCAGTTTAAAGCTGCTCCCCCTCATCCTATCACTCCATGCCCTTGTAAAAAGTCCATCCCCAGCTTTCCTGTAACCTCTTTCAGTACTGGAAGATTCCCTCCTTGCTGCCTGTTGATCCATAAACACACATGGAACCCCAACCTGCCCCCACACAGGTGAGGCGAAGGGTAAAGCCAGGTGCTGTGTCTCTCCCTGCACCCAAGTGTTATTATTTCATCGATGACTCACGTGTTATTAGCAGCCAAGCAATATTCCCAATTCCCTGGAGTTAACCCTTCACGCGTCACTCACAAAAACACAATGTCATAACAAACATCACCGGTATTATCTACTTTAATTAGATTGTATCTACCCAGCTCCGGGAATATTAGCATCAACGGAGAATTAGGAAGATACTCGACAGAGCCATGGGAAAGGAGGTCACGGGGTGTTCAGGGAGCTGTGTCACATCTGTCCCAAGGGACCTTGGCCACCACCTGCCCTGAGAGGTGTTGTATCCCCCTAGAAAAGTGGAGGAGCAGGATGTCACCAATCAGCAGGGAAGTTCCCAGGCCCCAGACACAGCTTTTCCTTTAAAAACATTAATTAAAAGCAGGAAAAATGAGGAGGAGGGGATGGGCTTGGATAGCATCCTGGGGGGGGCACCCCGGGAGTGGTCAAACCAGTTGTGGTGTTTCCCCACCCCTGGCATACCCCTCTCCTCTTGTTCAAACATCCCATTGGCATCCCAAAGGGGGCACCCCGGAAAGAGCATCTGGGGGGGCTTCCCATTAACATACTGGGGGAGAAATCCTAGGGGGGGTCATCCTGGGGGTGTGCGGGTGAACTACATTTGGTGTTTTGCCCCCAGGATACCTCTCCTCCTCTGATTTAAGCGTCCCATTGGCATTCCAAGGGAGAGCATCCCGGGGGGAGGGGGGTATGGCGGAGGGGGAGCATCCCGGGGGCTGGTAGGAGAGCCACCTTCCCCTCCCACCTTCCCCTCCCTCCCCGGGACACCCCCTTCCCCTTGCTTAGGCATCTCAGTGGGGCATCCCATTGGAATCCTGGGAGAGCATCCTGGGGAGGCATCCCAGGGGAGGAATCTCAGGGGGGCATCCCGGGGGGGGGGGGGGAGGGGGCAGGGGAACTACCTTCGGTGTTTCACACACACACACACACCCGGGATACCCCCTCTCCCCTTGTTTAAGCACCCCCTCTCCCCACCAGCAGCCGCTTGCGCTCCTCCCTGCGCGCATCGCAGTGGGAAAAAAAGAGGCGGAGAAGGAGGGGGGGGAGGGAGGAAGGAAAGGCAAAGGGAAAAATAAAAAAGGGGGGGTGGAAAAGGAAGGACTACAAGGCCCGGCATGCCCTGGCGGTGCTGCACATCTCCCCGGGGTGCCGGATGCTCCGCTGACAGCGCGGAGAGGAGCGGAGCCGCGGTCCCCGGGAGAAGGGGGAGAGGGAGAAAGGGGGGAGAGGGAGAGGGCGCGCCTCGCCGCCGGCTCCCCCCCTTTTTTTTTTGATTATCCCAGCCCCCACAAAGCCGGGAGCGGCAGAAGGCAAGAGGAGGAGGTGGAGGAGGAGGAGGAGGAGGAGGGAGGGAGGAGAGGGAGGGAGGGAGGCAGCAGCAAGCCAGGGCTCTGCTGCGCTGTGTCTTTTCTTTGCTTTCCGCAGGCGGCGAGCGGCGGAGGCGCAGAGGGGAGGTCGGTTCCCCCCCCTCCGCCTCCCGCTCCGCTGCCTTTTGTGTGTGTGAGAGGCGAAGGGGGGGTTGGAAAAAAATAAGCAGAGTGAAAAGCCCGGAAAAAAAAAAATTAAAAAAAAATTTAAATCTAGGGGGAAACGGGGGGAGGAGGGAGGAAAAAGCAAGGCAAAGGGACGGAGGAGGGGGTGGGTTGGCAAAGGAGAGGAGTTGCCTGGGGAGAATGTGAGCAAGGAGGCGCTGGAAATGCTCTCGTTGAAGGTGTCGAGCGGTGCCGAGGGCTCCGGGAGCGGGCAGGACGCAGCCCCGGCGGGCGGCAGGAGCCTGGCCAAGCGGGCGGGCTCCGAGGGGCTGGCAGCGCAGCAGCCGGCGGGTGAGTAACCGAGGGACCCCCCTTTTGTGCAGGGCTGGGGGTGGGGAGGGTGTGGGGGGGCGTGGGACACCCCCCTTGGGGCAGAGTTGGAGGGGGTGGGAAGGAGGTGCTGTGTGTATGTGTCGTCCCCCCCCTGCGCTGAAGTTGCGCGGCGAGTTGGTGCCAAATTGCTGGAGTTTTAATAGCACTTGGGGGGGCGAGGCGACCCCCCGACTACGGGAGGGGTGTGAGCTCCAGGAGTTCAGCCGCCTCCCCCTGGACGGCCCCTACTATGTGTGCCCCCCCCCTCCTATTTTACGCCCCCCCCTCCCGCCCCGGGGGGGCAGTGAGTGCTGAGTGACAGCTGTCAGAGCCGGCTCTCTCCGCTAGAAGGCAGGAGCCCAGCGCGTCAACAACGTTTGGGGTTTGCCCGGCTTCCCGGGGGACTTGGGGGGCCCCCCTGGGGCAGAGCATCCCACCCTCTTTCCCTGGCAGCCAAGCCCCAAGGAGCGGCTGGCAGTCCTAGGGAGGGGGGAGTTCGATATGGGGAGGGGGCGGTTTGAGGGGTGCAAGGGGCTCGCCCCAACCCCGCTGGCGAAGTTGCGTGGTCCGCGACATGAGCGGTTGTCGCTTCGGTTGCCTGTCATCCCCCCTCTGATTTGTTTTTATCGATCAGCTGATTTCAATCCAACCCCCCGACTCCCCCGGTGCAGCCCCCTCGGTGCTCGCATGGTGATGGGGACCACGGGGAACCGGTGGCCGGTGGCTTTGGCCAAGGTTGGAGTCGCCCCGCGGCGTCGCGTTCGTGCTGGATCCTCTGCCCACCCTTGGGGACGTGGTTGGTGTCCCCAAGGCTGGGGTTGACCCCCTTGTTTATGTGCTGGGGGGTGGTGGGGACACGTCGCCCTGGCCATGACCAGGCATCCAGCCCCTCAACCCGTGGCTACCAGAGTGGCCACCGAAAGCCACAGGCTGAGCTCATTGTGTGCCATGAGCCCTGGGCGCGCGGTGGTGGTGGAGTCGCTCCAGATTTCTCCTGGCGTGACAGAGAGCAGAAGCGAACCCCCCCGGGGGCAACGGGCACGCATCCTGCCCGCTCGCTTTCGACCCAGGCGCTGGGGGCGCGTGGTCTGAATTGGGGTGTCGTGTCGTGTCCCCCCCCCCTTAAAGCCTCCTCTGTACTTTCCTCCCCCTCACCCCCAGGTGTCCCCTTACACTGGCTTCTCCTGCTGGGCTGAGGAATTTGCAGGGGAGGGTGGTGGTGGTGGTGGTGGGGAGGGGGGGAAGGGGGGGTTGGAGAAGGGATGGCGTGGCGCCAAATTCCGCTCTGCCATGTCTCTGTAACCTGAATAGGCCAACTCCATCCCCTCGGTGCGAGTCCCCCGGGGCTCGGCCGCGCTCCGATGCAGTCAGGCGGGGAGGTGGCTTTGCCAGCCTTCTCCCCCCACCTCTCCATTTCTCTTTTACACCCCGTGAACCACAATCCCGTTCCCTCCCTCCTCTCTGTCCGGTGAGTGGACACCGGCCAAAGCCACCGCGCACCCGTTGCAGCCACCGTGTGCCCGTTGGGGACTGAGCCGGCACGAGGTGGAGATGGGGTTGTGGCAAGGGGTTGGCACCGTGCGGTGGCCAAGGACGCACCGAGAGCAGGGTGGCCGGTGGAGGAGAAATGATGGAAGCCCATGGAAGGTTACGGGAAGCCTTGGTGGGGCCAGCGCTGCCCTGGCCTCCTTAGAGGAGGCAGCAGGGACTCAGGGCAGGCTATTTCTGCTGAGATCCCGAGGAAAGCTCTGGGAGAATTGTGGGCTTCTATAAATAGTGTGTGTCAGCCGAGTGGAAACAGGGCCTTGAAATGCTCCTGCTATTCTCCCGAGTGCTTGGAACCAGCTCTTGGTAAACAGGGCAGTGGTGGGGAGGGCTGTTTCCTTCTTCCGGGCTCGGTAACGGGAGCGGGGTGGAAGGACGAGGGGGGATTTTGGCCCTGGCGATAGGACAAGGCTCCCCCCCTCCCAGGGCTGGCCAGCTGGATGCTGGGCTGTGGCTTGGGCTGCCCGGATGCGGGATGGCCTCGGAATGCGTCGCAGATGTGTGTCCACCCCCTCCCCAGCCTCGCCACCCGCTGAACTTCGGCGCTGGGATGTGCTGAAGGGTCTGGCTGCAATCCTCAGGGAGCCGGGGGCGGTTTTCGGGGTGCAAAAGCTCAGCTGGCTGGGAGATGCTGGCCAGGCCCCCTCCTCTCGCTGGCGTGGGGGTCTGCAGGGTTGCAGCGTGATTCCCTGCTGTCTGTCCGTCTGTCTGTTGAGGCTGGAGTTGTTCCTGCTCTGCCTCAGGGGCCACACACTGAGAGATACCTTGGGCTGGTGCGTGTGCTGGAGGGCAGGTATTTGGTCCTGTGGGACCTTCTCCTGGACACCCAGGGCGCTGGGAACCCCCTCCCTTTGGGGGCTTTGCATGAGGGGACATGGGGATGTGTGCCAGGGTGTTTGCTTGGCTCTGGGCTGCATCTGGATGGTCCCATGCTTCGGGTGAGCTTTTTGGCTTCATAGGAGAACCTGGCATCATGCACAGCATCACCTCCCCTTGCACCCACACCCCAATATTTCCCCCGCGCTGCAAACAGTGGCTCAAAAACTGTGTTATTATTATTTTACTTTCAAAATAACACCTGGGGGAAACAACCAGGGTGCAGCTAAGGTGCCTGCCATCACTTTTTAAGGTGATGCACAGCAGGCTGTGCGACCAGAGGGACCCGGCGTGCGCGTGCGGTGGGATTTGGCGTTGCAAAGCCAAGCAGCCAGTGGTGTTGGGGGGCTGGCGAGCTCGCCCTGGCCCCGTGGGCTGGCTGACCTGCTGCTGAGTGCCTGCACAGCTCTGTGTGGGTGGGAAGGGGTGAGCGCCAGTCCATTTTTTTTTTCTTTTTCCTCTCTATCTTTTTATTTTTTTCCCCCCCTTTCTTGCCTTTTTTTTTTTTTCCTTCCTTCTTTCTGGTTTTTTTTTTTTTCTTCCCTCCCTCTCTGTGGGTTGAGCGTTGGGGCGACAGACAGGGAAAGTCTGAGCAATGGTCTCCGTGCTGGTGCTGTCTTCAATCACCGCGTCCCAGAATCCCTCGCTCTGGGCCTTCTAGGCACAAGGGCTTACAGCGAAAATCGGCAGCTGCAGCTGCGAGTGAAAGCACAAGAGCCCGGCTGGGTCTTTGGCATCGGCAGGAGAGCAAAAAGCTGGGGGAGGCGAAGAGGGAAGGGAGGGAGCGAGGAGAGAAATGTGCCCTGTGGTTTTTTTCCAGCCTTGCCACCGAGGGTTGTGTTTCAGAGCATCGGTTCCCGGGCGCGGGAAGAGGCGGGAGAGGGGGGTGCAGTGCGATGCCTCCGGGGAGCTCATTAAAATCTGTCTGCTCCCCCCTTTTTGCTGGCCGAGAGAGGCTGGATATGCAAGGAGGGACGTGCTGGGAAGGAACATGCCTGCAAACTGGCTGCCCGGTGGGGACAGTTCTTGGCCCAGGCAGGAACGCTGCCCTGGGGGCTCACCTGTCGGAGCACGTAGGAAGCCTGCGTGCCAGCGGGGCCGTGACAAGGGCGTCACGCGCTGCCACACCGGGGTAGAGCCCCTCATGGGGATGCTGAGCTGGACTGGGAGGGGTGCTGAGCTGCCATGGTGCAGGGGGGCCTGTGATGCATGGGCTGAGGGGCTGCGATGGATGAGCTGCGGGGAGTGCTGAGCTGCCATGGTGCGGGGGGCGGCTGTGGGGGATCAGCTGTGGGGGGTACTGAGCTGCTATGGTGTAGGGGGGCTGTGATGCATGGGCTGGGGGGTGCTGAGCTATCATGTTGCAATGGGGGGCTGTGATGCATGAGCTGCAGGGGGTGCTGAGCTGCCATGGTGCAGGGAGGACTGCAATGCATGGGCTGAGAGAGGGTGCTGAGCTGCTGTGGTGCAATGGGGGGGCTGCAATGGATGGGACGGAGGGAGTGCTGAGCTGCCATGGTGCAGGGGGGGCTGCGATGGATGGGATGGAGGGGGTGCTGAGCTGCCATGGTGCAGGGGGGCCTGCAGTGCATGGGCTGGGAGGGAGGCTGAGCGACCATGGTGCAGGGGGGGCTGCAGTGCATACATGGGCTGCGGGGGTGCTTGGATGGGGTGCAGGAGGTCAGCAAGGTGCAGGCAGGCAGGAGGGAGGGTTAGCATCGTGTCAGCATGTGCACAGGCAGGGTTTTGGTGCGTAGGGATGGAGCTGGGGGGTGACAGTGGGTCTGGGCAGGGAGGGCAGGTGCTGGCAGGGAATATGCCACGGTGGCAAAACTGCCTCCTTCTCCTCCTCGGTGAAGGGGACAGGGACAGACAGCAGCAGGGACACCCCCCCCCCCCTCAGTGTGCTGAAGCCCACCCCGCGCAGGCGTGAAGGCGGGTGAGGACTGATGCAGCCTGGCCTGGCGCGATGCGGGGAGACAGGGGAGCGGCGAAATGTGGTATTGATCCTCTCGGAGGGAGAGCGAAGCAGTTCTGGCATCCGCCTGCTCCAACCTCTGCCCTTCCCGCTGCTAAACGAGCTCCAGGCGCAGGGAGCAGATTCTCATCCCATCCCATCCCATCCCATTCCATCCCATCCCATCCCATTGCCGCCACCACCCCCCGGGCCCCGGGCCCCGCGCACGCTCTTCGCCTCCTGCTGACTTCAGCGCATCGGCTTGGGCTCAGCGCCTGAACATTCCTCGCAAAACCTGGGCCTAAAATATCTGGAGGAGGACGGAGCGCCTTGGGCGAGGGAGATGAGCTCTTCAGCTGCAGGAAAGAGGGAGGCTGCTCAGCTCGAGGCAACAGGGCCACCCCACTCCCCACCAGCTGCCGGCCCCGCTGGCCCCTCGGGGAATTTGCCGGGAATAAATCTCACCCCACGAACTCACAGGCTTGGTTTGGGATGGATGAGTCTGAGAAGAAGCTGGAGGGGAGCGTGGTACCTTATGCATCGCCGGGGGAGCGGCGCGGGGAGTGGGGTGGCATGGAGCATGGAGCAAGGGTGGCATGGGGAGCAGAGTGGCATGAAGAGCAGGGTGATAGGGTGGCATGGAGCAAGGGTGGCATGGACCAAGTTGTCAGGAAATAGGGAGTAGGATGGCGTGGAGCAAAGTTGCAGGGGAGCAGAGTGGCATGGGGAGACAGGTGACAGGATGGCGTGGGGAGTAAGGTGACAGGGTGGCACGGAGAGCAAGGTGGCATGTGGAGCAGGGTGGCAAGTAGCGTGGGGAGCAAGGTGGCAGGGGAAGAGGGTGGCAGGTTGGCAGGGAGCACAGTGGCATGGGGTGGGATGTGGCAGAGGGAGTAGGATAGCGTAGGGTAAGGTGACAGGGAGCAGGGTGGCAGGGAGGAAGGTGGCCAGGTGACAGTGTGGGTTGGAGCAAGGTGGCATGGAGAGCAGGATGGCAGGGTGGCATTGGTGGCAAGGAGCAGGGATGGCAAGGAGGGTGACAGGGTGGCAGGGAGCAAGCTGGGGCTCTGTGGCTGAGGAGGGACAATAAATGCTGAGAGGGAGGTGCTAGGCGGGAGCTGTGTGAGAACCAGTTTGCGAGGTCCAGATTGGCAGCAGATCCTGAACCAGGAGGAGCTGAGCATCCATACGGCCCCTGCCGAGATCAGACGAGACGACAGCGACTCGGTTTGGGGGAAGAAATTGGAGGCGGGGGAAGCTTTTTTGCTGAAATGAAATTTGAACCCCAAAGTGGGAGGGAAGTGGAGGTGGGGGGCACGGCTCTCTCCACATGGTTATTACTGCTGTTTTCCACCCAGCTGAAAGGAGAATGTAGCTTAATATGGACCCGCGGGGAGGAGAAGCGATCGGGAACGGGGATTTGTCAGGAGGGAGCTGGGAAACAGCGAGAGAGACGTAGAGGTGAGAGTGGCCAGAGCATTGCCCAGGGAGGTGTTTGCAGCCCGGCAGGAGAGGATGGAGCTGGGTTGGAACAAGGCGCTATTGTTCTTGGCGAGCGGGGGGCCAGCCCGCGGCCCCCCCAGACCCGCAGAGCTGGCAGAGCCGCCGCGGATGTGGGGAAGGTTTTTTTTTGGGACCGGTTTTTCCCGGTGGATTGCTGGCTTGGGGAGTGGGAAGAGCTCCCCGTGTTGGGGTGCACCAAAGGGACCGGCTGAAATGCTGGGGGAGGTGAAGGGGTTGGCGTGCGGGGACCTGGGGGTGGCTGGAGGAGCGATGGCAGGGGAGCTGGGGATGGATGGGGAGCATTGTCAGGGGACTTGGGGATGGATGGGGAGCAATACCAGGGGAGCTGGGGAGAGGGCAGGGATGAGCCTGGGGAGTTTCAAATCAGCGAGCAGTAGGCAGGGGGCGGTGAATTTGGGGCTCAGCAGCCGGGGAACGATGTGGGAGTGGGGTAAAGCCTGGTGTCCCTTGGTTGGCAGGGATGGTGGCTGCTCTGCAACGCGCTCCTGGGGCTGGGGAGGGCAAACCAGAGTGGCTTCTCTCCTTTCTGTCTTGGGGAGCCCCTTCACCCCACGACCTGGGTCCTGCTGCGATCCCCTCTGAGCTGTTGGCATCTCCCTGGCAGCCCCCAGCTCATTTCCACCATCCTGCCTGTCCCCTCACTCCTTCGCCCCAGCGCCTGCTGCTGCTGTTGGCATCTCACTTTCTGCCCCCGGCACCGGGTGCAGAGGCGTTGGTGAGAGCAGCAGCCTTGTCCTGCTGTTGGCATCAGCCCCTGGGTTCCTGCAGCTGCCGGGTGTCCCCTGGGCCGGTTCTCGGGGACACCCCAGGGTGCTGGAGTGCAGTAGCACAGGGGACTGGCAAGGAGCATAGGGGGTGGATGAGGAGGAAGAGGAGGAGGAGGAGGAGGGGAGGAGGAAATGTGGAGCCCCATGGAGTCTGGGGGCTGTGGCTGGGGAGGGCAAGACGAAGCACAGAAAGCCTTTGGACTGCTGAGCTTGTCCCAGCCCTCCCAGGGCTCGATGTGCTGTGACCTGGGGCCAGCCTTGCCTCCCTGCCCCCAGCCCAGCTGGAAAAGAGACACCCCCACCCCCTAGTGCAGCTCTGGCATTTGTTCCCCATCCCCCCTCCCTCCCCAGTTCCCACCTCCCTGATGCTTCAAACGCTGTGATGCCCTAAAGGCTGCAGAAGCACCTTAGCAAGTGCACACTAAATATTTGAACATGCATGGGTGGCTTTGGGTTTGTTGCTGCTCTCACCCTTCCCCAGCCCTGTCCTTGGCATCGGCTTCTCTGGAGCCCCCAAATCTGGGGGAGGTACCTGCAGGGGCTTCTCCTCTCCTCCAAGACAGGGGCATAATATTTGCTTGGCAGCTCTTGCTTGGAATGATTTGCTCTGCTCCAACCAAGCCAGCATTGCCGTGCCACCCCGGGTTGTGTGTCATCATGTATGTGTGTCTCCCCCAGCCCACCCGCTGCCCGCCCCAACCACACGTGGTGGTACCACAGCATCCGCGCGACGCCCGCCTCCCCATCCTTCATCCCTGCACCCTTCCCTCCTCTTCCTCCCACCAGCCTTGACACCCTGCAGTTGGGCCGGGTGCCCGTTGGGGCGGGGGGAGCAGCGTTCCCCTCCCCTCCCCGGCATTCCTCGGGCGTGAAACACAAGAGCTGGCAGGGCACTCCTGCTTTCTCTGGCCTCCGCTCCTCCGGTGCCGGAACAAAGCCCTCCTGCCTCTCCAGGGAACCCAGGGTTTGAAACACGAGAGGCGGCTGGTGCTGCGTGGCAAGGCGAAATGTCCTCCTCCTCCAGCCTATTTTGAGGTTCTACGGTGGGTGGGCGACACAGGTGGGCACAGTCCCCTTGGTCCCCCCCTACCATGGATGGGACCTCAGCCAGACTTGCCCCTCCATAGGAACGATGGGGACCGTGCCCACTCCATGGCATCATCCCCAGCGTGGGAGATGCTGGAGGGTTGGACACTGACCCTTGGCTGGGTTTCGCGTCCAACTGTCTCACTACCATCATATTGCTATGGAAACTGAGCCCTGGAGAGGACCCGTTCAACCCCAGTTTGGCCCCAGTTTGCTCCCAGTTTGATCCCACCTCTCATGCATAATCCGGGCAAATCAGGTCGGTGTATCCCACCTCTTGGTCCCGTGATGATGCATCCCAGAAGGAGGCTGCGCTCCAGCCACCTTCCCAAAGTCCAACACCCCCCTACCCTGCAGAACAAAGCCCCCCACCCCCGCTCCTCTTCCTCACCGCCCCCGGTGAAACAGGCCCCTGTCGGAGCGCAGTCCCCGACAGCGAAGGTTATTTTAATGGATGCATTACTTTAAACGAACCCTCCGCCATCTGTTCCACCCCCTAATTACGCATGCAAAAAAAAGCCCATCTCACAGCCAGCGCAGGAGAAAGTAAAGATATAAGTGATTTAAATGCATGTATCCGCAGCTCCGCCAGCAGCTGGGCTGGGCTGCACTCCTTGCCTTCCTCCCGGCTGCCAGGAGAGCTGGGCAAGTTGCAGGCAAAGGTGGCACAGGGATGGTTCTGGGTCCAACACCTCAGCTGTGGTGCTGGACGATGGGTGCAGAGGGTGGAGTTGGGTGGGTGCAGAGGATGGAGTTTGGGAGCCGCGTGTCGCGTCCTCCCCCCTCCCTGCTCCGTTGTCTCCCCCCCTGAAGGTTAGCTCTGCCCGCCGGCTGCCAGCTTCGCCGTGGTGGCAGCTGAGCCTTCAAAGCGCGGGGACACGCTGTCGTCCCCGGGCTGCCGCGGTGCATGGCGGGGTTTGCGGGGGGGAGCACCCCCGGCTTGGCCGTGCTCCTCGCCCTGACGCTGTTCGGTGGTGGCTCGTGCATGGGCAGGGGGTCCCACGGTGCTGGGTGTGCACAGCCCCTGGGTGACACCCAGGTCCTTCTCCTCTGGGAGAGGGGCTGGGGGGGCTCTGCTGTGGGGCTGTAGAGGGGTGGCAATGCGCCGGCGTTGTGGTGCAGGGGGCTGTGGGGCTGTTTCCAAGCAGCAGCTGCCGTTCCATAATCCATGCTAAGATCCATGGACCCCGATTGTCCCTGGGTGATTTTCAGCTCTGGGAGTCTGTCCCTTGGATCTGCAGAGAGAGAGAACAGGATGGGAGGGTCTCAATAAGCTCCCCCTGGGGAGACAGAACCTGTCAGTGTTGGAAAAACCCTGGTTTTGAGTTGTCCTCTGGGTTTGGGGAGTCCCAGCTGTGGAAGTGGGATGGTGTTTGGCCACCATCCCCAGTGTGACTCAGTTTCCCCCACCCTCAATGCAAACCCTCTCCTTGTGCCACCACCCAGGGTGACCTGCGTGGCTTTTGGGTGACAACACAGGTCCGTGACCGCCATAGCAGGGCCACCACTTGGCACCGGAACTTGACTGCGATCCTGGCTGTTGGCATCACTCCGCTTTTCCCTCAGTCTCCCTCTCTCTGTGCCTGACTGCATCCCAAAATCCAGAGACCCTGATTGCCCCTGGGTGATTTTTCAGCTCTGGGGGTCTGTCTTTTGGGGCTGCAGAGGGTGTGAGTGGGGTGGGGCACTCTGACTAAGCTCCCCCTGAGGAGATAGAACCCAAAAGTGTTGGAAAAGCCTTGATTTTAGGTTGTTCTCCAGGTCTGGGGAGACCAGGTTTGTGGTGGGGGGTGGCACCGCACCAGCATTGTGGTGCAGGGGGGTCACTGTCCCCAGTGTGACTCAGTTTCCCCCACCCCCAGTGCAAACCCTCTCCCAGTGCCACAACCCAGGGTGACTTGCATGGCTTTTGGGTGACAACACAGGTCTGTGACCACCACAGCAGGGCCACCTCTTGGCGCCAGAGCTTGACTGCGATCCTGGGTGCTGGTGTGTGTCCCCCCCCTTTTTCCTCCCTCTGTCTCCCTCTCTCTGTGCCTGACTGCAGCAGATGCGCCAGCTCTGCAGGAAGAGGGAATTAAGTTGGGCTGGAGGAATTTTAAAGATTGCTGCAGGCCTGAGGGTCTTAGATCCCCCCGCGGAGATGGGCAGTCATGCAGAATTAATCCTATCGGCAGCCTGGCTCGGCTTCAGCCGGTGCAGAAGCTCCAGGAGAGCGCGAGGGAGCGCGGGGGGCGATGCTGGGGGCGGCTGAGCGAAGCCCCAGCGCCTTTCGGCGTTGATGGGAAATTAATAATGAAAAATTAAAAGCCCCAACTCAGCCTCCATCCTCCCCCAGCCCGGAGGTGGGACTCGCAGCGGGGAGGAGGTGGGAGGATTCGGCAAAGCTTAAGGAAAACCTGTTTGCCGTAGCGAACCGAGCGCGGTGCCGCGAGCGGTCGCATCCTGCTCTCGGTTGTGAGGATGGTGTGGTACGGCCAGGACTCTGCTCTGTGCGACAGGGGGGCTGGTTGGGTCTTGGGTCACCCAACCCCACCTGCAGTGGACGCACGTGGTGGCAGCTCGGGGTGCCACGCTGGCTCAGGGGACATGGGGACACACCGGATGTCCCCACATGCTGCACCAACCATATCTAGGGTGGCATCTGGGCACCCCACGGCTCTGCCCGCCCCACGGGCAGCCTTGTCCCCATTGTCCCTCCTGGCTGCTGGGGCTGTGGTGCCACGGTGCCAGCGGGCTCGGTGGCTGCGTGACATCAGGCAGGATGGACTGTGAGGGCTCTGCAGCTGCTGCCGAGCCCTCTGCTCCTCCAGTTTATAAATAATGCAGCACCGAGGCGTGTTGGCAGTGCCTGCACATGCCTGCAGCCCCAGCATGGCAGCGGGAGCTTCGGGGGCGAGCGATGGGTGCTGTCACCCCATCGAGGTGACACCAAGCCACGCCATCCCAATGGGAAGGAGGCGATCCCCGAAGTCCCCGCACCCCGTTGCTCCCCACGCCGTCCTCCAGCCCCGCATGCCTGGGGTGGGTGGTGGGTGCCCAGGGTGGGTTGTGGGTGCCCGTGGTGACCCCACGCGCAGGGACGTCCCTGCGCCTCGTGGCGGTGGTGCCGATGGTGGCGCGCAGCTTGCATGGTTGCCATGGTGATGTGCAGGCGCTAACGAACCCGAGTAAACATTAACGAGGGAGAGCCCCATGTGATGAGGGTTGGGGACCACAGCACACGGGCCTGGGGACACAGGTGTGCTGTGGGACCAGCTGCCAGCCTGGGGGCCATAAGTCCATCCATGCATCTTAGGGTGCACCCAGGAACATCGTCCCGGGCACCTGGGTCCCCTCGGGGTGCTGCATGAGGCTGTGCTTTAATGGCCAGACTGGGAGCTCTGGGTGCTGGGAAGGAGCAGGACACCTGGGTGCCTTTCACTGCTTGGGGACACCCACAGTGTGAAGGGTCGCATCAGTGCCACTGGGTTATTTTTGGGGTGCATGGGAGTCATGGACCTCAAACCAACCCACCCAGAGCCCAGTGGCCAGCTGACTTCATCTGTGGGGCTAAAAGTGGGGTTGGGGGACCAACATGAGCCTCAATCCACGTCTCCGCTCCTAGATCTCTGTGTAGAGAGGACCTTGAGGACCCAGGGGTCCTGTTCCCACCCTGGTGCAGTGCACAGCATCGCTACACAGCACCAGCCACCATCGCCCTCTCTGTGCAGCACCCACAGGTGCAAGTGAGGTGCAGGGGTTGCAGCTGCAGCCGGGTGCCCCCCAGGGCTGGTGGGGTGCTCAGAGTGCTCCTGTCTATCCCTGTCACCATCACTGCCTGTGGTCATCACCATGACTCAACCCCCTCTGCCTTGTCCCCTAGCATGGGGTCTCACACCACAGCCTGGGTGGGGGTCAGGGTGGGGGTCAGGCCTCCACGCCAGCAGCCCCACTGCACCGAGCCCCCCACTGCGGCTGGTTTAATGGTGCTGCAGCTCATTAAAGCAGGTGCAGGTGCCCCAGGTACCATCCTTCTCCCGGAGGTCTCTTAATGAAGGGCTGCTAACGAGCGCCTGCGCTCCCTGCTCGCATCCTCAGCCCTGGGAAGAGGCTGATTGGTGAGCAGGCACCTGGGAGCGATGCTCGGGTTCATTTCAGGGGCTGAGTGACCCCACGTCCACGACCCCTTTGCTGTGCTGCAGATGTGGCCTTTGCACCGTGCATGAGGGTCCCATGTCATCGTCACCATGCCAGCGCCACATGGTGCCGCAGCTTGGTGCCAGGGAGCAGGGATGGCTCTGGTAGCCCGAGAGTGGGGGCTGAGATCCCTGCAGCCTGCCTGGTACCTGGGGACAGGGCTGAGGGCTGTCACCCTCCTCCCAGGCATGCGTGAACGTGGCTGCACCACATCTCTCCTTGGCTCAGGGCTGCTGCAGGTTGTGCATCATAGGCACCTGGTGCCCTGTGCCTCAGTTTCCCCTCCTGGGGGGACACAGGGACCTGGGGGCTGGGTGAGGATGTGGTTTGAGGCTCATGTTCATCCCACTTTTATCTCCACGGATGAAGCCAGCTGGTCCCTGGGAAGCCCCCTTTGGCTTCTTGGTGGGTCAGTTGAGGGTCTGTGACTCCAGTGCACCCCACCTGGCACTGATGGGGTGCAGTGTGTGGGTGCCTTGGAGGAGACAGGCCAGGGACTGCTTCCTTGGGAGGGGCTTTTAGGCTCATCCCCCTCTTTCAGGGGTCATAGAGGGGGACAGGCCATCCCATATGGAGTCATCAAGCCACTCCAGGGTTGGGTCCCCCAGCTCCCTGCTGAAGGGAGCCCTAATCCTCCGTGACACAGTGCCCGGCTCCGCGGTGGCTAATTGCAGTGTCCCCAGCTGAGGATTACGGTTTAAAGCGGGGAAGGAGCAGCGGGAGCAGATGAGCTCCTGAGCAACAAAGCTCCCGTTTCCCTGCAAAGCGACTTTTATTAGGGGTATAATTAAAAGCTGACAGGAGGAGAAAATCACAGGGACGGTCAGAGTGAGGGATGAAACTGAAGGTCCCAGTGCCCCCCTAAGAGTCCGAACCCGCCAACCCCCAGCTCCGACCGCAGCGTTTCTGGCAGGGCAGGAGGCAGCGAGGTGCTGGGCTGGCAGAGGAAATCCAAACTCGGCCCCTATGAAAGGGGCTTTGTGTGCCTGGGAAGGAGCAGCCCTCCTCCTTCTTCTCTTCCTCCTCCTCCCTGGCTGCAGGACTGTGTTCCCGCCTGGGGTTGGCATTGCCAGGAGGGCTGGAGGGAAACTGAGGCAGCGTGGCAGCCCTGGGGGCTCCTGCCCAACTCGGGGTCCCACAAGGGCTTTTTCTGTCACTTGCACCTGTGCCATTGGCTGGGACCATGTGCTGTGGGTAAAACTGATCCTTGGGGACATTCTGGGCTCCCCCATGGGTGCCCCCCCTGCAGGGTCCCAGTGGCAGGTCCTCCCCCACCAGTGATGGCCAGGAGCAGGGAAAGAACTGTGGGGACAGTGGGACATCAAGGAGATGGAGGGACATCTTGGGGACAGAGGGATATCATGGGACAGAGGGACATTTTGCCCTGTCCTCTTAATGCCACCACAAATGCCCTTTCCTCAATGCCACTGTCTGCCTCAGTTTCCCCTTCCGCTCTTGTGAACACCATGTCTGCCATCCAGCTTGGTGGGACCCCAGATCTCCTGGTGGGGTGGGGCTCATCCTGCACTGGTGACCCTGGCTGCCCCTGTGGGTGTGGCCAAAGTCCCCTGGGAAGGGGGCACATGGCAGCACCCAGTGTTTTGCACATCCCTGGGCAAGTAGCTGGCAGGAATGTCTCTCTGTGCCAGTTGGGTCCCATTGCAGGGAGGAGTGGGAGTACAGGCAGGGCCCCCCAAATGTGTGCTGGGCCCCCCAGCTGGGTGCTGGCTCCCCAACAGCCTTGCCCTGGCTCCGGCCCCGGCCCTGGCAGGCGGTGGGGGGCTTGTTCTCTCCCTGGACAGGAAGACGAATGAATTCCATTACGGGATCGCGATTTTATTCCACGTGTCAGGGAGCCTGAGATTAACTTGCTCACCAGGCTGTGACAAACCCAGACACCCGCGTGCGCGCGCTCAGGCGCAGGGCCTTCGTATGCTCGCCGGGCACAGAGCTGCCCGAGACCTCACTGGGCACGAAGCTGTCCAAGCACCCCCCCCATCCCTGCTGCCACTGTTGGGAGCCTCCTGGGACGTAGGGAGGGTGGCACTGGCCAAGGCGGAGACCTGATGCTGCCACCATGCTGTTGCTTGTCCTAGATGTCCTTTGACCACCCATTCTATGATACGGTTGGACTCAATGATCTCAGAGGTCTTTTCCAACCAGATGATTCTGTGATTCTGAGGTCTTGCTGCTGAGCAAAGGGTGAAGCATCCTCCTGGTACAGCTCCCCTGCAGTCCATGCTGCCAAAACATGGGCTGGGAGGAAGGTGGGAAGTGGGACATGAAGGCTTGGGGAGGTGTTGGGGATGTGTTGTGAGGGTTGGCGGTGCTCAGCCAGCATGGCCAACCATGACAAGGCTGGTAGACCAGTCTCATCCCACCATGGGAGTGCATGTCAGGGCCAAGTATCCATGTTGGGGCTGCACAGCCATGTGCACGGAGCTGTGCCGTGCCGTGCCGTGCCGCGGGCCCGGCTGCTCTCCCCTTGCCGCCCCCCCTGCGCGGGCGCAGGCAGCTGGCTCTGTTTGCTGGAGGCTTTGCGCATTCCAGTTCGTGGGTCACTCGCCTTCGAAACCTCTCTGGGGACGGAGGCAGTTGGGAGCCGTAACAAACAACCCAAGGGCTCCGATGACGCCCGCGTTCGGCGCTGCCTGCCAGCACTTGAGGGGCGGGGGGACACTGGGAGACAGCCCCCCACTCCCCTGGGGTGCTGGAAGGGTGGTGCTGGGAGCTTCCAGTAAGCAGAAAGGGGGAGGGGCAAACTCCGAGTGGTGCAGGTTGTGGGTGTGATCACTTTTTGTGGAGCAGTGGGATGCTGTGGTCTTCTCTCCTTATGGGGTGTCAGGGTTGGGGGGTACTGGAAGGATGCTTTGGTCCTCTCGGCTCGTGGGGTGTCAGGGTTGGGGGATACTGGAAGGATGCTGTGGTCCTTTCTGCTTAAGGGGTGTCAGGGTTGGAGTGCAAAGAGGGGTCCTGGCACCAGGACATTGGTTGGGATCCAGATGGGGAGAAGTGGTGGACATGGTGAGGCACAGTGCGGACAAGAGGGCAATGAGCTTGGGGTGGCCAGGCTGAGGTTTGCTCAGGGCTGGTTAATGTGTCCTGGAATGTGTGTCGGAGCCATCCCGGGGAGATCAAGGGTCCGGTGGAGCAGTGGGAGCGCAGTGTGGCTTGGGGGCTGTGGGGCTGCGCGCTGGGGAGGCTGGGCGGCGCAGGGAAGGTCAGGCTTGGCCAGATGCAGCCACTCCACCCTCCTCCAGTGCTTTGCACATTAATGCAAATGCACTGGCCTGAGTGGTTCATTAGCAGCATGTGGAATGGAATAATGCATCCGCATCCCATTAGCCTAATGAAAAAAAGGGAGCCGGCACCTGGAACAAAGCTGCCGACTCTTGGCTAGTGCTCTGGCTTGGCCATGCTGGGCCGTGGGGCCCCCCCTTCCTTTCCCCTCCCTTCCCATCTCATCCTCTCCCTTTCCTCCGCCACCCCAGCTATTGCCTGGTCCTCTGAACATCCTCGCACCCCGCGCCGCATACAGGGGCACCATCCCTGGGATGTCCCCGTGGTTGGGTGCAGCCCCAGCGTGGGCAGAACAGCTCCCAGCATCACTCCTTTGCATCCCAGAGTTGGTGGGGAGAGCGGAGCTGGGAGTGCCGCAAAGGCGCTGGCTGGGTGTCGGTGCGAGATGTCCCCACGTCCCTGGGGCTGGGAGCTCAGAGCCTGAAGGATTAGAGGAAACATTGCCAAACAAACCAGGCTGTGCCGGAACCAATTAGCCTCCAGCAGGCAGAGTTTCAGATGCTGTTATTTCTGCCTCTTCTCTTTTCTCTCCCTCCTTCTGTCTCCCCCTTTCCCCCTCCCAAGCCCTCGCCAGCCCCTCCTGCCCGCCCCCAGCATCTCTGCTCTCGCCATTCCTCTCCGTGTCGGAGCTTGTTTTGGGCACTGGCTCTGGAGTGACTCATGCCGCGCGCAGGGGATTTTAAAAGCTTTCTGCTGTCGCTGGGAAGCCGGTTTGGGCTGCTCCGACACTGGGGGTGGAGCGCCGTGCCTCGCAGACAACCCTTGTCTAGGGAACCCAAAAAAATCCCCCGCCTCGGCGCCCCGAACCCCCGGGGTCCCAAACCCACCCCTCATCCCCCACCCCAACCCACTTTTTGCCAAGGCCAGCTCGGTCACCCCAGCCAGCGGTTGAGTCAGAGGCGAAACTTTCGAGCCGTTGGAGCTTCCTCCGCCGGGGCCCCTCTCCGAGGAAGTGGTCTGCCGGGGCGTCGAGCCCAGCAGGGCGGGTGCCCCAACCTCCATGGGTGCAGCACGCAGGCGCGGGGAAGCCGGCGGGGGAGGTTGAAGCGTGGGAGATTTTCTTCCCCCCCCCTGCCTCTCCCCCTACACTTCTTTCCTCCCTCTTTTCCTCCGCTGCCAAGCCCAGGGTGAGGGCCGTCCAATACGACCCTTTGCAGCTGGCCCCTGTGTCCCCCCCACCGCCAGAGCCTCCTTCATCTTCCTCCTCCTCCTCCTCCTCCTCGCCTTGAGCTGTGCTGCTGAGGGACTGCAGCTCCCGTGGATCAGGAGGAGATTTAGGTCAAGCGCTCGACTGAGTCGAAACAGCCATCTGTGTGCGGAGGAAACCGGCCACCCAGAGCCCCCGGCACGGCTGGCCCCGGCATCGCCGCCAGGTCCCGGCACTGCCAGCACCCTCTGACCTCTGTGGTTGGGCACATGGGCTGCCTTTGTCTCCAGCAAGGGAAAAACCCACCCCACAAATCTTAGAATCAGGGAATGGGTTGGGTTGGAAGGGACCTCAAAGCACATCCAGTTCCACCCCCTTGCCATGGGCAGGGACACCTCCCACTGGATCAGGGGGCTCAGAGCCCCATCCATCCTGGCCTTGAACACCTCCAGGGATGGGGCAGCCACCACTGCTCCGGCAAACCTGGGCCAGGGCCACCCACCTTCAGAACAAAACATTTCTCCCCAAGATGTCATCTCAGTCTCCCCTCTTCCAGCTTCAAGACATTCCCCCTCATCCTATCCCTGCACTCCCTGATCAAGAGCCCCCTCCCCAGCTTTCCTGGAGCCCCTTTCAGTCCTGGGAGGCTGCTCTAAGGTCTCCCTGGACCCTCCTCCAGGCTGAACAACCCCAATTTCCTCAGCCTGTCCTCATAGCAAATAAATGGGGGGAAAAAATTGCCTTGTCCACCCCTTCCGTCACCTCCCAGTGAGCACTGGGAAGTTTGGCCACAGCGTCGCTCCAAGGTCGCCCTGACACACCACGGCAAGGTGTGTGCCCGGGAGGGAGGTCAACGTGAACCAGGCTTAGGATGAGGGTGCTGAAGGCCAGAGCTGGCCCTGGGCGACCGTGAAGCAGCAAGGCTGGGTGGGAGGCGCAGGCAGGAGGGAGGCGCTGGCTGCCTGCCCGGAGCCTGGACTCCTGGGTTCCTGCAGGAACAGGGTGGAGCAGGAGGAGGCCAGGGAGCTGGTGTCATCCTGGTTGTGGCAGGGGAAAGCGTTTCCCTCCCTGGGAGGGTGAGAGGCTCCACACAGACTGTGTGAGCTGTTCTCTGCCTGCTGCCCTGCCTCAGTTTCCCCAGGCAGGGATTTGCCTGCTGGCAGGACAACCAGTCACCTCGGTGAGGTGTGGAGCCCTGGGTGCCCCTTCGCCTGCCGGGGCGGAGGTGGCTGTGGCCCCTCCTGTTCTTCACCTGCTGCCTTCTTCTCGCTTTCTCCATTTCCTTCCGGAGCCTTTTTTTCTCTCGCCGGTGTCTCTGCCGCTGCGCCTGTGCACACGCCCGTGTGTGGGGAGAGGAAACGCCACCGGTGCCGTGGGAGGGCCGGTGTGTGCCGGACGCCACTTCCCGCCACGGGCACATCAACACACCCCAACCGTGTGACAAGTTGTGCCTGGTCTCGGGCCGGAGCCCAGCTGGGCATGGGGATGCTTCCGGGCAACTCGTGCCATCCGCTGCCCGCCCGGTGCTCTGCCCACACCCCACCAGGCCCCCCGGGAGCGCATCGGTCTGCCCGCCGTGCTTGGTAAGGAGCTTTGCCTGCACGGTAATCCCGCCTTGGTTGGGGGGATTATGCATGGGGAGAACTATGGGGGGCACAGAGCTCCCAGGGGCTGGCAGGTGGCTTTTGGAGGTTGAGATTTCCCTCGGTGCTGCAGGATTTGGGTGAGAGGGTGACAGGGACATCCTCGCGCCGCAGTGGGTCCCACTGATCTTGGAGCACTGGTGTTCACTGCCAGTCTGCCTGGCTTGGGGGGCAAAGCAAGCAGGAGAATCACTGCAGAACCCAAGCCATGGTGGGACTGGAGTTGGTGCTGGTGCTTCCAAACGTCTGGACCATTGCACATGCATCTCCATCCCTCGCCTGCATCCCTCCCTCGCCGTGGCGCGCTGGCGTGGCAGCGTGCGGGCACGTGAGCTGCGGCGAGGCAGCTACGCGTGGAGACATGCAGGCAGGGTGGGGACAAGGGAGCTGGGCATGGGGATGGGCTCCAATCAGGGGTCCCATCCCAGCTTCCCCAGGTCCCCAGGGGAGGCTTGGAGTGGGCTGGTGGATGCTGGGAGCTTGGCAGTTCTTTATGGTCTCGGAGGGCTCCATTAATTCTTTAAATATCCAGCCTTTCCAGGTGGGTTTTGTTGAAAATTAATTTCCGGAGCTATTTTAATTTTGCTGTATTTAATTTGCTGTTTATTTTAATTAATTAACGTCGGGAAAAGCTCTTCTCCCAAGCATCCTGCAGCCATCTGGGGTGGCTGTACCCGAGAGGTGACAGCAAGGAGCTGTCTTGGGCATGAGGGGCACAGGCAGGGAGGATGGCCGGTCCCCACGGTGCCCATCCAGTCTGTCACACCTGAAGAGACCAGCCTAGGTGAATGGGATTGGCATACTGGGATTGGCATGGGGAGATGGCAAGATGGGTCTCTTCCTGGCCGTGTCCTGGGCTCCAAGGCTTGTCCTGGGTTTGCTACTGGTTCCCTGGGATGGTTGTTGCATCACCTGACTGGGCAATGGCTTGGGTACCGCTTGCAGCCACCTTCCTCGTTTTCATCATGTCACCAGATGGGGCCCTGGGGATGCACCGTGTGTGTGGTAGTGTGGCCATGCCATGCTGTGCCACGCCAAGCATCAGAGCCCTTGGTTTGGAAGTCCAGCATGGAGCTGTTTTGACCCACACCCACGCAGAGGGATCTGGGGCTGAGCTCAACCTTGTGCTCCCATCCGTGCACCCCTCCCAGTGCTCGATGCTCCAGCCTTGGGGCTGGCTGGACCCCTGCAAAGGGGTTCCCTGAGGGAGGGAGGTGGGCAGGGAGGAGGGGAAGGGATGGAGCCGCCTTCCTTCAGATCAAGGCCTCTGGTCTCTTGCATGTCTAGACGCTGCCACACACACCTAATGTGGTTCTTGGCAGAAGCCACGGCTGCTCTCTCGAGGTTAATTGCTGCGCGCAGAGCTCTGCAGACAGATAGCCGGGCTCCACACTGCCCCTGGGACACCCGCCTCGCCCAGTGCCTGCCTTCCTGCAGCCCCTCAGGGATGCTCAGAACCCCCCAGATATGCTGGGACCCCCCCAAGGATGCTCAGAAACCCCGCCAGGGTAGAGGAGCAGCTGGGGGATGCAGAGGGGATGCAGCTGTGCCCAGCTGGGCAGCTTGGGGTGCAGCACTGAACAATGAGTGAGGGGTCCCCTGGTTTTAGGGAGCAGGCAGGGATGGAGGAGAGGTGCTGGTGGAGCTCTGCAAATGGTGACGGTGGCACTGGGGGATTTGGAGCCAGAGCAGGAGAAGAGTTAATGCCTCTCCCTTGCCGGTTTGTCCTCCTGCCTGCTCTTGGCAAGGCGGCTGGGCTAGATAAGGGGAAGCGCGGCGGGGGGAGCCGGACAAAGGCAGAGCCTTATTCAGCCTGCATGGCCGGATCCAGCCTCCGGAACGGGAGCTGGAGAGAGACACGCTGGGGACTGGAGTGGGAAGAGCTGTTTCATCTTCCAGCCCCAACATCTGGTGAAAGCAAGGCTGGGGAGGGGGGAATGCTGGGGTGCTGCAAGGGCGAGCCCTGGGGCTCAGCCAGATCCCGATTCCCAGCATGGGCTGGATGAGGGCATTCCCAGCGGCTGCTCTTGCAAAGGAGCCCAGAGGTCTCCAGGACCTGCAGGGAGCTCAGACACCAACACCTTCCCAGGAGCCCCATGAGCAAACACTACTGTGATGCTGCTCTTGGAGCTGCCAACACTGCAAGCCTGGTCTCTGCCTGGCCCCATGCATAGTGACCAGCTCCTTCATGAGCAAACCAGTGCCTTGCTGGGCCTGATACTGGCTGCTGCGTGCCATTGTTGAGGCAGGGTGGTGCAGAGCAGGGCAGGGAAGTGGTGCATTCCCAGTGGGAAAGCACATTGGGTCACTGGAGAGATCGCCAAAGCATGACATCCCCTCATCTTGCAAGTGGCCAGCAGTGGTGTTTGGGTCCAGACTTGGTCTTGGGTCCCAGGATCACATCAGGGTGAACCCTGTCACGGGGATCTGCCCCATATGGGATCACTGGGGAACTGGGCGAAGGTTTCGGTCCGAGCTGTGTTTTGGTTTGAGGTTTCGTCATGTTTTCATGGCAGGGAATTTCCGTTCCTAACCAAAGACAAGGGGGAAAAGAAAAAGAAGAAATAAAACCCAAAACCAAAAAAAAACGAAAAAAAAAAAACCTGCATTGAATTTTTGCCAAAAAAATGGGATGTTTCCATTCTTGTTTTGGCTTTTGGCAGCCCCAAACTGCAGCCAATGGAAGAAAATATCTGTGTGGAAATGCTGCTGGCCTCCTCCATGCAGTGCAAAGGCTGTTTCAGGGCTGGCCAGGCTGGGAGCTCCTGCAGCTGAGTGACTCGGGGGGTTTGGGGCTCAAAGGGAGACTTTTGGCATAAGGAAAAGCTTGCAGAGAGCGTGAGAAGGAGTGTGGACGCTCCCAAGCACGGCCACTGGTGCTCTCCTCCCCACGCTGAGCTCTTTGCAGAGGCCATTGCTATGAGAACGTGCAGGTTGTGTTGTGGGGAGCGTCACCACGAAGCAGGCGAGCGGCTGCAAGGACACCGGTGGCACACGGAGCTTGCGGTTCCCACTTGTCCTTGCAGCGGGTTCGCTCTCTCCTCCCCAGCTGGCAGCAGAGCCACGTTTGGCTCCGGTGTGTGCCATGCAAAACCATCCTCCCACCATGCGTCACCTCCCCTCCTGGTGTCACCCAGCCTCCCGTCGCCACCCTGCTTCACCCCAAAGCTTTTGGGGGACCTTCTGTGATGCCACGGATGCTGTGGCGGGTGGGGATGGGAGGAGCAGCCGCTGCAATGCTTAAATGAGGTTGGGTTTTTTTCCACCGCCCCATCCATGCTAGGAAGAATTACAGTTGCCCAGGCATCTGTTCTGGCAGAGTTGAGCTAAAGAGCTTGTCCTGGGCTTGGCAAACCAGCCAGCACAGCCGACAGCTTTTCCAAGGGCAGCCTTGGCGGATGCGGAGCAGCAGGTTGACATTGCAGGGAGAGGAGCCCTGCGCCGCAGGCACCAGCTCTGTGCCCCTCTGCTCCCCACCTGGGCGATGGGTGGGCATGTTGAGTGTTGCTGTGGGGAGGATGGGTTGCACGATGCTGCAGTCCCCCTCCCCCAAAAGCAGAAACCTCCAGCAGGTCTTTGTTTGGTGCTGGCACATCCCAGGCTCCTTGTCCCTGAGCAGGGAGGGCGGCTTATGGCACCCTGTGCAGGGCTGGCTGTGAGAGGGAGGCAGGATCAGCCCCATCGGAGTGGGTTGCAGAGCTCTGCAAGGGACCACCACCAAAAAACCTCCCCAAGCCCCCATTAGCTGCTTCTCACTTGTGCAACCCAGAGATGTCCCATTGCCACCCCATCCCTACTGGGCACTGCACACCTTACAGCCACTGTCACCCACCCCCTGTCCCCAGGAGCACCACGGGTGGGTGCAGCAGTGGAACTAGGAGATACAGCAGCATGATGGGCCTGGCTGGAGACTCAGCCACCTCTGATGTCTCCAGCAGCCCTGCCATACCCTGATCCTGCCCAGACCTGCGAGCGCAACCACGATGCGGGTAATGAGCAGTAAATCTCCATGTGCATCCCCAGTCACCAGCTCACAGGAGTTGGGCTTGGCATGGCCAGTGGGGAGGATGCTGTTTGAAGGCACCTTTGCAACCTCCAATCCCACCACAGATCAGCCACCAGCACTATGCACAGGCCATATCCTTGCCCTGTGCCGGCAGAGGTGGAAGCAGGGGGAGGTGAATCTGTGTGGCTGGTCAGGGGGTGGGGGAGCCCTGCTGGAGCTCTGGGCTTGGAACTGGAGCGTGTCAGGCACAGATGGGATCGTTAGTGCTGGTAAAAATTATCCAGCCCCTCTTAAAAAACCCAGGCGCAGCAACCCGACCCCACAGGCGCTGGTGGTGGCGATTCCCGCTGGAGCGCCGCCGGCATTCACTTTCCGTGCCATTAACATCCATCCTTGGGACATGGGGCCTCGACCACCCTTCATGCCCCACTGTGTCCCCACTGCAAGGTGACCCCCTTGGTTTCCCCTCTGCTGGGACCTGGGCTCCCTCCAAGCCCCAGGGATGGGCACCCTGACCCCTCTCCCATCCTGGCCCTGGTACCACTGGGCAAACCCCATGGCTGTGGGCACCCCCTCCCTCCAATCCGATCCACCCCACGGGATTTCCTATTTCTTCCTTAATGTACCCGAGCCTCCTATTTGCTTTTTTAACTGCATTAACCACAAGAGGGAAGTTTCGGAGCGGTGCGAGCCCGGCTCCACTGGGAAGGGAGAGCCACCGTGATGCTGCCGCCCATCACTTCACCACCGCAACCGGGGGTCTGGGAGGCGGTGGCATGTGTGTTCTTCATCCCCCTCATCTCCAGCTGCTTTTCTCTTGGAAGCAGGGAATTTGGGGCTGGTTTGGCGTCGCCGAAGGGACTCGGGGCCCCCCCAGCGCCGATCGATCTGCTCTGCTCTGCTCCCGCTCGCTTTTTTTTTTTTTTTTTTCTGTTTGTTTGCAGCCGCTTGAGGGCTCTTGTGATGAATCCAGCCTGGACAGATTTCAAGAACAGCTGAAACGCAGCCCGGGGTGGGGGTGGGAGTGGGAGGGCAGTGGGGCCGGCCAGCACCAGAATGCAAAATGGTGCAGCGGGCAGAGCTGGGATGGCTGGACAAGCTCACACTGGATCCCACTTGAGGACTGGATAAGAATGGGGAGCAACATCACTGCCCCAAAGCTCTGGGTTCCGTGGGTTGGCAGCACGGGGACTGTGTGGGTGCAGTGGGACTGAGGATTTGGGGTGGTGCGTGGAGGGTGGGCTCAGCCCTCACACCCGCCTGCTGTCAGAGCTGGGCTACACTCCAAGCCAGCCCCTAATGGCACCAGCAAAGGGCTGGTCCCGCTGGCCTGGCACAACTGGGATGTGCTGGGGCTCGGGGTCGCACCTGCGAGGGGCTGGGTGGGCTGTGCCAGACTCAGATTCATCACCCGCCCTGCCGTGCCAGGTGCCATCCATCCCCGAGCAGCCCCAGGGACCAGGTGCCCATCCTTCCATCGCTGTAAAATGGTGGCTTTGGAATAAAAGAGGAAACCCTCCCAAAACCACCAGCACAAGGAGCAGGGTGAGCATCTCCCAGACCCCACCCTGAGCCTGCTGGCTTAGCTGCAAGAGGGGTGCACAGATACACTTGGGGGGGCACACAGAAAAGTGGGGGGGCAGGAGGAGAACCTGAGCCTCCAAGGAGATCTCCCTGGCTGAGGCGGTGCCGATGGGCGAGGCGGTGGCTGCCATGGTGCCAGCGTTGGCTGTGATTTTGCAGCCGTGCCTCCAGGAGAGCGCAGGACGCGTGCACGCGCGCGTGTGCATACGAGTGTGCGCGCAGGCGGGAGGAATAATTAGTTCCTACTCTAGCACTTCTCACTCAAAGTGCTTTTTAAAAGCCTCCATTCATTAGTCTTCACGGCTCCCCTGAGGTGGCATGTCCTGGTTCCCTCCCCACTTCCTTGGAGCAATTGGGGATCCTGAGCTGGGGAAGGGGAGGGTGATGCTACCAGCAGATGTGGAGTCCTTGTAGAACCCAAAGATGTGGCAGCAGGGCTTTTGGAGACCATCCCAGCGTCCCTCATCTGGTTTCATTCCCATTCTGACTCCCCACCTTCCTTGGAGCAACTGGGGTTCCTGAGCTGGGGAAGGGGAGGGTGATGCTAGCAGCAGATGTGGAGTCCTTGTAAATCCCAAGGATGTGGCAGTGGGGCTTTTGGAGACCATCCCAGCGTCCCTCATCTGGTTCTCTCCCCACTTCCTTGAAGCAATTGGGGATGCTGAGCTGGGGAAAGGGAAGGTGATGCTAGCAGCAGATGTGGAGTCCTTTTAAAACCCAAGGATGCGGCAGTAGGGCTTTTGGAGACCATCCCCGTGTTTCACATCCCAATTCGGTTGATGGGACTTCGTTGTCACATGGGCATTGGTAGGGTCACCAGGCAGAAGGGAAGGAGGGTGCTGGAGGGTACCAGTGCTGCTCAGCCCCCGAACTCAGCATCACCACTGGGCGAGGGGGTGGGAGCGTGTGTCCCCAGCCGGGCCAGCAGGGAGCAGAGGTGGGCGGGCGCTGGCAGAGGGCCTCCTCTGCAAACCCTAACCTTATTTTCCCAGGTCCGACGCCAGTTTCCATGGAAACAGCCGGGAGCAGAAATGGGAACCAGAATCCAGAAATGCGAAGCCTCAAGCTCCCATTCGCCTTCCTGGATTCCTGCTCCCTGGGATGCCAGCCGGGTGCTGGCCTTGGGGCACCTGTGCTGCTCCCACTGTGTTGGGGTGCAGGGCTGACCCTTGGGCACCCCACAGGGTGCATCCGTGTCCTTGCACGCTGCAGCACCCGTGCACGGCATGTGGGGATGTTCATGGTGTGCACAGCAGCGTTGTGCAGGGGTTACTGCAGGCAGCACCATGCAGAGGCAAGTTCAGACAACATCTGCACACATCTGTGCACCTGGATGGTGCACAAGAGTGGGTGGGTGATGTGGTTGTCTCTGCACTCGTGCATGGACACATGCACTGTGTAGGTGTAAGGGAGGGTGTAGGCATGGTGTGTATCAATAATGTATGGTCTGGATGTTCAGCATTACTGGTTTGCACTGGGAGAGCCCCACTCTCGTGGTGTTTCCCACTCCCATCCTGCCCTGATGTCCCTATCTCTGTGATGTGGAGACAACAGGGGACCTCAGCAGCCTGGAGAGGGGCAGCACCCATCCGTTGGGACCTGAGTGCTGCACACAAACACGTTTGTGTGGCTGTGGGGGGCAAACCCTGCTTGCCCCCTCCCCTGGGGGTGGGAGCCTCCACGGCTGCTCCGGGCAGCCCGGCTCTTCCAGCAAAAGCAAAGCCTCACGGGGCACAGTTGTGCTGTGCCAGGTTGTGTCCATCCAGCCTGCACCCTCCCTGCTGCCCACCCAGCTCCTGCATGTGTGTGCTCACCTCGTACACATGTGTGCAAGCCTCACCCCACGGTCCTTCAGGTGTGTGGTGACACGTTGATGCTTGAATCCCCAACAAAAGAAGGATTTGGAATTGTTGGGATGGGTCCAGAGGAGGCCGCGGAGATGATCCGAGGGCTGGAGAACCTCTGCTATAAGGACAAGCTGAGAGACTTGGGGTTGTTCAGCCTGGAGAAGAGAAGGCTCTGGGGAGAACCTCATAGTGGCCTTCCAGTGCTGAAAGGGGCTCCAGGAAAGCTGGGGAGGGGCTCTTGATCAGGAAGTGCAGGGACAAGATGAGAGGGAATGATTTTCAGCTCAAAGTGGGGAGATGGAGATGAGATCTTAGGGAGAAATGTTTTCCCATGAGGGTGGGGAGGCCCTGGCCCAGGTTGCCCAGAGCAGTGGTGGCTGCCCCATCCCTGGAGGTGTTCAAGGCCAGGCTGGATGGGGCTTTGAGCCCCCTGATCCAGTGGGAGGTGTCCCTGCCCATGGCAGGGGGTGGAGATGGATGG
Source organism: Tapera naevia (assembly GCA_033556795.1). Classification (NCBI taxonomy): domain Eukaryota; kingdom Metazoa; phylum Chordata; class Aves; order Cuculiformes; family Neomorphidae; genus Tapera; species Tapera naevia. The sequence goes on from JAUMJJ010000382.1 coordinate 177,153, forward strand.
GCTTTAAGGTCTCTTCCAACCCAACCCATTCTGTGACTCTATGAATCGCCATCAGTGTCCATGGGATGGGACATTGCTGTCACCCAGCACATCCCAACTGGCGATGGGGACCACTCAGCGCCATCCTGGCCCCATCCTCCCTGCAGCATCCCACCACTCCCAGCACAACCAGAGCTGCTCACGGCCATCAGATCCCGTCCCCCATCCCTCTCTCCCATCCCTGGGGGTGCTGACAGCACCGTCGTGACGCCTTCCCCTCCCCGGCACGCGGAGCCGTGGGCGCGGGCATCGCCGCCATTGTGTGCGCGCGCCGTAATACATCATTTACAGACGGACAGGTATTAAGATACATTATGGATAACTCACAGAGAGAGACGCTATTAATAATACAGACACATACAGAGGGAAGAAAGTGCACACTTGATTTCCATGTTGCTACCAGGAGTTGTGAGGCTGGCTCTGGCTGCCTCTTCCCACACGTGACTGCAACACAGTGGGTAGCTGACAGCCCAGAGAGCCTGGCTTGGGGCCAGGAAAAAGCAGAAAACACAATGTCTGTGCATATCCTCTCTCTTAAAATAACACTCCAACACCGTCTGAGACGAATTAAAATAAGATCAGGAGCGGTCTCGCGAAGAGAGGAAGACGAAGAGGGAAAGGCAGGCAGGGGAATGGCCGGGGTTGGGCGGCTTCAGACTTTTGGAGGAAAGAGAGCGGGGCTTGTTTGGCAGGGTTGGAGTTGAAAATAAAGGAGCTGAAGGAGAAAAGAGAAGGAGAAGAGAGAGAAGCAAAAATCCCTGGCGGGGAGGGGAGCGACGCTGGCTGTCCAGCACATGGCTGTCCTTTTGGAGGGGAGCCGCGGCAGGGCGGGGGATGCGAGCGCAGGCTGCATGATGGAGAGCATCAGGAATTTCCTGCAGCTGAGGAACACACCAAATACCAGAATGCAAGAGCGAGCGGAGGAGAGCAGGGTGCCGGGGAGGGAATGGGGAGGAGGGGGGGAAGCGGGATGCTGAGGGTTTGAAATAACCAGCAGCGGGGTGGAGGGAACCTGGTGCTTTGGGGCTTTTTTCCATCTCTTTGCCTTTCTTTTTTATGCTGCTTTTTGAAGGAGGTGCCCCACGGCGTTGCTTGTGCCCGCAGGCCCCTCTCACTCCTGTCCCAGTGGGGGGGTTTGGGGGATTTTAGGGATTTTATGTATTCCCTCCCTTCCTTACCCCCCGCCGGTTTTCTGTGACAGCGGGGCGTGGGGACATCTCCGCACATCTCGCCTCTCCCGTGGGGCCGGATCCGGGCTGAGGGAGGTGGGAGAAGCCTGGAGAAGGGACACATCCATGCGGGACAGCGTCACGGGAGAGTTGGGATCCTTTCGGGGAGCCCCACAGTGCAGGCAATGAGGGCAAACGCTGCCCCAGGAACCGTGGCAGCGCCTCCCACACATGCGAGGAGTTTGCCAGGCGCCCTTTGGCCACACTCCTGCTTCTGGGTTCAACACAACAACCCTAAAATCCCCAGGCAGGCTGCGAGCCCCCGAGGCCAGCGTTGCATCCAGGTGCAGCCCGACCTCTCCCTCCTCCTTGGCCACCCCCTGCATCCAGCTCCTGGCTGCATCCAGCCCCAGCTCCCCCGGGGATGCTGGGGGGCCGGAGGGGAGGGGAGATCAGAAGGGGCATCTTGCAGTGCCGGATCCAGGTAGCCAGAAGGTCGCACTGAAAATCTGGAAGTGGAGTTTGAAGCTCAGCAGTGCAGTGAAATCCGTCTTGCTTTAGGGCAGAAAGGAGGAGGAGGAGAAGGGAGAAAGATGCAGCAAGAGGAGCAGGAGGGAGAGGGGCTGCATCCCCCCACATCTTGGGGTGCTGGGTATCCCCAGGGGACCTGGATCTGGATGGGGCTCTGCTGAGCGTCATAACCAACAGGGTCAGGGGTGTTCAGGGGGATGAAGAGGAGGATGAAGGAAGCTGGAGCTTGGCTGGGCAATGCTGAAGCCTTTGCAGCCCCTTTACCTTCCATTTCCACTGATTCCAGGCCGTGGCATCCCCGGCATCGCAGGGCGAGTGGTGACCCACACCTGCCAGGGCCCCGCCGGGGATGGGGATGCTGAGAAAGGGCTGAGCTCATTAGCAGGCTCCAGCCTCCCCAGCACAGGGGGTCAGAGAGCAGCAGCCCGGGGCGAGGGGCGTGGGGAGCGAGGCTGGAGGCGCTTTGTGTGGGCTGCCAGCCCCCCTCGAGCCATTCCAGCTCCTGCCACGCTTGTCCCCAAGGCTGGGGGTGTTGTGACACTGGATGGGGGTCTAGAAGATGGAGTGGATGCAGTGCCAAGGGGTCCCCAAGGGTTCCCCCACCCAGTGCTGCACCCTGCTATGGTTCTTCCTCCTTCTCCCCTTCTGCAAAGCACCCACTTTCTTTCATTGCAGCCCATGAGCTCTTGATCTGGGTGCAGGGTGGGGAGTGGATGCCCACACCCCCTCCGGTGTGCCCTGTCTCTCAGAGCAGGCTGTCTCCCAGCCCATTGCGTGCTGGGAATCTGTCCTGGCTCTGCTCACAAGCCGTCAGCAGCCCTTTGATCTCCAGAGCTGCTGGGGCGAGAGGGCAAAAGGGGCCCAGCTGGAGTGCAGAGAGATGGGGCTGCAGGGTGGGGGGGGATTTGAGCACCCCGGGACCCCCCTTTCCTGGCTAATGAACCTGGGGACAAGGGGCAGTACCTGCTGTCACCCTGTGTGGGCAGGAGATGAGAAGCATGTCCTCACCCCAAGGTTGGGGTGCTTCTCATTAGGTGTCAGCTGCTAATTGGCCCCTCTGCAATGGGGAGGTCCCTACCCTCAGGTGCCTCCCCCAGATAAGCCGCATCCTGTTTGTCCCTGTCATTTTGGGTGGGTATCTGGAATAAATGCCCCGTGGGGCACCTTCACTTGCTCTATGGGCTCCAGCCACTCTCCTCCACCACCTTTTTGGCTAGAGCATGAAGAGAGGATGCCAGAACCTGCCCTTAGGATGGGGACAGGGTGGGATGTCACTGTGCAAAACCCTACCAACAGATCCCAGGGTGCCCTGGTCTCCCTCTGCCCACCCTGGACCCCCCTCCCTGCTTGCACACGCCTGTGCTTGGGGGCTGGAGGGAGGCGATTGGGGCGGGGGGGGGGTCGATACTGGCTGGAGCGAGTCTGAACCTGGCATCTGTCGAATGTCACCTTACCCAGACAGTCTGTGCTTCCCTGTCTCCATATCAACCGTTCTGCTCCAGCCACCTGCGGGGGGGTGGCAGGGAGCGCCTTTGGGGAGGAGAAGAGCTCTCTTTGCCTCTCGTTTGCCGCTCGCTCGCCGCAGCTTCCCTTTCCCCTCCCCGCTCGCCCCCGGGGTGTGAAGCCCCAGGCTAGAAATCCTGGCGCAGGCGCTAACCAATGGTATTCCAGCCTCTTGGGATGTGGGGAGGTGACCCCCAACGCTGGTGGCTCACACAACGCCCGAATTGCATCATCTGGCCCCGTCGTGCCTCAGTTTCCTCATGGCCTTGCGGAAGGACACAAGTGATCCCCTACCTGTGCTGGTGCCCCTGCTCCCTGCTGAGCCCCGGCGCAGCTGCAGCGCAGAAGGGATGCTGGGGCTCATTCCACCCCAGCCTTAGCAGTGAGGGCCTCTTCCAACAGCTCTGCACATTCCCCCAGCCTGTCCCTCTTCCCTGCGACCAGATGTTCTCACCCTCCTCCCCCTGCGATGGGGTCCAGTCCAGAGCCAGCTCACCACGGCCGCGCCAGGACGGACACTGCCTGCCGGCATTCCTCCTCCTGCCCCGCACCTGGACGGCAGCCGGGGACAAGGAACAGCTAATGATGGCTGTGTCCTGGCTCCCAGCGTTCCCCAGTATCTCCCCAGTATCACCTGTTGGGCTGCAATAATCCCAAATGCAGTGGGGACCTGAGGCTGAGGCTCCTTGGTCCCATGTGTGCGTGGGGCAGCGCATCAGGGTCGGGCTTACAGCACCAGGACTTTGCATTTGGGGGTGCTGGGATGTTTGGGAGTGTTCAGGAGGAATGTTGGAGTATTTCAGGAATGCTAGAGCATTTGGGGGGATGCTGGAGCATTTTTATGGGATACAGGAGTATTTGGGGGGATTCTGGTGTGTTTGGGGGATGCTGGAGTATTTGGGGGATGCTGGAGCCTTTAGGAAGATGCTGGAGCATTTAGGGAGATGAACAGATGGTGGAGTGTTTGGGGGATGCTGGAGCATTTTAAGAGGGATCATGGAGCATTTTTTGGAGGGTGTTGGAGCACTAGGGAAGATGCTGGAGCATTTAGGGAGATGCTGGAGCATTTGGAGATGCTGGCGTGCCTGGGGTGGGGGTGCTGGAGCATTGGAGGGGATGGTGGACCATTTAGGGAGGTGCTGAAGCATTCAAGTGGGGGTGCTGGAGCATTTGAGGGTGCACAGTGTTCCTTGCTGGATTACACCTGCCTGCCAGGGCAAGCAACAAAGCCCAATTCCATGCTGGATGGGGTGAGCATGAGCAACGTGGGGTCCTTGCGGCGCATGGGCACGGGGCGAGATGCGGGGCTGCATGGATGCTGCTCTCCAGGCTGCATGGGTGCTGCTCTCCATGCTGCATGGGTGTTCCTTGCAAAACAGCATGGATGTTGGTTTCAGGGTTGCATGGATGTTGCTCTCGAGGCCTCATGGATGCTGCCCTCCAGGCTGCATTGATGCTGCTCTCCAGGCCACATGGATGCTACTCTCGAGGCTGCATGGGTGTTGCTCTCAAACTCCATGGATGCTGCTCTCGAGGCTGCATGGGTGTTGCTCTCAAAGCTCCATGGATGCTGCTCTTGAGACCACATGGATTCCGCTCGCACTCCAGCGGGAACGCCTTCCCAGCCGCGCGCTCCTGGGGCACCTTGGGAAAGGCCTGGGGAACACAGCAGGAAGGGATGGATGGATGGACAGTCAGAACAGACACAACCACCCGCTCCCTCCTCTCCCAGCCATGCGCAGCAGCTCCTGCGAGTGTGTAATTTCACCACAGTGCCTAAACGAGGGACAGAAGTAAATTGACCTTTTAACCCGTTTTCCTACCAGGGGGATTATAGCCTGTTTCCTGTTAAATCTCTCCAAGAACCGGCTCCATCCTGCTCACAGAGTGGGGGGAGAGACACCCACCCGATGGAGAGGGGGGCTTTAATTTCCCACCCCACCCACCACCAACTTGCCTTTCCCACCCCATCCCACCTCCACCACCATGCAAGTCTTTGGGGTGCTTTCGCCAGCCTCGGGAAAAACCAATGTGGAAAATTGCTGGGAGGAAGGAACCGAAGGCGGAGAGTGATAAATATTGAAAGGGTGGGATTTCGATGTAGGCTGCAACAGCTGTGCCGGTTACAGTGTCACACTATCTCTCCACAGGTTTACTGACCCATTTCCATTCACACGGCTGCCAGTATCTTAGCAACTGCAACAGTCCCCCAAGAACAGGCATATTGCCTGCTATTAGTGACTGCTGCAACTGTGTCAAGGTTAGCTCTCTCCCTCCAAGCCCTGCCGGGTTTGTTTTTTGCCCAAAGCCAGCACAGGATGCTCGGTGACATAGCCACCCCCCCACCCCCGGCAGCCTTCTTGGGTCTTATTCCCTTCCACGGCAAGGCTGGTGTGGTTGGGTGATGGATGGGATGCAGGGCCGGGTGGTTGGATGGAGGGGGACGCAAGGTTGGGTGGTGAGATGGATGAGGATGCAGAGTTGGGCAGTGAGATGGATGGGGATGCATGGCTGGATGAACTGGGGGATGCTCTGAGGAGCATGACTGCGTGGTGCATCCCCAAATTGACTTTAAATTGGAAGGAGGAAGCTTTAGATTAGACATTATGAAGAAATTATTCATGATGAGGGTGGGGAGGCCCTGGCCCAGGTTGCCCAGAGAGGTCATGCCCCATCACTGGAGGTGTTCAAGGCCAGGCTGGATGGGGCTTCAAGCCCTCTGATCCAGTGGGAGGTGTCCCTGCCCATGGCAGAGGGGTTGGAACTGGATGGGCTTTGAGGTCCCTTCCAACCCAACCCATTCCATGATTCTATCATTTTGTGATCCACTGTCACCACTTCTGGGCACAGACTCTGCTTTGGTGAGGGACCTGCTGGGGTCCCCTACTCTGTGTTGCCCCCCAGCTCTTGCTGAGCCCCAGAGCTTCTCCTATCAGGGCTGTACCTTTTGGAGAAATTGAGGCTCGTGGTGCATGGGCAGGGGCCAACAGGGCACTGTTCCCACTTGTCTTCCAAAAGAAGGGACTTGTGCTCCTTTGGTGCCCCCCAACACACAGTGATTTTGGGGTGACTGAACCACAGAGCAGGGAGAGGGTGAGTGGTCAGTTTATCCCCAAACCAGCCCATGCAGGGAGGGAAACTGAGGCACGGGCACCCACCAAGCATGCATAGCACCACATTACCCAGCTCCTGGGTGGGTGCTCTACTTGCAGGGACCTCGCAGGTGCCCCCTGGGCTCCACCCATGGGTGAGGAGCTGCCAGGTGGGTGCTGGGGAGGGCAGGATGTGTCCCAGCCCCCCCCCCCCTCCCCGCGGCGGCCGGCAGTGCTGCAGACAGCAGGCTCCACACCAGCGCGGCCGCGGGGACGGCTGAGAGGGAAGCCACAAAAATGATTTAAGGGGCTGGCGGGATTGATTTATTAAGAACAATTAAAAGCGCTAAATACGCTTAGCTCAGCCAGACGCCGAGCGAGGGAGCCTGGGGGGGAAGAGACCTGTCTGCTGGATCCGGAGGGCGAGGCTGGCAGCGCGGGGGGGGGGGGGGGGACGGGGGGGGGACGGGGGGACGGGGACCGGCGGTCCTTCGCGGGGGGGATGTGGTGGCACTGGTCTGGGGCAGCTGGGGAAGAAGAGGGGTGCAGGGGCTTGGCTGAAAGGTGATGCGATGGGGTACAGTACCTTGGGGCTGGGATTGCACCCAGGGATGGGATTGCAACCAGGGATGGGATTGCAACCAAGGGTGGGTTTGCACCCGAGGGGTTTGAATCCAAGGGTAGATTTGCATCCAGGGCTGCATTTATACCTAGGGAGGAATTTGCACCCAAAGATGGGTTTGCATCCAGGGATGAAATTTGGACCCAGGGATGGGTTTGTATCCAAGGGAGGTTTGCACCTGGGGCTGCATTTGTACCCAGTGGTAGTTTTGTACCTAGGGCTGGATTTGCATCCAGGGCTATATTTGCTCCTAAAGATGAGTTTGCACCCTAGAATGGGTTTGCACCCTGGAGAGTGCATGGTGGGACACCAGGGGACAGGAGGTCCCCAAGCTATACTGAAACTGAGGGAGCTGCTTAGGGCTGGTGCCAGGTGCAGGATGCCCAGTACGCCCAGTAAGCCGTACTGGGCAGGGTGTTGCTGTCACAGCTGTGTCCGACAGTGCTACCCTGGGAGCTCTGCAAGGTCCCCAGCAGCCAGCTCTGGGCTGGTGCTCGCTGAGCATCAGCAATGTGTGGGACCAGTGTTTGGCAAAGGGAGGAGGTTGGGTGGCTGCGGGTGCAACCCTTGGGACTCCTCGCCGATGGGAGCTTGTGGAGCAGAAATCACGGTGTATTGCAACATCCAGAAACCCGTGTCCCACTCAGGAAATCCCAGCCCAAAGTCCTTGGAGGCTGGGAGAGTCCCTGGCCTTGCACAGACGTGCCCAGCCCCGGCTCCTCCCCAGGCAGTGGTGGTGGCTGCAGAGAGATGGGAGAGCTGCACCCACTCGGGCTCTCCTGGGGTCCCCGGTTGGTGCTGTCACCCTACAGGGTGGGCTTTGCTGGGTGGGGGGTGGTTCTGTGGGGGTGGTGCTGGGGTTGGGAGCAGCGGGCTGTACCCTGCGTCCTTCCAGTTCCCATTGCTGTGTGCAGTGGGAGCACTGGTTCTGTACCCATTCCCCAGGGCAGGATCCATCCCCTCTCCTGGGCTCAGCGGGCTGGCTGTGCATTGGAGCAGCAGTTGGGGAGTGGGTGATGCTAAGGGATGTGGGGATGGGGATCTGCGCTGCCTTCCTCCCCTCTCCCTCTAGCACATCCCAGTGCTGTCAGGGTGTCCAGGTTTTCAGGTTCAGGTTCAGATCCCCCACACAGAGCAGCCACGACCTCCCCCAGTCACCCCATCTTGGGGCAGAATGCGCCCACGTCCCCATCACCGCATGGGTCCCCAATGCCCTGAGCCATGCTGAGCACCATCTGCTCCCTGAAAACCATGGTTCTGGTGGGGGGACCCTGCCCTGCCCCCTGCAGAGAGGAACCATGGGAGGCAGTGAGAGCTGGGAAAGGTGCTGAATGGGAACAAAAGGTCCATGGGGCGGCTGGCAGGGGTGAGCTGAGCTGGAGGCTTTCTGCTGACCCTGCTCTGGCTGCCCTGGCCCCAGCCTCCCCCCGCCACCCCCACCCGCTGCTGCCGACGTCAGCGCTTCCCGGCAGCGCTCCCAGGTAGAGGAGCTGGCTGGGAGGTGGAAAAAGCCATTTCTGCCTCTGCCCTGGTGCTTACATCTCCGCAAGCAAAGCCTCCTAGGGTGGGGTGGGTTGCTCATGCCTTGTCCCTGAGCGTCATCGCAGGGCCACGCGCCCTTTTCACGTAGGGATGGAGCTGTGGGGAGGTGTGGAGTGAAGGTTGGTTTGGGTGGTGGCCATGGCTTTGGTGCTGTGTCTCCCTCTGCCTGTGCCCACACCCCTGTGGGGGCCAGTGGCCACGGATAGAGGTGACCAGGGATGAAGGTGACTGAGGATGTAAGTGACTGGGGGTGGAGATGACCGGGGATGGAGGTGATCGTGGTTGGAGGTGGCCAGGGATGGAGGTGACTGGGGATGGAGGTGACTGGGGATGGATGCAACTGGGGATGAAGATGGCCTTTCCCAGGTGGCCCTGGCACTGCCAGTGTTTGCTTCCATGCTCTTTCTTGTCCAAGCACTGCAATGACAACAGGCAGGGACAAATCCAGAGCTTTGGGACAAGGAGAGGGGCTGCTTGGGTTCACCCCACCAGCCATGGTCACCAACTGGGATGCAGTTGGTGGGATGCAACTCTGGAGGCGAGTGGGTTTGTGACCATCAAGGTGGCTTGCCCAAGATGGTAACAGAGGTGGAACTGACCCAGGGTGCTCAGCAGCAGGTCCCTGGGTGCCCCTGTTCTCCATAACAACGCCCGCCGCCGGCTGCCCAAGGGTTAATGAGAGTTTGCTGCTCCTGCAGACAATTAGTGACATCTTTGCTGACAACGCCACACTGAGCCGCTTTGCCGCCTCCCCAGCAGCACCAGCCTGGCCGCCCCCGCGCCCTGCACACCCCCGCGCCATCGCCTGCCCCCACCAGCCAACCCGGCACCTCGCCCCGACACCTCGCTCGCCCCGGCGGCTTTTTCGGCAGCGGAGGCGCAATTGCAATCCCGAGCAGAGCAGCCGGCTCCCCTCGCTGCCCTCTGACCCGCTGTTGCTGTGGAGACTGCAGCCCACGTAGGATTACAGAGCCTCAATCCGCAGGCTCCAAACTCCCCTCGAAATCCAGGCGGATGCCGCGGTGCCCCCCAACCCCCCCCTCCTCCCCTGCCCTTCCCCCCCCCCCCCCCCCCCCCCCCCGGTGCCCACGGCAGCACTGCCCGCAGGGTGCCTGCCTGTGCCTGCTGGGTGCTGGAGGAGGTGGCAGCAGCACTCCTGGGTGCCCTGGATTGCATCCATCATGAGGTGACGCTGCCAAAGGTGCCACAGCATGCCCATGAATCCATCAGTGACCCCTGGCATTTCCATTCCCCAGGTGCCGTCACCCAAGCGTCATCTCCTGGTGTGCCATCACCTCCTGGTGCACCATCATCTCCTGGTGTGCCATCATCTCCCTGTGTGACACCATCTCTGCATCCCAGAGGGGTGGGGAGAGGTGTGGGGTGCTGGTGGGAACCCCACCAGCAGCCAAAAGTGCCACGGTGTCACCATAAATCTATGAGTGACCACCAGCATCTTTGCTCTCCAGGTGCCATCAGAGCATCATCTCCTGGTGTGCCATCATCTCCCTGTGTGACACCATCTCTGCATCCCAGAGGTGTGGGGTGCTGGTGGGACCACTACCAGCAGCCAAAAGCACCATGGTGTCACCATGAATCCATCAGTGACCCCTGGCATCTCCACTCCCCAGGTGCAGTCACCCGAGCATCACCTCCTGATGTGCCACCATCTCTGCATCCTGGAGATGGAGAGAGGTGTGGGGAGCCAAAAGCTCTGCAGGGAGGTGGATCCACCCCAAACACTCGTCCCCAAACCGTGTGGTGCCCAACACTTCTGGGGTGACAACAGGAGCCAAGCACTCAACCAGAGTCCCCCCACGTCCCCCAGGCCTGGGTGCCCGCACTGGGGGAAGGGGTGGGCGTGGGGGAGAACAGAGCTTGTTTGGGGAGCTCTGTGGGCTGGGTTTGTGTCTCAGCATCTCTGCCTGCCACCCGGGGAGGTAGGAGCTGAATTAATCGCGATCAATTAGTGCTGCTTGCAGTCCCCAGCTTCCTCCCTGCACCAGCTTTGTGCTGTCGCACCCAGCGAGGGGGGCTCCAGCATCCCCAGCAGCACCCGGGCGATGTTGGGGACCGCAGCCCCTCTGGACCCCTTGGGATGGGGACAGTGGGCCATCCCCCAGGCTGTGTGGACACCTGCTGCCAGCAGCAAACATCCGTGCCATAAAATTGGTGAGAAGGCGATGGGGAGGGGGACACAGTGAGTCCCTCAAAACCCCTCTGGCAGGGTCGGAGCAGACGACGTGGGGTCTGGAGAGGGTGGTTGGGATCCTGCAGAATACTGCAGCGGATGCCCTGCAATCTGCATCCGAATGAATCCCACCTTCCTTCCCCCGCAACGTGCTGCCCTGGGCTACAGCTAATCTATTGTGCGCTGGGCTGCAGCCAGCACAAGCTGCAATACAGTAAATCCTTCTGCAGTATCCTGCAAGGGGACCGAGCCCAGCCGCAGCCGCTCGCCGCCTGCCAGACAAAGCCGGGGGGCCCACACGGGGATGGGGCGCAGGGGACGGGGACACCGAAAGGGTGACAGGCACCTCTGGCTTCGTGCTGGTGAAGCTGCAAGGTTGCAGCCCTTGAACAGGGTGGAAAGTTCCCCTGGGAGTTTTGACAGCCCTGGGGATCCCCCCTTGCACCCCACATGCCTGCCACAGGCCAAGAAGATGCTCTGTCCCCTGCCCCCCCTCCCCCAAAATGTCCCTAAAGCTTGTCACCACCCTGAAGTGACCCAAGGGTTTTTCATCCCTTCCCCATGTGTGGTTCAACCTCCCTCGTGCCTCAGTTTCCCCACTGGCGCAGCACCCACCAAGCACCTCATCCCGCTTCCGCAAGCACGTGAGCCCCGCTGCCCTTTGCCAAGGGAATTTGCTTGGATACTGTCATTATCGTTATTATTACGATTATTATTACTATTATTATTGTTATTATTATTGGGATGTTGGTGGGGCTCTGCGGCTCTGCCGGACCCGTCTTTGGAGAGCGAGGCATCCTTCAAAGGGAAGGCGCTCTGTCACCGCCCCACAGCAGCTGCGTTCTCCTCAATTAGAAGAGGTAATGAAGCAATTTATGGGCATCTACAAAGTGATGTGTGAGTGACAGGCTGTGTACGATCCGCGCCGGGGCTCTGCCGACAAGTTGCCTTCCTCCAATTTTAATGGAAAGCTCCCTGGCTAGAGAAGGGAAAAAAAAAAATTAGGCGTGTCTAGAGGTGGGTGAGCTCTGAGGCGCAGAGGTGGCTGGAGTGGTGATGCTGGTGGGTGCTGGGTGCCCCGATCCCCACCTCCACAGCCCCCCCAGGACATGCCGTGCCACAGCCTGGCTGTAACCGGAGCTGGGAGGGCAGCTGGGTGGGAGCTGGGGTGGTGCAGGATGCCTGGGTGCTCTGGGAGAGTTGGCTGCAGCTCTCTGTTTCCATCTGCGTGCCCAGGCACAGCCCACCCTGTGCCTGGCTCCGTTTCCCCATGTACCCCCACCACCTATCAGTGCTGGACCTGGGTGCTTGCCCTCTGCTGACACCTTTCTGCTGTGTAAATGCTCCTGATTTTGGGGTGCCACCACAGCCTCTCAAAGCAGAAGGGTGAATTGTGTTTAGGGGATGGGGGCAGAACCCAATCTGCCCCTTGGCAGGAGCCATCAATGGCTTCTGTGGTGGAGATGGGAGTCTGTGGTGCCAAACTGGCCACACTGGGGAGCTCTGTGGGACTCCATGGGTGCCCACGGCTGGGAGGGTGCAGGGCATGGCAGTGCTTGTCAGTGTGTTGTACCTGTGAGTGGGTGTGGGAGGTGGGCACTGCACGTCCATGTGCCATCACACCTGTGTGAGTACCTGGGTGCCCCCACGTGGGTGCCCATCTGTGTGCAAGGTGCGTGTTCCTGCACCTCTGTGGGCACCTGTACCTGTGCTTGTCTGTGTGCACGGTCCTCCTGATGGGTGCACCTATGTGTGTACAGTCCTCCCCATAGTTGCACCCCCACAGTGCACCTGTGTGTGCACAGTTGTACCTGGAGGTGCACCCATGTGTGCACAGTCTTCCCCCATGGGTGCACCCGTGTGTGTGCGTAGTCCTCCTGATGGGTGCACACTGCTACACAGAGTCTTCTCCATGGGTGAAGCCACATGTGCACGATCCTCCCCATGGGTGCACCCACGTGGATGCACCTGTGTTTGCACAATCCTCCTGATGAGTGCATCCACATGTGCACAGTCCTCTCCATGGGTGCACCCATGCGTGCAAAATCCTCCCCATAGCTGCACCCACATAGATGCACCTGTGGGTGCACAGTCACCCCTATGGGTGCATCCACGTGTGCACAATCTTCTCCATCGATGCAGGTGTGTGTGCACAATCCTCCCCCATGGGTGCACAACCCTCTCCCACGCGTGTACCTCTGCACACCCCTGCGTGTGCACATCCACCTTGTGCACGTGCACCCTGTGCACATCCACACCTGCACCCGTACCTGTCGGTGGGTGCCTCCCCTCTGTGCCCACCTCTGTGCTGGAGCAGGGGAGCAGGGAGTTGGGGGGCAGCCCTACAGCAGAAGGGGCTCCACCACTGCTGTACCTCAGCACGCTGGTGCTGGCATCGTCCCCAGTGGCTCCCACACCCCAGCTCGGCCCCAGCCGGCCCTGCACCACGCTGCATCTCCCAGGAAACAGGATCTGCAGCCAGGAGTTTCCGCTCAACTCATGTGTGCCTCCCACAAAAAAAAAAAAAATAAAAAAGGAGGAAAAAAAAAGAAAAAAAAAGAAAAAAAAAAAAAGAAAAAAACCCACCCTGCCACCAGCCAGGCTCTAAATCCTGCCCGGCCCATTCTGCTTTTCTTGTCTAGCCAGTTTCTAAAATTGGCCAAGGGAAGGCAAGCGGCTGCTTTCCCCCTACCCGGACCCCCCGGTCCCCACCTGGTGCGGTGTCAGCACCGAAGGGGCACAGTGGTGGTGCCACGGGCTCACCCACTGCACCTGGATCCATGGGGCTGCGAGCGATGGGGTGACGGTGGTGCCCAGATTGGGGGGGGCTGAGTGGGTGCTGGGTGGCCCAGGAGCTCCCTGGGTACATGGTGAGCATCTCTGCATCCTGTTAAGCACTCCTTTGCCACCCTGGGAAGCCCCCCAACTCCACTCCTTGCGGGGGAGATGGTCCATGTGGGGGAGATGGTTCTTGTGAGGGAGATGGTCTTTGTTGGGGAGGTGATCCATGTTGGGGAGATGATCCTTTTGGAGGAGATGGTCCTTGGAGGGGAGATGGTCCATGTGGAGGAGATGGTCCTTGGGGGGAGACAGTTTTTTGGGGGGGAGGTGGTCCTCGGGAGGAGATGGTCATCACAGGGAGACGATTGTTGAAGGCAAGATGATCATTGCAGGAGGGATGGCTCTTGCAGGGGAGATGGTGCTGGGTGGTCCAGGACCCCCGGTGGGCACACAGTGAGCATCCCCACATCCCGTTGGGCGCCCCTTTGCCGCCCTGGGCAGCCCCTCAGCCCCAGCGGTGGGGGAGCGCGGCTGTGCCGAGAGCCTTCGGCATGGGCACGCGGCCATCTGGCGCCTTCCAAATGTTACTGGCCTCGCAGGATCCCGGCCCTGCTCGGCGTTAACCCGCAGCGAGCCACGGCCTCGCGTCCGCCTGGGGACAGGGGAGAGCTGAGCATCCCTATGGGGGTCCCCCAGTGCGGTGTTGAGGGGCTGTGGAGCTGCCACAGGCGTGGGATGGGGATGGAACCCCCTCAACACGGGTGTGACGTGACATGACCTGGTGTGGCCGGCACTGGGCAGGGACACACCGGGGCTGTGACTCATGCTGTAGTTGTAATGGGGAGCCCGGAGATGGGGGCGGCGGGGGGGGGGGTGGTGGGGGCCACGGCCACCTGCACAGCCTCTGGCCCATCAACACTTTTGGGGAGGCCCAGGGGAACGCTTGCCATGCTGGAGCAAAGCACCCCACGGTACCGCCAGGACCAGCCGTCGCACTGAGATGTGCCTGCAGTAACACCCAGCACCCTGAGGAGCCCCCGACGTGGCACCCCAAGGGATGGATGTTGGGGTGCATGTGCGTCCTGTCCCGTCCCCCCTCCCCACCAAGCAGGGAAAGGGCAGGGGAGGGGGCCAGGCTGGCTGCTCGCCTCCTGCGCTGGCTCAGCGGGGCGGGGGAACAAAGCTGGCACCGAGGAAAGCAGCTAAATTTAGCCCGTTTCCCTGCTCGCTCCGAACTGCGGCGCTGGGCTCCAGCCGGCCGAGGTGCCACCATCTCTGCAGTCCATCTGTCGAGTGGTTTTGCCTTCCCCTGGCCCCACCACCGCCTCTGCCCCCCCCCCTTATCCCCCTCCCTCCCCCCCAGTCAGACCCCTCTGGGGCCAAGAAGGTTGTGGTGCCCCTGCTGGGGGATGGTGGGGCTGGGGGCACCTCGGCACGGAGGGGAGCATGGCCTGTGCATCCGTGGCTGCGCCCACCCAAGGATGCGGGGAGAGGGTTCTTGCACATGGAAATGGGTTCTTGCAGGGGAGGTGGTTGCAGGGGAGGTGGTTGCAAGGGAAAGTGGTTGGTGCTGGGGAGGTGGTCATTGCAGGGGAGGTGATGATTGCAGGAAGGATGGTTCTTGCAGGGGATATGGTCCTTGTCAAGGAGGTGGTCCTTGCTGGGGAGATGATCTTTGCAGAGGAGATGGTCCTTGTGAAGGAGGTGGTCCTTGCTGGGGAGATGATCCTTGCAGGGGAGATGATCCTTGCAGGGGAGATGGTCATTGTGAGAGAGATGGTCATTGCTGGGGAGATGGTTTCTTGGGAGAGAGGATGGTCATTGCAGGGGAGATGGTCCTTGTGGAGGAGGTGGTCCTTGTGGGGGAGATGGTCCTTGGCGGGGGAGTGGTTTCTTGTGAGGGAGATGGTTTCTTACAGGCAAGGTGATCATTGCAGGGGAGATGATTGTTGCAGAAGGGATGGCTCTTGCAAGGGAGATGGTCCTTACGGGGCAGATGGTCCTTACTGGGAAGATGGTGATTATGGGGCAGTTGGTTTCTTGTGGGGCAGATGGTCCTTGTGGGGCAGATGGTCTTTGCAGGGAGGTGGTTCCTGTGGGGCAGATGGTCCGTATGGGGTAGGTGGTTGTTGCAGGAGAGATGGTCCTTGTGTGGGACATGGTTGTTGCAGGGAAGATGTCTCTTGCAGCAATTGGAGCCCATCCAGGAATCCCCATCCCTGCCCACCTCGAGGGCACCAAAACACGTTACAGGGCTGAGGGTTGAACCCATCAAAAGTCCCAGCAGCTCCAGGACCACCAGGCCGGCAGGATGGCACCAGCCAGGCTGGGGGCTGCGCTGCAGGAGACCCCACTGGACAGAGGGGTCTCCTGGGGCCAGACCCAAGAGAAGGGCTGTGTCCTCCAACTCAGCATCACCCCCAGCAGTGTTAGGGCATCGGTGTCCCCCAGGTCCTCACTTCCAGCTGGGATTTCAGAGCTGTTTTGGCAATGAGTTTCCCATCCTGCCTTGCTGCAGCACTGGGTGGTTGGGGGGAATGCTGAGACATGCAGACCCCCCCTACTCATAGCCCTGTGGTCCCAGAGCCCCCTCCCCAGTGCCAGGTTGGGTGCCTGACCCTGCCCTGTGGACATGGCACCTCGGGGTGCCATGGGAGGGTGGGGACCACGTCTCCCAGGTGTGTTTGTTCAACGTTGGGCAGCCCAACCCTTCCTAGCAGCACCATCTCCCCTGCAGCAGCACATTCTGACACTGCTCTGGGGTGTCGTGTTCCCCCACTGGCTCCCTTTGGGGACCCCAAAAAACCCTCTGCTCTGGCAACCAATGGCCCTGCAAAGGGAACCAGTGGCTGAGCAGCTCACTTGGACCCGTTACCTAAGATGAAGCCCAGGCACCATCTGCCCCATCTCCTAATTACCAGCACAGCAGAGAGGGCATGGAGGTGGAGGACGTGGCCATGGATGGGTTCAAACTGTAATGGAAGTGGGGTGACAACCAAAAAGGGGTCAGAGCTGCCTGCAAGCACCCTGTGTCCCAGGACCCATCCGTGCCCACCCCAGCTCTTGCCCTGCTCCCAACCCGTGTTCAGTACCATCATGGGGTGGTGGGTCCCCAAGGCAGGTGTGTAGGTGGCCTGGGAGCTGCTGGCGATGCCAGTGCTTGGGGGATTCTAGGTGGGATGTCCAAGCCCCCCTGGTGGCGATGGGTGCCCCCATTCCTGAGGTGGGCAAGGTGCCCGATGTGTGGGCTGCAGACAGGGGGAGGTGGAGGGGATGAATTTGGGGGGGATGCAGAAGATGGAGTGACAGGGGGGGAAGGTGGAGAGTTCTCCTGTCTTCCTGACCCCCCGCGCAGCACAGGGAGGAGGTGCCCGAGGGGGGGCGGGGGTGGGCGCTGGCTGGGGATCACGGAAACCCTGGGCAAGCGCCTGCCAGGAAGCTGTCACTGGAGGGGATTTTCCATTGGTGTCAGCAGGCGCAGGATGGGCTCCAGGGGGGCTCACGGTGCGGGGCGGAGGGGGTTGGGTGCGTGTCAGCCAGCAAGGGGGGGGGTGCGAGGGACAACAAGATGCAGAGGGGACAGCAGTGGGGAGAGGGCGTGCAAGGGAGCCGCCTCTCCACTCTGCCCCCAGATGTGCTGCGCCCCCACTCTGCCCCCAGATGTGCGTGTGCAAGGGGAAATCTCAACCGTGCAAGTGTGTTTGAGTGTGTGTGAGTGTGCAAGGGAGAGGCAGCACCACAGCAGCCCCAGGGTTGTGCAGAGGTGGGAGTGGGACAACCCCCGTGATGCCACCTCATGTGTGTGTGCAAGGGGGGGGGGGGGCACCACTGCAGCACCCCAGATGTTCTCGTGCACACACAAGGGACAGCTGTGACAATGTGCACGTGGAACACGGGTGAGGGGAGGGTCAGAGACCCCGCTGCACCCACATTCACATATTTAGGGCCACGCTGACCCCTCCCCGCTTGGGGCGATGGGGAGGACCCCCTGTCCCCACTGCTGCCACCGCGGGCAGCCGGGCGGGGTGGGAGGCAGCGGGCCAGCGGGTCCCCATCTGTGTGGTGGCTGGGTCCCCGCCGCCTGCCTGGCTCCGGGTGGCATCTCCGGCCCCACCCCGATGTCTGGGTGGCCTGGGAGCCGGGCACCAACCCACGGTGGCTTGCGGGGCCATCCTGCTGCCATCCCGCTGGTGTCAGAAGAGCCCTTCTGTACCCCCATTTCCACCCATGCAGGGGGTTGGGGCCAGGGGTCCCAGGTGGGGGACACAGCAGCCCCGGCACCCCCGGGGTGTCACCTTTCCCACCCTGCAAGCCTGTCTGGAGGATGGGGGGACCACAGAAACCTCTGCACCCTCATAGTGCCACCTCTCCCATGGTAACACCCAAGCAGGAGCCTGTCTGGAGGTGATGGGGGGGAGCCAGAAGACCTCTGCCTCCTCACGGCACCCAAATGGGAGCCTTTTTGGAGGTGGGAGGGCCACAGCAACCCCTGCAGCCTCATGGTGTCACCTCTCCCGTGGTGCCACCCAAGCAGGAGCTTGTGTGGAGGTGGAGGCGGGGGGGGGGGGGGGGGGGGGCCACGCCGCTCGCCGCCATCCTCTGTCAAAGCCTGAAACCGTTAAACTAATTAAAGCTTTGCAGCAGCAGGATTAAGCCCGGGCAGGGGAGGTGGCGAGCCCAGGTAGTCGATTAGTTCACCAGCGAGGATATTGGATTTCTGCGAGGCGAGTCAGCAGTCTTTGGGGCTGTTATCTTTGCTGTTATCTTTGCAGGGCTGCAGGGTCAGGAGGTGGGAAGCGGAGGTGACTGCAATCTCACCCTCCGTTCTCCCCTCCCCACCCCCTCGCCCCAACCTTTGCAGCCCCCCCCCCCCCCAAGCCTCGCCGCAGCACCCAGCATCGCTGCCTCTCCCGCGCCCGCGGCGCCCATCTATCTCTCCTTTCGCCTTCCCTCCAGCCTTCTTCGCTTGTGTGGTCTCGGCTGGTGTTTTGTAACCAGTGAGGAGGATAAAAAAAAAATAAAAAATAAAAAAGGGGAAAAAAATAAAAAAAAAAAAAAGAAGGAAAAAGGCCCTACCCTGGCGAGCGAGCCAGGAATGGCGAAGTCCATAGAGCCTAATGGGAAACATGTGGTGGCTGCCTGGGGCTGAGCAGGGAGGTGAAAGTGAGCACAGCACTGTGTGAGCATCCTGGCTTCCCACCCCCCCTACAGCCCCCTCCCCACCACCACCCAGCCCAGACTCCGTCCTGCACCCCTTGGCTTGGGTGGGTGCTGTGGGGATGGTGGGTGCTGCCCATCCCTGTGGTGTGGGGGTGGTGGTGCTGCCCGTCCCCGTGCCGTGGCGGGTGCTGGTGTGAGGATGGTGGGTGCTGTGGGGGTGGTGGGTGCTGCCCATCCCCATGATGTGGGGTTGGTGGGTGGCATGGAGATGGTGGGTGCTGTGGGGACAGTGGGTGCTGCTTATTCCTATGGCGTTGGTGGGTACTGGGTGGTGGTTGCAGGTTGTCCCCGCTGTGGGGGTTGCCAGGGTGAGATAGGAAGGCTGGCACGGTGCGAGCTGTGTCCCCTGCTTTGTCACTGGCCACGTGGCCCCGCTGGTCCAAGGACAGAGTGGAGTAAGAGCTGGATGGATAGGGCAGGGCTGGGTGCACATACCCAGCACCTCTGGCACCTACGGATGCACGCTGGTGGGTGCCACTCACCATGTTGGGGACCCCATGGGAATCCCCACACATCTCCAGCTCCATGGAGACACAAGAGGCCACCAGTGCAGAGATGGGGGGGTCCCTGTCCCACCCTCCTGACCCCCCAGTCCTCCCTGTCGAGCTGTGCTCAGCGTGTGGGCCAGGGATGGGCTCCCAGCGGCTGTTCTGGAAACCCTCCCGTTTGCTTCCTTCCTGCCTGCCTCCCCTCCAACAGCTCTCCGGGCACATTAGCAGCTCCAGCAGAGACCAGACCAGGCTTCCTAGCACATATTTTCCTGCTCCACATTGCCCTTGGTGTAACTCTACCCCATGCAGGCACCACGGCGGGGTTGCCGGAGAGGTGCCCGCGTCCTCTCGGTGCCAGCACTCTGCCCAAAGGCTGGCGGGGAGACGAGGAGGAGCGGCGGGGGGGGGGATGCGGATGGACTGACAGATTTGAATTCTCTTTCCCTGCCTTGTTGATAAGTTGTCACGCTAATCCAGACACCGGGAAGAGCCTGGATCACGCCGAGCGGCTGCGTGTGTGCGTGTGTGTGTGTGTCTGCGGGTGTGTGCTGGGGGAGGGAGCCAGCAGGCAGGGATTCACGCGTGGCTTTTCTGGAGGGCAATAGGCGGATGTGCAGGCGTAGGAGGGTTCTGATGGGTTGGGAGGCTTTGCTGTGCACCCCTGCACTGGTGCCTGGACCCCCAGCATGCTGGCATCCTGCAATGGAGGGGGGCTTAGAGCATGCAGAGCTGCATGCACATGTGTGTGCAACACGCACATCTGTGTGGGCACGTGCATGTGTGGGCACGCAAATGCCCATGCACACACACACCTGCAGCCTGGTGGAGGGGTACCCTGCCTCAAATGGGCAGCCCCCAGCTCTGGGCACCGCCACAGTGGATGTCCTACCCTAAAGTGCCACCCCAAGCTTGGGCATCTCCTGATGTGAGATCACAGAGGTGGCAGCACGTGTCCCCAGCTCTCCCCATGGGCTGTGGCTTCAAGAGGGAAGCATGAACAGGGGACTGCAGCCCCCCCTCTCCCCATGCCATCGGGGCAGGGGGTGCTCCCTGGGGAATGGGCTGCTGTGTGGGCACACAGATGTCCACGCACACACGCCTGCAGCCTGGTGGGGGGGTGTCCTGCCTCGAATGAGCAGCCTCCTGCTCAGGGCACAGGTATATTGAGGAGGAAAGGGGTAACCTGCCCCAAAATGCCACCCCATGCCTGGGCATCCCATGATGGGGAGACCTCAGAGGTGACAGCGTGTGTCCCCAGGTGTCCCCATGGGCTGTGGCTTTGAGGGGGAGGCGTGAACGGGGTACTCAGCCCTGCAGCCCCCCATGCCATCTGGGCAGAGGTTGCTTCCCGGGGAGGGGGCTGCTGTGTGGGCACACAGATGTCCACTCACACACGCCTGCAGCCTGGTGAGGGGGTGCCATGCCTCAAATGGGCAACCTCTAGCTCAGGGCATGGTCATGTCTAGGAGGGAAGGAGTGACCTGCCTCAAATGCCACCTCGTGCCTGGGCATCCCACGATGAGGGGACCTCAGAGGTGACAGCGTGTGTCCCCATATGCTGTGGCTTCGAGGGGGAGGCTTGAAAGGGGGGAACTGAGTTTTGTAGCCCCCCACACCAGCGTGGGCAGGGGGTGCTCCCTGGGGAAGGGGCTGTTTGGTTGATGCGTGGGGGTCTCTGTTCTTGCTCGAGCAGATGGGAGCTCGGTCGCCTGCCAGCCCGGCGCACTGGAGAACGGTGCCAGCCCGCCAGCCGAGTGGTTCCCGCGCACCCAGGGCTCCGGCCCCCACCAGCCCAGCAGCGACGGTGACAGGAGCTTCAAAGTGAACCTGCACTGCAAACACCCCCGGCCCAGGTACCCCGGGGGGGGGGGAGCCCTCGCACCGGGATTGGGGAGTGGGGGCTGCGCTGGGGGGTGGTGGGAGTTGGCAGCAAATCTTGCTGCCTCTGCTTTGCCCATCCTTTTCATGGTGGGAGCGGGGGAGCTGCAAAGCATCCCTAGGGATGGGGGGGAGGGGGGGGGGGGGCTCTGCGCTTTGCAAAGCCCTTTGCTTGGGGGAGGAGGGTAAATAGGGGTGCCTTAGCCACCCTGCCATGGGGTGCAGGGTGGGCTGTGCAGTGGGTGCATGGGCCCTAGCACCTTTAACCACGCGTGGGTGCCTATGCAACACCCCCCACACACACCCCCCCCAAACCTGGCTTGTACCCTCATTACCTGCAAGGGGAAACTAAGGCTGGGCGACGCCGGTGGTCCCGGGGGGGCTGCTGGCAGCTTCACTCGGGTGGCCGTGCTTGGGGTGTCCCGGGTGGGCGGGAAGGAGGTGAGATGGAGTGGGGGGAGGACACGCTGAGCAACCTCAGAGAGCGAAGAAGAGCCCCCCCCCCTCCCCGGTCCCCCCTGCCCCAGCCCCCGGGGTGTTGGGGATGGGGGGGCGGCGGGCGGGAGCGCGGCTCGCAGGGGCCACCTAGTGGCAACGAAACCACACGGCCCCCGCATTGCCCCCCCCCCAACCCGGGAGCCCTCCACCCGCCCAACCCTGGCCTCATGGAGGGGTTTGGGGAGGTGAGAAGGGGGAAAAAACCCTGTCCCCTGTGTCCCTAGGCAGCCTCCCCTTCCCCCTCCCCTTTTCCCATCCCTTCCCCTTTTCCCATCCCTTCCCCTCTCGCAGCCCTGGCGCCAGGGTGATGGGCGTGGGGGCTTTGGGCTGTGGGAGCTCAGGATCAGCTCCCCCCTTGTAGGGACTGGTGGTGGGCACCGTGGGCACCCGCCCTTCCCCCCGCTCACCGTCTGCACCCCTTCTTTTGCAGAGAGCTCAAGTGCAATAGCAGGAGCAGCAGCAAAGCCGAGGGTAAGTCCCAGCCCTGTGGTGATCCCCCCAGCCCTGCCCCATGGGAGGACGTGGCAGTCCAGACCCCGCCCCGGGCACAGCCAGCCTGGAGGTGGCTCTGTGCAGGGGCAAGCTGGGGGCTGGCATGTGTGGTCCTGCCATGGGGAAGGTATTTTTGAGGCTACACCTCAAATTCTGGGTTCAGGTTTGGGCCTCTCACTACAAGAAGGACATAGAGGGGCTGGAGTGTGTCCAGAGAAGGGGAGAAGGGGAAGGGTCTGGAGAACAAAGGTTATGAGGAGCAGCTGAGGGACCTGGGCTTGTTTAGCATGGAGAAAAGGAGGCTGAGGGAGACCTTATCACAGTCTTTAACTCCCTGAAAGGTGGCTGTAGCGAGGTGGGTGCTGGTCTCTTCTCCCGGGTGACAGGTGATAGGATGAGAGGAAATGGCCTCAAATTGCACCAGGGCAGATTCAGATTAGACATCATGAAAAATTTCTTTGCCAAAAGGGTCCCCAGACCCTGGCAGAGGTTGCCTGAGAAGGTGGTGGTGTCTCAATCCCTGGAGATGTTTAAAAGATGGGTGGATGGGGTGCTCAGGAATCTGGTTTAGTAGTGGACAGGTACGGTTGCTCTCAGTGATCTCAAAGGTCTTTTCCAACCCAAGTGATTCTATGAGCTTGTCTGGTCTTCTCTGAGCAGAGGAGGGGGCAGAACCCCATTTCCCCACAGCTCCAGTGGGCAAGGGAGGAGGCTGGGGGTGCTGGGAGTGAGTTCCCAGGGTACCACTTGGATTCTTGCTGGTAGAGGGGCAGGGATGAGCTGGGTGGCAAACACAGGCAGCAGGGATGGAGCAGGCACTGCCAGCTGCTTTTGGCTGGCAGTGCCCTCGGAGCCTCACTGTCCCCCTCTCTGCCCCCCCAATGCAGGTCCCGGTGCCACCTTCCCCGACCCCCATGTCAGCAACTGCTCGGCCAAGCGGCCCGCGGGGGAGGAGGAGGTCAGGATGCGCGTGAAGCCCCCGGGCCCAGTGGTAACAACCAGCGTTGTGCGTGGCTCACCTGACTACGCCCGAGAGCCCAAGTTCTACCCGCCTGGACACCCGGGGCAGCGACCCCCAGCCTGCCCGGCGGAAAAGGCCTTATCCTGCAGCGTGCTGAGCTTTCCTGAGGGCTCGTGCCCTGCGCTCGGCCGGGAGCACCAGGCAGGCTCGCTGCTGCACGGTGACCCAGCCGACCGGTGCCAGAGCGTACACGGGGGCACCAAGGCAGCAGAGGACTTGCTGGGTGAGCCCCGGATCCTGGGGGGCAGCGCGGAGGAGGCAGCTGCCTGCGATCGGGCACCTAAAACCTTCCCCAACGCGACGCTGGCCTCGGGCCGCTGCAACGTCGACAGCATCCTCGCCTTGCTCCGCAGCAAGTGCGGCAACGGGCACATCAACCTCCACCCCGTGGTGCAACTCATCGACATCATGAAGGACCTCAACCGCCTCTCCGAGGACCTCAAGAGCAGTGGGGTGCACCTGGACTGCGGCAGCCTCCGCGGTGGCAGTGGTGGCCATGAGGACAGCCGCCTCCTGCCCGCCGACCGCGACCTCCAGTACAGCTTCTTCTCTTCACCCTCCTTGGCCAACAGCATCCGCAGCCCCGAGGACCGTGGGGTGCTCTGCAAAACCGAGCCGTCACGGCATCCCCGGACCCCGGCACGCGATGGAGAAGCTGATGGTGGGGGGGGGAGCACCCCACAACCCCCTGGACACAGTGGGGGTGTCGGAGGGGCCTCCAAAGCACCAGTGGAGGAAGCTGGTTGCTCCCAGCCTGACGCCAGTGATTACTCGGACCTGGCCGAGGCAGACATCCTGAATGAACTGGCGTCCCTGGCATGCCCGGGGCCGCAGCTGCTGGAATCACAGGCAATGGAGCCACAGCCCCAGTTGCTGCCAGCCCAAGAGCTGGACTCCCAGTCCCGGCTGCTGGATTCCCAGTCCCTCGAGTCACAGCCCCAGCTGCTCGATTCACAGAGCCTGGAGCCATTGCCGGAGTCGTTGGAGCTGCAAAACCTGGAGCCGTTGGGGTTGCAGTCGTTGGAGCCACTCTCCGAGTCGCTGGAGCTGCAGTCGCTGGAGCCCCTGTCCGAGTCGCTGGAGTTGCAGTCGCTGGAGCCGCTGGCGGAGCCGCTGGGGCTGCAGACGCTGGAGCCGCTGCCCGGGGCTCTGGAACCACCGCTGCTGGATGCCCGAGCCCCGCTAATGCCCAGCGAGCCCTCGCTGCTGGAGACGCAGCCGCTGGGCACCGTGTCGGAGCTGCTGGAGGCACAGCCGGGCGCTGGGGACTCTCTGCGGCCCCACGGGCTGCAGCCCCGCCTCGGGGGGTGCCCCCTGGGCAGCATGGTGAAACGGGGCCCTTGCGGGGGCCGAGGAGCCGGGCGATGCGGCGAGGACCACCGCAAGTACGCCCTGCGCCGGACAGACAAGCCAAAGATGCTGTGCCGCCGGAGGAGGGCAGGGCGAGGGCGCCGGGTGGATGTCACTCCCGAGAGCCGTGTCTTGTCCCCTCTCGCCCTGCCTGCTGAGGTGCCCCCGGGGCCCGAGGAGTCTGACACCCCACTGCTGGCCCCACCACCACCACCACCCCCGGACACCCTGGACCCTGATGAGGTCCCCAAGACCCCTGCGACGGGGAAGAAGAGCAAGTGTCGGGGGGTGAGGAAGATGGTGGTGAAGATGGCCAAGATCCCTGTGTCCCTGGGGAGGAGGAACAAGACCACCTACAAGGTGTCATCGCTCAGCAGCAACCTGAACCTGGAGGGCAAGGAGCTGGCGGCCAGCACCTCCATGGAGCCCACGCCGCTGCTCAAGATGAAGAACAATGGACGCAACGTGGTGGTTGTCTTCCCTCCTGGTGAGATGCCCATCATTCTGAAGCGTAAGCGGGGCAGGCCTCCTAAGAACCTGCTGCTGGGCCAAGCCAAGCCCAAGGAGCCCACCCCAGAGGTGAAGAAGAGGAGGAGGAGGAAGCAGAAGCTGGCCTCACCCCAGCCCTCCTACATCGCCGACACCAACGACAGCAAGGCCGACTACTCGGATGTGCTGGCCAAGCTGGCCTTCCTCAACCGGCAGAGCCAGTGCTCGGGGCGCTGCTCGCCGCCGCGCTGTTGGACCCCCAGCGAGCCCGAGTCCATCCACCAAGCCCCTGACACCCAGAGCATCTCCCACTTCTTGCACCGCGTCCAGGGCTTCCGCCGGCGCGGTGGCAAGGCGGGAGGCTTCGGCGGGCGCGGAGGAGGCCACGCCGCCCGTGCCGCCCGCTGCTCCTTCAGTGATTTCTTTGAGGGCATCGGGAAGAAGAAGAAACCCCCCACTGCCCTCCATGCTGACCCAGTGCATCCACGCAAGCGGGGCCGCCCGGAGCCCGACCCTGTGGGCAAACCCAAGCGGAAGCGACGGGCGCGCAAGAACGGGGCGCTTTTTCCTGAGCCCAACCCTGGGCAGAGCTTTGGTGATGGTTCTGCTGAGTGGGCCAGTGGGGAGAAGGGCAGCCCTTGGGCCCCCCACCATGGCCACCCTAGCAGCCAGGCCAGCCGCAATGGTGGCTACCAAGGGGCCGAGGCGAGACCCTTCCATGCCGCTGGGCTGGAGTCAGGCTCCTCCGGCCGCGCTGGCTTCTATGCCGGGAGCACGGCATCCTCGCAGGCAGAGGCTGGTCCGGAGAGGCACAGCCTCTTCACTGGGTACTTCCGTTCCTTGCTGGACTCGGACGACTCCTCAGATCTTCTGGACTTCGCCCTCTCTGCATCCCGCTCCGAGTCCCGGAAGTCAGCGACCGCCTACACGGCTCCCCCAGGCACCCTGCCCGGCCAACGTGGCTTGGCCACCTACCCAGGCCGAGGTGGCAAGGTGGCGGCTGCAACCCCCGGTGCTGAGGCCGCCTTCCACGCGGCGATGCAAGGTCGGCCGGCATTCCCACCCGGCCGTGCCGCCACCGGCTACGGGGTGGCCCAAGCATCATCCGAATGCCGGGGAGCTGAGGCTTTCCCCAAGCTGGTGCCACCCTCGGCCGTGTCCAGGTCACCCACGGCTCACCCAGCGGCCAGCGGCACGCCGGGCTACTCACCCTACGGCAACTACGGCGCTGGGCAAAGCGTGGCACCCGCCAGCGTCTTCGCCCCAGGGAAGCAATACCCGTCAGCGCAGGATAGCAAGGACTGCAGCTTCGCCTACGGCAGCGGCAGCAGCCTCCCATCCTCCCCCAGCAGCGCCCACAGCGCCGGCTATGCGCCGCAAACGGCCGTGCCCAGCTTGCCGCTGGGCAAAGCCGCCTTCTTCAACAGCGCCGAGCAAGGGGGACAATTCTCCAGCGCCTCCCACACCCCTCTGCGTTGCGACAGCCGGGCCAGCACCGTCTCGCCCGGTGGCTACATGGTGCCCAAGGGTTCGGCCTCCTTCCAGCCCTCGCCGGAAAACTGCCGGCAGTTCCCCAGCACAGCGCCGTGGGCGTTCCGGCAAGGCTACGGTGGGTTGGATTGGAGCTCAGAGGCCTTCAGTCAGCTCTACAACCCGGGCTTTGAGTGTCACCTCAATGAGCCCAACGTCATCCTGGACATCTCCAACTACACCCCGCAGAAAGCCAAGCAGCAGACAGTGTCGGAGACCTTCTCGGAATCATCCTCCGACAGCACCCAGTTCAACCAGCCGGCCGGCTACCGGCGTGCCAACAGCGAGGCCTCCTCCAGTGAGGGCCAATCCAGCCTCTCCAGCCTGGAGAAGCTGATGATGGACTGGAATGAGGCATCCTCTGCTCCAGGCTACAACTGGAACCAGAGTGTCCTCTTCCAGAGCAACTCCAAGCCCGGTCGGGGCCGACGGAAGAAGGTGGACATGTTCGACACCTCCCACCTGAACTTCTCCTCCTCTTCCTCCTCCTCCTCCGTGTACCCCTCCAAGAGAGGCACAGGACCCCGGCAGCCCCGAGGGTCCCGGGGAGCTTGTGCCTCCAAGAAGGAGAGGGGGACAGGCAAGGCCAAGTTCCCCACCAAGTCACAGGCTGTCAACCCCCTCTTCCAGGACAGCACGGACCTGGGTTTGGACTACTACAGCGGGGACAGCAGCATGTCCCCCCTGCCTTCCCAATCCCGGGGCTTCGGGGTGGGCGAGCGGGACCCCTGTGACTATGCCGGCCCCTACTCCATGAACCCTTCCACCCCTTCGGATGGGACCTTCGTCCAGGGCTTTCAGAGCGACTCCCCTGGTTTGGGGCAGGCGGATTTGGAAAGCAAACACTTCCCTGCCCTCCCGCATCAGCTGGCAGCCCCCGGCCAGCAGACTGTCTTCGAGGCCGGCTTGCAGAAAGCCTTCTCGCCCAACTGCTCCCCAACCTTGGCCTTCAAGGAGGACCTCCGGGCGGGCGACATCCGCAAGCTGCCCGCCTGCGACTCGCTCAAACACAGCATGCAAGGGGGGGCCCTGCCGCATGCCCCCCACCTGGCTTGCCGCGATCTCCCCATGCCTCAACCGCACTACGACTCCCCCAGTTGCAAAAACCCCCCGTACTGGTATTCCCCCAACGCCAGCACCCGTAGCCCTTCGTACGATGGCAAAGCGGGGGCCGGGATGCTGGTAGACTTCATGGGCAGGACGGACCCCTCGTGTCTGAACCCCCACTTGAGCAGCCCGAGCGGCACCCACCCCTCCAAGGGCGAGAAGGAACCCTTGGAGATGTCCCGGGCTCACCACCGAGGACCCTACGCTTGTCCCTTGATCAATGACTTGAACATCTCCCCAGTACCAAGAGACTCAATGCTGCAGCTGCAGGACAACTACAGGTACCCCAGTTTTGCACCCCAGGGGCATCCAGTCATGGCCCCTACCCAGAAGAGCGGGTTTTTGGGACCCATGGTAGAGCAACAACA
Source organism: Tapera naevia (assembly GCA_033556795.1). Lineage (NCBI taxonomy): Eukaryota > Metazoa > Chordata > Aves > Cuculiformes > Neomorphidae > Tapera > Tapera naevia. Next base: position 205,067 of record JAUMJJ010000382.1, read on the forward strand.
CCCCGAGGACACTTTTACGGTCACCTCATTGTAGTGGCTGCTGACGTGCCAACCGGACAACGAGGTTTTGTTACAGGGTAGGTGAGGGAGCACCTTGGGGCGAGGTTTTGGGGGAGGGGCTGGCGTGGGGTTCTGGGCACCCTTCTCATCGTGTGTGTCCCCCCCCCCCCCGTGTTGTGTTTCTTTTTCAGAGGTAATTTAGCCAGCACTTTTTTTCTGGAACACTTTTCAAGTTCTGTATTTAACTGGGATTGGAACCGTTTGTTTGTTTTTTTTCTATATAAAAAAAAAAAGAAAAGAAAAGGACAAAAAAAAAAGTTTAAAAATAAGCAAAACATAAAGAAAAAAAATAACGGACGAAGAGAGAACCCCCCCCACTCCCATTTCCCCCCCCCCCCACCTCCGCACTCGAACCCACCCTGCCTGCCAACCGCCTGGCTCTGCTTTCCGGACTGCCACCCCCCCCTCCCGCCCCGCAGCAGGACAATCGGATGGATGGACGGACGGACGGATGGATGGACAGATGGACCCTGCCAAGCCCAGGGCAGGGTGCAGGCAGGCTGGGCAGGAGGTGACTGTGGGGCTGGGGGCGGGGAACGGCTGAGCCCGCCCCCGCCCCCCACCCCTAGCCCGGCCTGCAGCCTCTCTGAGCCCCTTGGGGTTCAGCACCCCGGGGGCTCCACTTGGGGACTGGGTTGTTGTTCTTTTCCCTCCCCGTCTGCTCGCTTTGCCGGGGGTGTTTTTCATGGCCGATGGATGCCGATGGGTGTTTGGGAGCATTGACCCCCACCAGGCTCTGGCAGCTTCACCAGTGGGGCTCTGAGATGCCACCGTCACCCGGTAAGTGCCACACAGGCCCCCTCAGTGCCCGTCCCCTTGGAAGCTGGTGTGGGGCTGGGGGGCAGTGGGGGGGTGCTGGAGGGTCTGCACTTTCCACTGGGGTTTCTAAGCCAAATGCACCCACTGGGTGCCCCCAGCCATCTTTTGGGATGCAAACACTTGCCCCAGGTGTTGTCCAATGGCCAAGCATCAAAATGGGGACCCTGACTGCCTGGGCATCTGTGGGTGGCTGGAGCCCAGGGTGGTGGGGTGCTGGACCCAAGGGTGATGGGCTGCTGGAGCCTCGGGGGGTGGAGGTTGGGGTGTGGAGGGGTGGAGCCTGGGGTGGTGGGGTGTTGGAGCCTGAGGTGGTGGGGTAATAGAGCCCAGGGTGGGGTGATCGGGTGCTGGAGCCCAGTCTGGTAGGGTGCTGGAGCCTGGGATGGTGGGGTGATGGAGCTTGGAGTGGAAGGAGTGATGGACACCAGGGTGATGGGGTGATGGACCCCGGGATTGTGGGGTGCTTGAGCCCAGAGTGATGGGGTGCTGAATCCCAGGGTGGGGGAGGGAGCTGAAGCCCAGGGTGGTGGAGCTTGGGTTGATGGGCTGCTGGAGCCTGGCGTGGTGGGGTGATGGAGCCCAGGGTGGTGAGGTGGTGGGGCCTGGGGTGATGGGGTGCTGGAGTCCAGAGTGGGGGGAACTGGAACCAAGGGTAGTGGGGTGCTAAGCCTGGAGTGGTTGAGCCCGGGGTGGGGGGGAGCTGGACCCCAAGGTGGTGGGATGCTGGACGCCAAGACAATGCGGTACTGGAGCCTGGGGTGGGGGGGACTGGACCCCAGGGTGATGGGGTGCTAGAGCCCTGGATAATGGGGTGCAAGAACCCGGCATTTGTGGGTGCCAGATGGGGGGCGGGGGTAGCAGGACCCCAGACCCCTCGGTGTGTGGGTGCCAGGTTGGGGTGAGCACCCCTCCCTCACCCCTCTCTCTCTTGTCCCCGCAGCCTTCCCGCCAGCCCCCGCACCCTTGTCCCCGCGCCCCCCACCCGTCCCAGCCACCGGAGCAGTGAGGATGAGGAGGGGGCTGCCGCCGGCGGGGGACCCCAAAACCCCGTCACCCCCACTTCGCCCGCCGGCCCCCACCTTGGCCGTGGCGCCGGCGCCGCGTTCTCTCTCTCTCTCTCTCTCTCCTCCCGGCCAGAAGCAGAGGGACTCTTTAATTTGTATTTTTTATTTGATTAATTTTCATTTTCTGCACAAAACCAGCAATTGTAAATACTTTTGAAGAAAAAGAAGTTAAAAAAAAATGTTTCAGGAAAAAAAATATTAAAAAGCTGAAAATTCACAAAAAAAATAATTAAAATAAGCGAGAGCCACCGGAGGGAGATCAAAAAGTGACAGAAAAAGAGACCTAAAGCGACCTAGAGGCGAATATGCAGGAGAGAAGAGCAAAAACCCCCAGTATGCACTGAGAAAAATTTATTTACAGATCGATCGACAAAAAAAAAGGAAAAAAGTAACAATAACCTATTTATTGTATATAATGTTTTATTATAAATCGTGTCTTGTATATTGCATTCTGTACATCTGCTGTGGTTTTGTGGTGTGCAACTTCCGCATGGGTTCCTTGGGTTTCCGTTGCCTTTTTTTTTAATGATGATTTGAGTTTTATTTTTTATTATTATTATTATTATTCAGAAGAACGAGGCGGGTTTGGGGTTTTTTTGGTTTGTTTTTTTTTTTTTTTTTTGGCAGTACACACCCAAAGATCCAAATTTGTATTAAAAAAAAAGGAGTTTAAGAGAAAAAAAAAACACAAAAAAATTAAAAAAAAAAAAGATAAAAAAAGAGAAATCAATCACAAACCTTCATGGGTCGGGGGGGATCGGGAAAAGTTGGGGGGGGGGACACACACCGGTTTTCCTGTGGCCCCGGCGTGGAGGGGGTGATGAGCTCAGGGTGTGGGTGCGTGCGTGGGTACCAAGGGGGGGCTTTGGGCTCCTCTTCTTCCCCCATCAAGTCCCCTCTGCGTGTGCGCGTCCTTCTCCCTCCCCCCAAGATTGGCGACTTCCGTAGAGCTTTGTGGATTGTGCAAAGGAAAAAAAAGAAAATATAAAGGGGGGAGGGAGGAGAAAAAACACCTTGAAATGCGGGGGGGGGGGGGGAGGTAAAATGCAAAATGAAATGTCGGGGGAAAAAAAAAGACAAATTGCAAAATATAAGGGAAAAAAAGCCCCCCCTCTTCTCCCCTCCTGTGCTGACCCGCGCAGTGCTTGTGCTGCCCTGGCTGGAGTGGCCCCCCCCCGCCCCCGCGGCCAGCCAAATCACACCACACCCCCCTTGCTTTTCCCCTCAACTGGTCTTTTTGTGTTATTTAGGAAGGAATTTTTAATAGGCACTTTTTTTATATTAAACAAAACCCCTCTCTATTGAGCGCTGCCCGCTGATTTCTTTTGGGGGGGGCACGGCTGAGGGGCTGGAGGGAGGCTGCCCCCCACCCCTGGATTTAGTAGTGGTGGAGGGGTCAGGATCTAGCCTAAAGGTGGGAATTGCAGTGAGAAAAGTGATTTTTGGTGCAAATTGGGGTGTAGTGTTGCGGGGGGGCATGGAATCATGGAATGGGTTGGGTTGAAAAGGACCTCAAAGCCCATCCAGTTCCCACCCTCTGCCATGGACAGGGACACCTCCCACTGGATCAGGGGGCTCAAAGCCCCATCCAACCTGGCCTTGGACACCTCTAGGATGAGACGTCTATGAATTTTCGAGGGGGGGGACACATTGTTGGGATGGCTGGTGGCACCTGGAGCACATTGGGGACCTCCCTGATGGCCTCATGTTCAGAGCTGTGGATGAACAATTTATCGCTGGTGGTGGGTCCTTTGCAGAGCAGGATGGGTGCCCACCCCTCCTTGGTACCCATGGCACATCCTGGGTTGCACCCTTTGAGAGGGGCGGGGGGGGGGAGGCGCACAGGGATGCAAGCAGCTCCGTGATAATGGATGGAGAAAGCACCAAGGCCAGAAAAGAGGCCAAAAAAGGCAAAATGAAAATAAAAAATCATCAGAATAAAAAAAAAAATATTCCAACAACTTCCAGGACTGGGAAGATGAAGGCGGCAGCATCCTCTGGATGAGGAGAAAGAGGGGGGGTCTGGGTCAGGGTGGAGGGGACCAGCCACCTGTGGGTGGGAGAGGTTAGTGATCCCGGCAGGGTCAGGGCTGCTGCAGCAAAGTGCTTGCGCGGCGCTGGGGGGGGCCGGGGGGGGGGAGGCAGGAGGTTGCTATGGAGAAGAACACCCGGTGCATACTGATGGCTGGGGGTGTGTGTAGGGGGGTTGGGGATGCTGGGGGGGGGATGACAGGGCTTTGCCAGCACTGCAGCATCCTGGGAAAATGTCAGTGCTCGGCTTTGGGGGTGTGGGGATGCTGGGGGACTCCCTATTTGGGGATGCTGGGGGACCCCTTCTTTGTTGGGGTAGCGTGGCAGCAAGGGAGTTTGGGTCAATGTAGCCCCCACGCACACCCTGAGCACCCAGCTGGGAATAGCGAAGGATACCCCCACCTCAAGGGTGCTGGGAGGGAGAAGGGGGGAGGTGCCAGTCCCTGTGCCCCAGGTGAAGGTGGTTGGGTGTTTGCAGGTGGCTGTATTTCCACCCCCCCTGCATCCCAGAGTCCTGCAAGAGCTCCTGGGTGGGGAGTTGGGGGGGATCCAGGTGTCTGTAAGGTTCCCCCAAGTGCTGCAGCATGGGTGCTGGCAGGGGCTCCAGGGCCCTATGGGTGCCCCTGAATGCTGCAGAGTGGAGGGGTTCAGGTGCTGGTGGGTCAAGGACCCATCCCAAATCTGACAGAGTGGCCCTGTGTGTGCATGGGGTGTTCCCCCCTACCCTGTCACCCCACCCTACAGTTCTGGGAGGCTGTGGGGCTGGAGCTCCCCTTCCCACAGACCTTGCCCGTGGGTGCTGGGGTGAAAGGGGGCCCCTCAGTGGGGCCACCCCGATGCTGTGCTCTCACTCTGGTACCCACCAGCCACCAGGCTGTGCACACGTCCTGCCCCCACCCCACAGGCTCCTGGGGCAGGGGGCGTTATTTTGTGAATAAATGACCATTCTCACCTTGGCTCCACCAGTGATCCTTCCCATAAGCTTCAAATTTGTTTTTTTTCACCCCATTTCTCATCTCAGGTCACGAAAATCAGCATCAAAGGGGGATGGAAGCCCTAAATAACCAGGTAAGGTGGGCACAGAGACTAACAGCAGCAGCAGGGTGAGCTGGGAGAGAAATCAATCCCCCCAGGAGGTAAATCCCGCTGGGAAGCATCACCTGGCAGGTTGGCAGCCCCACCGGGCACGGCCGGCTGCTTGAAGCACAGCTTGATTTTTATTTATTTGATATGTTTTTTTTTTTTAAGACTCAATTAAATCCATCAAGCAGCGCACGCGGGTTCTGAGGCTGAAAAGCCTCATGATTGGGCTGATTGCTGGGGGTTATCAGCACAGCCCAGCATCACCATCACCCGTGCCTGCCTGGGTTTTGCCAATGGAGGCTGCTTGGAGGGGGTAGGGTAGAAGAGAAAAGACTTCAAAATTTGGTGGGGAAACGGATGTTTTGCTTACTTCTTGATTTGCGTGGCACGGGGTTATCAAAGGGAGCTGCTTGTGGGTGCTGGCATGGCTGCAGTGCCCAGGGTGAGGTGGGATGAGGAAAGCCTGCTGCCTCCTTGGGATGGAAATTATCATTTTAATTAAGCAGCTCTGCTAGGAGGATGCTTTTGGCCTCTCATGGTGCTAACGATGCCAGTGCAAGGCGATGGTGCTCGGAGCTGGGGATGCTGCAGGATGGTGGGATGAGGGATGCTCTGTGTCCTGGGCACTGGTAGAGGAGTCCAGGACTTGACCCTGGAGCCTCTGCACCTTGGTGAGCAGGAGCTTTGCCCACGTGTGCTGTTGGGAGAGTGGCTGCAATGAGGCTTGTGCTGCTGCCGGCATGCGCCAGGGGAAAAGGCAGCTTTGCCACCATTTCGACTTTTTTCATCCCCTTGGAAACACAGCAGGAATTTGCCCTCCTCCCTCTGCCTTCCTCTCCTGCCTGTGGCACAGGGATGGATCCAAGGGAGGGAAAGACTTGGGAATTGCACTGTTCCCAGGGAGGTCAGGGGCAGTGTGCCAGGGCATAGGGTGGTGTACATGGATGTACACATTTTGCACACCCAGTCCTGGCTGCACCATCACCAGGAAGCACATGGGATGCCCATGCCTGGTCCTGGTTGCACCATCACCCTGGCACCTGGGATGCCAATGCCCAGTTCCAGCTGCACCATCACTTGGCACAGGGAGTTACACAGATGCCCGTGTCCGATCCTGGCTGCACTGTAACCCCAGCACCTGGGATGCCCATGTCCGATCCTGGCTGCGCCATCCTCCCAGCAGAGGGAAGGACATGAGATTCCCAGCCCTGGCTGCACCATCACCCCGGCACAGGGAAGCATATGGGATGTCCTTACCCGTGCCAAGCTCACCCCAGTGTCAGCACCCTGAGTGGAATGAGGTACCTGGGGGCAGTGAAGGGACCCTGCCTTCACCCCGCAGAGCTGGGGCCAGCAGAGCTGCCTGGAGCTGCCCGGGAGATTTGGACACCCCCTTCTCCTTCAAATTAATGGCTGTGCCGTGAAGAAAATTGAAGCCATTATTCTTAGCTCGCATCCTTTATACCCACCAACTTCAACCACTTGACATGCTAATCACAAGCTAACGAGGAAGGGAGGCGATTTTCCACGTCAGACCTGCAATCCAGTGCATCTGGCAGATGGGGTGGGGAGCATCGCATGCCGGGGGCCACCAGCACCGTTGCCCCAACACTGGTACCCCTGCTGCCACACCAACTCTTCCCAGAAAACAGCCCTTTTAGCCCTACTGAAGCCCCTTGTGGCTGATGTCACCCCAGTCTGTCCTTGTTCCCCACTACAGGACATCCAGAAGGGGGTGTGAGGAGATGCTCCCCAGGCAGCCTGTGCAGAAACAGCCTCTGCGGGGGCGGCTGGAGCCCAGCTGGAGCCCCAGCCCACCCTTGCTCTTCCCAGAAGAAGGACCAGACCTTTGGAAGATATTCCCATCCCTCTGTGTGTGTGTGTCGCCTCCATCCTCCTTCCCCTCCCAGCTCTGGGGTCCAGCTGAGCCCTGGAGCACTCGTTGCACCCGCTATTCCTGCCCATTCCCAGCCACCCTGGGCTGGATTTGTCCCAACAGCCAGGCCAGGCAGAAAGCTCTGGAGTCCATTAACATTCCCTGGAGCCATCTAATCCCCCTCTTTGCCCTGGCTCTGGCTTTTACTCGGTTTTAATCAAGCCCAGCCTGGCGCCTTTGCAATAACCGGGGCAGATGGCACCCAGCAGCCCTGCACAGCACATGGGTGCTGGCGCGGAGTGGGGGCAGCGGGGGCAGAGGGTTTGCAGAGGTCTCCACTCTCCAGTAATTTTTAAAAGGCGTTTTGGAGCTGGAGGAGCTGAGATCAGCAGAGCGGAGGCCAGGAAAGAGAGGGAATAAAAGTGAAGGCTATTGCAGGGGTTGTTATTAATATTTGCTGGCTGATGATGGTCGGGGGGAGGCAGCACCGGAGGGGTGGGCTGTGTGCCCACTACATGAGGAAAGAGAAGGCTGGGCTGCTTATAAAGGGAGGGGAATTTGGCAGCAGGATGTTTGGGTTCCTTCCTGGCACCCAGGGAAGGGGTGGGGGTGCAGGATTGGTGCCAGCGCTCCTGGGTCCCGTGCAGCTGCCGGAGGGGCCCCAGCTGGGGCGAGAGGTGATGCTCATCTCACCCATCCTCCTAAACCAAAGTGCTGGGGGGACCCCAGATCTTTCTGGAGGTGGGGGCACCCAGGGGATCCCCCCATCATCCCGAGGACTAGAAAAGTGGGAGGGGAGGGCACCCCAGGGGTCTCAGCCTCCAGGGACTTCACCACATCCCCACCGCAAGGGGAGTCTGGGGGAGCAGAACCCCTTGGAATCCTGGATGGGACCCACCCTCCTTGGCTGGGAGCTCTATGGGTCCTTGGTGGCCTTTCCCAGTGGGAAGGAGCCAGGAGTGATGCTGGTTCTACCCAGGCTGGCAGAGGAGTTGGATGGGAGGGCTGCGGGTGCTGGGGGGGGAGCCAAGGGGCAGCACGCAGGGGTTTTTGGGGTAAAGCATGAGCCAGAGGGTTTGTTTTTCCAGGGGCCCTGGTGGTGCCGGTTATCAGCGGCGGCAGCAGCGGTGCTTCCCGGCCGGGTGTGCGCACCGGCTCCTTGGGGAGGGATTAAGGGGATTATATTATTATTATTTGTTATCACTGAGGGGGGGAGAAAAAAAAAGAAGAAACCTCCATTGCTGGGAACTCTGCCTAATCGGAGCAGAGATTGGCTCCCTGCCTCCGCTCAGCCGCGATGGGACGGCTCCCGCAGGCACCGGGGGCTGCGGCTGTCCCTGCCCAGCATGGGGGTCCGGGGACACAAGGGGTGACATGAGGCCACTGAGTCCCCAAGGAGCTCCCTCACCTGCGAGCCACATGTGGGACCAGATTTTGGAGGCAACGGTTACTGCCTGGAGGGGTTGGCAGAGGAAGTGGTTGCTCCTCTTCCAGCATCACCTGGGACCATGGGGACCATCACCCTCAGTCAGGTGCTGTGGCACCCCAGCACTGGGCAAGCTGGGAGTGATGCTGTGCCCCAGGGATGGTGAAAGCCATCTCAAAGGCTGCCAGTGAGGGTGAGCTCGTGGCCATGACTGTGTTTTTCCATCTCCCATTGCCAAGGCAAGGGGATCTTGGCATTTCAGAGGGAGCAGGGGCTCAGCTGGGCAGCACATGCAGGAGTTTTGTGCCTCCCCTGGCATCAGGATGAGTACAAGTGCCCCAAGTGACTGACACCCCAGCATCCCTGGAGGGTGGGGACAAAGTCAGCTGTGGTCCCTGTGTCTTGCATCCCAGCCCTGAGCCACAGGGTGACATATGGAGCTCCCAGGAGAAGCCAAGACCAGTGCCGGGGCAGCTCCAGGGCACCCACCCAGTGAATCTTTCCCTGCCACAGTGCTGGAAAAGGGCAGTTGGCTGCCCTTCCTCCCCCTTATCTGCTGCCTTCACCCTCCTCCTACAGCCGCTGTGTGTCAGGCCATGAGTGATGCTCAGCCCTGCCCAGCTCAGAGCAGGGCCACCCCAGCCCGGGCTGCTGGGGAAGATGAGCAGCTCAGTGGTGTTATGTGCCACAGGACAACATGTCATGGGGTGACACGCCGTGGGGCATCTCTGAGGGTGCAGGGGTTGGAGGCTGGGCTGAGCTGGGGTGCTTTGGGCCATGCTGGAGGTCCTGCAAGTCAGCGTGGCCTCTACCAACCCTACACTTGCCCCCTAGAAAAGGCTGGTTCAGGGGAGCAGGAGGATGAGGAGGGTCCAGCTAAGCTAGATACCCATGAGCAGCAAAGTTTTGGGGTTCCCTCCTTGCAGTGGAGTTGTTTGCCCCATCCTATCCCCTCCTGAGCCCCACGGGGCAGCTCGCCGGTACCCATGGGCACTTCAGGTCCTGTGCTGCTCCCTGCCCATCCCAAGCCCTGTATGGCTGCAGGCATCCCTGCATCCCTGGGGCATCCAGCACAGGCTGCAGGCAAGGAGATCAGGCTTTTTCTTTTCTCCTCCCTTAAGCCCCATCTCTGTCTGCTGGACCAGGAGTCCCCTTCCCTCATTACACTGCAGCTCACAAGTGCACATCTCATTTTTGTTGTTCAAAACTCTCAGTTTCCAGAAAGCAGAGGCTGATCCAGCTTCAAAGATGGGTTGCAGGCACAAGGGCAGCCCCTCTCCAATCTTACTTTGCTGAAGCCACCCTCGACCACCACTGCAGAAAGCCCATAGCTAAAGCTGCTTCCGCGCACTCTTTCCGCTGATGGACCGCGCTATTTTCTGTAGTCTTTTATTTACACTTTATTGCTCTTGTTTTTGCACCGGCAAGCGCTGCTGGAGTGCACAGAAATCCTTCAGATCTCGGCTGGCAGCAGAGCTCTGCCTAATCATAGTCATTATCTGGAAGCAGGTAATGGGCATCTTTCCCATGTTAATTTGAAAACAGAATCGGTGAGAGCAGGACACTGGGGACAGAGCACGATCCCAGCAGCCAGCGCTGCCTCCGGATGATTTCTGGGTGCCAGGTGGCTTCAGTGGGTGCTGATGCTGGGCAAGGGTGGGTTTGGCATGAGGTGGGGGGGGAAAGCACACGCACAAGCCCAGGCACAAAGCTTATGCCAAGCCTGGCAGCTCGATAAATCAGCCAGGAAGGGGCTGTTGGCCAGTATCCCGCATGGCCAGAGCTCGTCCTTGCTGCTGCAGCAATAAAATCACCCCGGCCTTGTTTTTTTGGCGACGACGAGGATGGTGGCTCTCCCTCCTCCCGGCGCCACCGTCAGAACTTGCCCCCGGCTCGGCCCAGCGTGGCTGGGTCCTTCGTTAACAAGGACTCGTCCCTTTTATCCCCATCGGCAGGAGGGGACGGGGATGGAGGTGAGAGGCGAGGATTTCTCCCGGGGCCGGGAGGGGAAGGCTGGGTGGTGTTGGAGTTTCGTTTGCTGAGATACCATTAACGAGTGAGCAAAGGTTGCGGAGTCTCCATGGAGACAAGACAGCAAGCGAGACGGAGCGGGTGTGCAGCTGAGGTTAGAGCTGATTAGTAAATGTCAGCAGCACAGCAACTGCCCGACGCCACGCTGGCTCAGGGACCCGGTGGGCAGTGGGCACCCCGGGCACCCCATGGGCACCGTGCATCCCAAACACCCTGTGCATTCCAGCCGTCCCATGTGCCCCACTGCACCCCAGAAATCCAGTTATCCCGTGCACCCTGCATACCCCATGTGCCCCAGGCACTCCCTGGGTGCTGTGCATTGCAGGAATCCAGTGTGTTCCATCCATCCCATGTGTCCTGCTGCATCCCAAAAGTCCCGACCATCCCGTGCACCCTGCATACCCGACATGTCCCAGGCACCCCATGTGTCCTTGGGTACCATGCAAACCCTGTCACCCTGGTATCCTTTGTGTCTTGTGCATCCTAGGCACCCTGTCCATCCTGTGTGCCCCATTGCATTCCAGAAATCCAGATATCCCATGCATCCCATGTACCTTGCATACCCCGTGTGTCCCAGGCACCCCATGTGTCCTTGGGTACCCTGTGCATCCCCTGTCACCCTGGTACCCTCTGTGTCTTGTGCATCCTGGGCACCTTGTCCGTTCCGTGTGCCCTGTTGCATCCCAGGAGCCCCACTGCATCCTGTCTGAACCATGCATCCCATGAACCTCAGGTACCCTGTGCACCCTGAGCATCTCTCACGCCCCACATATCCCTGGGGCACATCTGGTTGCCCCATGCATCCAGGCACCCCAGGTCACTGCTGTGGCCCAGATTGATGCCAGGGCGTCACGGTCCATGAGAATCAGGGATGCAGGAGAAGCCTGGAGCACACCATTGGGTGCACATTTTTAGAGCATCCTCACAGCTCCGATGCCGACAGCCCTGACTCCTTTTCCACAGGGAGCAGGGATGCAGGTGGAGCCTCTCTGCTCTCCTGTCACACTGTTGTGTGCTGCAAGGTCTCCTCAATCGTTTTGTGTGACACTGAGGAACAGGAGGGAGGGGCTGGGACAAGGTCAGTCACCAGGGGCACCCAAGGCTCCCCAGCTGATGGTGGGTGACTCCAGAGAGCCACCTGGCCACTGTCCCTGGGTAAGGATGTGGCCAGGGACCTGTCTGATGCTGGGGTGGCACACGGGCTGTGATAAACAACCATCTCCACCCTCCCATGGAGGATATCCACTCCTCCATCCCTGAGTCACACAGAGCAAGGATGAGGCTGGACCTGCTGGATCCCACCTCGTTTGCAGCAGAGGCAAAGCCCAGACAGAGGGAAGAGGGGTTAGAATGAAACTGGAGACGACAGCAATTTGTAGCAGGGTCTGTCTTGGGTTATCAGGGGCCTGGACGTGGCTGGAGCTCAGCCAGGAGGCAGGAGCAGCCCAGCTGCCCTTTCCTGTCCCCTGGAGCATCATTTACCTCCAGCAAAAGCACAGGGAGGCACCTGGCAAGCGTGAGCATCCCTGTTGCAGAGAAACAAGTGTCAGGGGGTACCGTGGTGGTGGGGGGAAGGGGGGAGGGATGTTGGATCCTGCAATTTAGCAGGTATTATTTGGCAGCTATAAACGGAACCTCTCACACAGCTGGGGAGAGATAGAGGTTGCAGTGCAGATACAGATTAGGTGGTTCCCTTGAGGCTGTGACACCTTGGGATGGAAGCAGATCTTCTTTAAGGGAAAGGCTCGCTGGCAGCCTGGAAAACCTGGAGCTGAGCGGCCTCCAGCAGCATCTCAGCTCTTGCCTTGCACCCACAGGGAGGACAGGGGGTGCTGGGGCAGCACAGGGGGCAGAGTGTGCTGAGGTCACCAGGAGATGCTGAGCGTCACACCCAAGGTGGTTGTGTATGGGGAGGAGGGATACAAAATGGGCAAGAAATGGCTGTTTGCAATGTGTGTAGGTGCCCACCTCACCCAGAAGCAGCAAAGGAGGTGGCAGTGGTGGCACAGAGACCTCAGGAGTGGGCATAGGAGATGGGAGTGGCGGCAGAGAGACCCCAGGAGCAGTAAAGGAGATGGCAGTAGTGGTGGTGGAGAGACCCCAGGAGCAGAAAAGGGGGTGGCAGTGATGGTGGAGAGGCCCCAGGAGTAGACAAAGGAGGTGGCAGTGGTGGCAGAGAGACCCAGGGGCAGCAAAGGAGATGGCAGAGGTAGCATTGGCAATGCCTGTGGGTGCCATTCCCAAACACCACCTTGGCTCCTGGTAGCACTGACACGGATTTGTTTGCTTCCCACTGGGAGTGCCGCTGATTTACTCCCTGCAGCTCAGCTTAAAGCAGGAGCATCGAGAGATAGATGACTGCACCCCGTGCCCTTTGTCTTGCTCATGCCCACTCCCTTTTTGCCATTCTGCAGGCACAAATGAACCTGTGCTTCTTGTTGATCACCAGGCAGGGGAGGGAAGATTTAATATCCAGGTGCGCGGGCAGGAATGCGGCAAGGCACGTGCTGGTAATTCCTGAGCAAGTCTTTGCTCCTGCAGTTTTTGAGGAGGGTTTAGGATTGCCCCAGCTCTGCTGAGGACCAAGCTGAGACTCTGGATGGGGCTGAGGTCATTCAGGGTCAAAGGCCAGGCAGAGAGGGGGGCTTTTCTGAGCCCTGGCATGCTCAGCAGTGCTGCCTATCCTGGTGTGACACCCACTTGCCACAAACACTGTGCGGTCCATGCGGACCAGGATGTCCACTCAGCAGGACCCATCCTGTGCGCCCCATACACGTGCTGCCAGCCCTACTCATTAACCCAGGCTCATTATGCCGCGATTCCACTTCCTGCCTCACCACACCGTGGGGAGAGACCTGTGCAGGAGCCAAAATTGGCATCACCCAGCTGCTTCCAGTTGGCTGGGCACACCCTGCGAGGAGTGCAGCTCGCCACCCCAATGCCCCCAGTTCCAGGTACTCCTGCGCTGAGAAACCCCCAGCACAGTTTGGGGACTGGTGATGGATGGGAGTTGGGGCCCCCTGCCCCAGCTGGGATGCTGGAGACAGATGATTCAGAGCTGGAAGTGGATAGGGGCTGGGGACCCCCTGCACCCATTGGGGGTCTTGGAGGTGGATGGGGGATTGGAGACAGAATGGGGGTCTGGAGGCTGGTGAGGGGTTGGAGACAGAATGGGGGTCTGGATGCAGATGGGGGACTGAGGACCCCCAGCTCTGGATCGGGGCTGGAGGCAGATGGGGGGTGGGAACCCCCTGTCCTGGTTGGGGGGCTGGAGGCGAATTGGGGGCAGGGGTCCTCCGCTCTGGATGGGACCCCCAGCTCCTCTGGGTTGCAGGAGGACAGGCACCTCGGTCCCCCTCGGTCCCCCTCGCCAGCCCCACCCAGCCCAGCCTTGTCCCACCACTCGCCCCCCCCCCCCGGTGACACCCCCGCACCCCCAAGTGGAACTTTCCTCGCAGGGCGTGAGACCATAGAGGCGACAGGGCAAAACCAAAGAGGCTCTCTCCAGAGGGGGGACAGGCGCAAGAAACTCCTTTCCTCCAAAGCCACCTAGAAGAATACCGACCTCGGGCACTTACAGACCCAGAGAAATATTTATGAAATGGGGCGGTCGTGCGTGGTGTCGCGGTTCTCCTCTCTGCCCTAAAGCCGCAAAGGGATGCCCCCCGCCTAGTCCTCCAGATGGTACGTTCCGCCCTGTTTACTCTCTTTGCGCGGCTGGCTTGGGTGGGGTCCTTCTGCTGCGCCATTTGCGCACGCAAGTGGCGTAGGGCGGATTTGATAGACAACCGTATTAACCAATAGTGTGGCAGTATCCCTGGCCGGCGAGCCAATGGCGCGGAGTGCCGGCCGCCGGGAGGAGGCGGGGCAAGGCTCAGCCAGGGCAGGGAGGGGGAGCTGTGGAATGGCGGACAGCCGGGCTGGCCCGCCCTGGTGGTAGCGAGCCGAGGGGGGCCGGAGGGGACAGCAGCGGAGAGGGGTGAGTATGAGAGGGGCGAGAAGCGACTCCACGGGCCTCCCAGGTCGCCTCGTGTCGAGGGAGAGAGGCTGAGGCGTTCGGGACGGCCGCTAGGCCCTTGCCAAATAGTGAGCTGTGGAGCTGAGGCGAGCAGTGCTTCCTGCCACATAGTGATCCCGTGTGGTGTGGGCACCGGTGCCCCTGGGCTGGAGGGGCTGGGGGGGGCGCTGGGCACGGGGAAGAGGAAATATGGAACTGTTGGAGAGGATCCGGAGAGGGCTACGAAGATGGTCAGAGGGTTGGAGCACCTCTGCTACGAGGACAGGCTGCGAGTTGGGGTTGTTGAGCCTGGAAATGAGAAGTCTCCGGGAAGACCTCATAGCGGCCTCCCGGTACTGAAAGGGGCTCCAGGAAAGCTGGGGAGGGACTTTTTACAAGAGCATGGGATGATAGGATGAGAGGGAATGGCTTTAAACTGGAAAGGGAGACATTAGGAAGAAATTCTTCACGATGAGGGTGGAGAGGCCCTGGCACAGGTTGCCCATCCCTGGAGGTGTCCAAGGACAGTTTGGATGGGGCTTTGAGCAGCCTGATCTAGTGGGAGGTGTCCCTGCCCATGGAAGGAGTTGGAATTGGATGATCTTTAAAGTCTCTTCTAACCCAAATCATTCTGTGATTCTATGATTCCATGAAATAGCTTCACCCCTGGGCTGACACTCGCCCAGCCCCTCCCAGGGGCCAGGGCTCAGTGCAGGGTGTGTGCCCTGGGCAGTGGCCGGGCTGCCCTGTCCCGGGAGGGGACAGAGCCCTGTGCTGGGTTAAGGAAATCCCAGGCTCCTCCCAAGGCCTCACCGGTGTCTGCTGTCCTGGGGCAGTTACAGAGGTCTGACTTAGCAAGGAATGGCTTGGGGGAGCTGGGGAGAATCATAGAATCACACAATGGTGGAAAGGACCTCAAATCCCATCCAGTTCCAACCCCCCCTTCCATGTGCAGGGACAACTTCTACTGGGTCAGGTTGCTCAAAGCCCCCTCGAAGCAGGCGTTGAACGTGTCCAGGGATGGGACAGCCACAGCTTCTCTGGGCAACTTGTTCTCATCCTATGGCTCCAGGACCTTGTAAAGCCCCCTCCCCAGCTTTCCTGGAACCCCTTTCAGTACCGGGAGGCTGCTCTAAGGTCTTCCCACAGCCTTCTCTTCTCCAGGCTGAGCAACCTCAACTCAGCTTGTCCTCACAGCAGAGGTGCTTCAGTCCTTTGAACAGCTTTGTAGCCTCCTCTGGACCCACTCCAACAGTTCCATATCCTTATGTTTGGGATTCCAGAACTGGACACAATACTCCAGGAGAAGGATTTGGGGGCATGCAGGATCCTCTCTAAGGGAGAAGGCAGTGCTGGTTGCAGCCTTTCCAGCCTGGGTTTGACATCAGTGCTTGTGCAAACACGTGCATGTCTGTGTACAAAGTCTGCCTGGGTGTGAGCTGGCAGCCCTTGTTGGTGCAAGTCCTGGTGATTGCGCTCATGGAGCGTTGCTGTGAAAGCAGCTTCTCCCTCCTGGCTGTCTTCCTGCCCCACAAGCGGATGCACCCTTCGGTATGTCTGGCTGCATTTTAAGGGTGTGTGTAAGGCCCTTGACTATTAACTGCAGGCACACAAGGTATAAAACCACTCGGGGTGAGGCTGTGTGGGTGCTGCTGCGTGCTTTGGGAGATGTTTTCCCCAATATTAAATCCCTAGGCGCTCTCCAAAAGTAAGCTTTGAAGGGCATAACGGGATACGGTGGGGTGGTTTGGTCAAACACACTGACCTGCTGGTGACCTCGGCCCATATTTCTTCCAGCCAAGAAGTAGGTTGTCAGGGAATGTCCTTGGGGTTGTACCTCACAGTATTTAAGTTTGTGATGGGATTACTCCTTTGGGTTACAAATAACCTATGTCCTTTGGAGAAAGGTAAGAGATTGCAGCTCCTCCCTGTTTGACCTTCCTGGGGCAGGATTCTTTTTTTCCTGCCCCAAAAGTTCACATTTGATGTTATTCTCTTACGTTCATTAGTAGCAACAGCAGAATTGGGCACCTCTGTGTTGATTAAACCACTGGTATGAGCAGGAATATGTCTAGAAAAAAAATGAAGTCTAAGTCTTTCAGCATTGCAGTTGGTGTTGGACGTGAAATTATGTTAATAATGGTGAAAAACCTTTTTGTAGTCAACTTTTGTCAAGTACACCTGCTGCAGGCAGGGTTGTAACTGATGGAGCCCTCTGTGTCCCTCACATTTGCGTGTCCTTCCCAAAGACTTGCGAGATGGAAAAGTTGAAAGTAAAAGATATGAGAAACCAGCAGGGCGTGTGTGCATGTGCTTCCCTGTGACAAAGCTGATGCACAGTGTGACTTTATGGGAAGTACCAAAGTCTGTATGCCTGGTCACATGAGGAAGGGGGAATAGTTAAGTTTTCCACCCATTTTAAACATCTACAATATCAGTTGTTGCCGAATGCAGCAGGAATTTAAACTGCCGCGTTGCGACACTTTGTTCCAATTCACCCCTTGCTGACCTTGAGTAGTTTTGTCATAGAAACCGACACTGAGTTTAATCCAAAAATTAGTTAAAACCAAACCAAAGCGAACATCTACCCACTGAGAACGGCCAGCATGTTGGTAGAGTGACTTTGAAAGTCCACTTGCATTCATAGCCCAGGACGAGCTTTATCAGGGAACTGGAGTAGAGCAGGTCAGGCACTGCAGTTCTGTGCCTTTTTTTTAAGGACTGTGCTTGAAAACATAGAGTTTGAATGCAAGAGTGTGACCCAAGCATTAGAAGCCCACCTAATGCTGATGTTTGGTTAAGCTACAGTGGCCAGTATTGTTCCTGGGTGGGTTGGTAATGGTGGGGATCAAACCCAGGGCTTCAACCTTCCAAAGTATTGATTTCTGCTTGGCCAAATTCCTCGTTCTATTTGGGGTGAGGAATGGGTTTGCCAGCTCCCCATCGGGCTCAGCTGAGACAAGGTAAAGCCTTGATGTACTTCACAAACGTGTGTGTTGTAAAAGGATAAACTTCTAGGAGTGAACTGAGTGTAAACTTTTCCCTAAAATGCATATTTTTACAGCTTTTGAAAAGAAATGTTACCAGTCAGATAAAAAATATCACAAGTTCAAAAAGTAAATGCCCCGAATTCCATTTTTTTCACTTAAAAAAAACCCTTCTGATGGTTCATGGCCGTCAGGCTCCTTCCTCTTCCTGGCTGTGAAGATAAAGCCTTTCCAAGCTGTCTGATCAGGTTTTTCCAAGCCACTGCACGATGCCGTTAGCAAGACCCCTGCTTCCAGTACCTGAAAGGGGCTACAAGAAAGCTGGGGAGGGGTGGTAGTGATAGGATGAGAGGGAATGGCTTTAAAGTGGAAGGGGGAAGATTTAGATTGGACATCAGGAAAAAGTTCTTCACAATGAGGCTGGGGAGGCCTTGGCCCAGGTTGCCCAGAGCAGTGGTGGCCGCCCCACCCCTGGAGGTGTTCAAGGCCAGGTTGGATGGGGCTTTGAGCCCCCTCATCGAGTGGGAGGTGTCTCTGCCCATGGCAGGGGGGTGGAACTGGGTGGACTTTGAGGTCCCTTCCAACCCAAACCATTCCACGATTCTATGATTCATCTCACTGTCCCCAGCCCTCCAAAAACTCAGCAGTGCTGTGGTGCTGCCTGGTCTTGCTCTCGTTCCTCACTCCAGCTTCTACATTCCTCACAAAGCTTTCCAGCTCTGATTTTACAAAAGTCTGCTGGGGGAGTGGGGAAGGGGAAGCAAGCTAAGGCTACAGGTGAGTGAAAACCTCAAAATATGGTATGTTTATAGCTACTTTATTTTGTACAAGTCCATTTTGAAATGGGGTGTCTAGAAGTGAGTGTTGTGCTGGGGAGGGGTAGAGTCTGGAGCTCCTGCCCTTGTGCCTTTAGAACCACCACTGTGCGGTCTGGTTAACAGTCGAGGTCTTTTCAGCAGAGTACAGAACTGGTTTCCCTATGAATAATGTGACACACCGCACAGAAGTGGTGTATTTTTAAGTTATGGCTCAGAAGGTATTTGTGAGCAGTGGTTCATTAAAAAGAATCCAACCTTTATGATAACTACCAACCCAGTTTCTCTGCATGCTTTGAATATATCTCATTCTTTAGGGCTGGTCTAGGAAAAGTTGATTTCATTCACAAAGCTTAGATAATCGCATAGTGTGGGTGGAGGGGTTAAAACTTCAGCTATTGCCTCATGCGTGTGGAGTTACAGCAGCAAATCCATCTCATGTTTTTTTTTTTTATTATCATTTTTTGTGGTGATAGAAGAACAAAGCAGGTTGTGAGGATTAATGTTTCCACAAAATCAGGTTAGTTTTCTTTGACAGACTAAGAAGGAAGATTTCAACAAATGTAAGACTGGGCTTTAATCCTTCTCTCTGCAGGTTTTCAGGACTCAAATGTTTAATAACTTAAAATATAAGGTTGTGGCTTTGTCTTTGCTGGATTTGATGATACAAGAAAGCTGGGGAGGAACTTTTTTACAAGGGCATG
Source organism: Tapera naevia (assembly GCA_033556795.1). Lineage (NCBI taxonomy): Eukaryota > Metazoa > Chordata > Aves > Cuculiformes > Neomorphidae > Tapera > Tapera naevia. The sequence continues at coordinate 223,960 of JAUMJJ010000382.1, forward strand.
TGGTTATAGGTCGAGGAGGGGTGGCTTTAAACCGGAAAGGGGAAGATTTAGATTAGACATTAGGAAGAAATTCTTCACGATGAGGGTGGTGAGACACTGGCACAGGTTGCCCAGGGTAGCTGTGGCTGCCCCATCCCTGGAGGTGTTCAAGGCCAGGCTGATTGGGGCTTCGAGCAGCCTGGTCTAGTGGGAGGTGTCCCTGCCTGTGGAAGGGGGTTGGAACTGGATGGGCTTTAATGTCCCTTCCAACCCAAACCATTCTATGATTCTGTGGTTCAGCTGAGCCAAACACATTACTGCGTGCGCTGCATGAGTCAGTCACAAACCAGGAAAAAGGATTCAATAGCCATTGTGTTTGCATGTGTTTGAGTATAAAGTTCCCGCTGTCCCCCTACGCAATGGGACACCAGCACCTGGTAACAGCATGCACTGCCAAAAGATGCTTCTGAGGATTAAAAAAGCCCAAGCAGGCCCTGTCTGATGGCTCAGCACTGGCCCAAGAAGGCTGTCAGCATCATGGCCTGTGTCTGAAACAGTGTGGCCAGCAGGAGCAGGGAAGCGATTGTGCCTCTGTACTCAGCACTGGTGAAGGTTGCACCTCGAAACCTGGGTTCAGTTTTGGCCGTCTCGGTACAAGAAGAACACTGAGGGGCTGGAGCGTGTCCAGAGGAAGGGAATGAAGCTGGAGAAGGGGCTGGAGAACAGGCTTTATGGGGAATGGCTGAGGATTGTTTAGCCTGGAGAAGAGGAGACTGAGGAGAGACCTTATCACTGTCTACAACTGCCTGAAAGGAGGTTGTAGCGAGGTGGGTGTGTTGGTCTCTTCCCTCAAGTAACCAGGGTAAGGATTGAGGGGAAATAGCCTCAGGGTGCACCAGAAGAGGTTTAGATTAGACGTCAGGAAAAATTTCTTCACCGAAAGGGTTTTCAGCACTGGAGCGACTGCCCAGGGAAGTGGTGGAGTCACCATCCCTGGAGGGATTTAAAACACGGGCAGATGAGGTGCTTAGGGATGTGGTTCGGTTGTGGACAGGTACGGTTGGACTTGATGATCTCAAAGGTCTTTTCCAACCAAACAATTTTAAAATTCTACAGTACTAAAATGCACAGTACAACCCAGAAGCGAGGCTTTCCCTGAGTGGAAATGTAGAGAAGCAAAATGCAAAACTTTTCCCAGCCTGACCTCTGGTTGTTACTGTTTTCAGCAGCACTCTTGCTTCTTATGGGATCTGTGGTAAGAAATCGTGTATTTGAGTATTTATTCAATGTGCAAGGATAAATATTTGTGAGATCGGGCCCTTAGTTACTGCAGATTAACATTTATTTAAATATTGTAGGTATTTATAAACACTGGATTTAAAAAAGGCATGTGGAAATGGCTTCTGGGTAATAAGCAAATGACTGCTCAGAACAGAACCACCCCGGTGGCATTTACTTCCTTTTGTATTTTTGCAACTCCATGTAATAAAAAGACCACACGTTTTGGTTTTGAGGAGGGGAGGCCACGGGTGCTGCCGACCGGGCGTTGCTGCAGTGATTGTGCTTGGTGGCTTCTAGAGACTGTTGTCTGGTAGAGGCCTGATTCTGGTTTATGTAAGATTTGTTCTTCCATCTGAGGGTCTGTAGAGTTTGTTTTTCCTGCCTGGGAGGCTGTAGGCGGGGGAACCTCTCCCAGAAGAACCGAAAAGTGAACTTCCATGCTGCTTTGTTGAGCAGGCGGCACAGTGATGTGAAGTGTTAATCACATTCTCCATCCCGAGCTTGCCTTTGCTGTGGTGGTCGGCCTGGGAAATAGTTCCTCTAGATCCTACCCTAATTCTTGACATTGCTGTAAAGCTTTCTGGTGTTAGGTTGCTACTGGAGAAGTGGTGAGCGCAGGCGTATCTCAAGTATACATCTGCCAGGGACTTTGATGAAGGAAGTTTGAAGGACCAGGAATGTCAGTTGAATTTTCTCCCACAAATGGGATCAGCGGCAACCTGCTCTGTTCCTTTGACACCTTCTGTGTTGTCTTCTCTTACAAAGCAGTGTCCCAGACCTGTTTTGGGGAGAAGTGGTGGTTTAAAGGGTTCTGTGATGCCAAGAGAGGGAGAAGGGAGATGCTTTTGAAGCAGCAGCAGTTGGCGTTTATTCTTGAGGGCTCAACTTGAGGGCTGCCCAGGGAAGTGATGGAGTCTCCATCCGCGATGGTGTTAAAAAAACATGTAGCCATGGCACTTTGAGACATGGTTTAGCAGACACAGTGGGGTTGGGCTGACGGCTGGACTGGATGAGCCTAGAGGTCTTTTCCAACCTTAATGATGCTATGATTCTATGAACTTTTCTCATGGAAGGGTGTTGCTGTGCCGATGCTTCAGAGGAGCTTCTCAGAGATCGCCAGTGACTTTTTATCTTGGAGATTTTGGTTCTTGTGTGCTACTGTTGGAAGTGGTGCTGTTGAGAATGAGACAGACAACACGCAAAGAGCTATCCACTGAAAAGAATTTGTTCTTACCACTGCTGGAAATCAAATCTAAACCTGGAGTTGATTATTTTGGTTTCTTTTAAAAGTGGTCAATAAGAATTGAGAGCCTCTCTCGTGTTTTTTGAGGCAGCCGGATAACCTCCTTCTCGGAGGGTGCTTGTTTAATAGGAACGGTGGTGCATTTATTTGTGAAGCAAAGACACATAGGTTTGAGATGAAAATCTCTTAATTGTAAAGTGAGGGGCATATACAGAATCGTCTTTTCACCTGGCGTATGACAAATGTGGGACTTGCTGCCTTGGGATTTCATGGGTGCCAACTATTTAAATGAGTTCAGAAACTGATGAGGCCAGTTTCTAGAAGTGAAATCCAGAAAAGACAATTAAATAGTATTATTTTTTTTCCACGTGGTCTTAAGGTGTGGTGGGATGCTGCAACCTGGAAAAGAAGGGAGAACTGTTGCTCCATGCTTGCCTTATTCTCATGCTGTTTCTTTTATGTATCTGCTATCTGGCCAGAGGACAGAGGATGCTGATTTATGTGGGGGCTGGATAACCTAGCATCGCTGTTCTGAAGCCCTGCTGCTTAGGGCTTCTTGCCTTGTTTGCTCGCTGACGTTGCTGATGATGTTGCAGAGCAACCTGCCTCTTCCCAGCCTCCATTTCTCCCTGCTCATACAACTGGGCTAATGACTCTGACCTTTTGTTTGTAAAGCAAAAGGAAAAGGATCAACAAAATGCTGGAGCTTATTTACTATCATTATTGCAATGATGAGCAATGCCACTTTGCGGTACTTCAAGGAGGCTTTGCGTGTAAGATGCTGGAAATCCCTGGAGAGAGAAAAAATGTTTCAGATGGGAAAGGAGGAGGGGGAATATTCCTCCCATTCCCATCTCATAAGCATACTCTCCTGCAAGGGTTGAGGTGGTATCTCCAGCCATGCCCCTTCCCAGCTGGGAAAGACCCGCTGACACTGCTTTTTCCCGTAAGAGCCGAACAGGCGGCTGTCACCAGTCGCAGAGCAGCGAGTTCTGCACAAAGTGTTCACATGCTGTGGAGTTTTGCAAAGTACTTTGTTGACCTATTGTATTACCGCTAATAAGATTGAATGTGGTTTTAATTTCTCATTTCCTCTTTCACTGCCTGCCCTTTTCTGACTTCTTAGAGCCCTACTTCAAGTCTCTCCGTAGCAAAAGTCTCTTTCTGTTGCTCAAAGAATGAATGATGCTTTGCTTTCAGGCGGCTCCGCACCAGAGGGCTTTAAGTGGCATTCAGAGAAGGCTATCAGCCACAATATCTGATGTATTGGTGTAGCTGTGGTTCATGCATGGAGTGCAAAAAATGGGATTTAATTGGGAGGGAGGGGGAAGAGCTGCCCTGGCTGAATGGATGGGTGAAAGTTCCCCGACCACCCCTTAGCCCAGCAAATAGTTGGATGAGTGCTTGCCAGAGCGGAAGCGAGTTCCCTTTCAGGCACCCTGCTTTTGTGCACCGTAAGAAAAAGCACACGCTCTTATGGGTTTGGCCTTGCAGCTGCAAAAAAAAAAGAACTCAGGCGAGAGAGAACCATGCACACACCCAGATCCTGTTCTTTCAATACCAACAGCTGCCGAGCCGCTCCGTTGCGGGAGGAAGGCGTAAGAGCTATAAACACAGCTTGTGTAAAACCTTTACCTTCTGTCTAGGGCAGCATGAAATAGATGGCCGCTTCCCTTTTGGAGGCTAAATTAAAAATGCGTGTAATTAACTTATACAAAATAGCCTTTGGGTTGCTATTGAGGATTCAATGTTGTATCAAGGAGGTTACATCTAGGGTCTGGCTTCACATGAGAGGTTTCCATAAAGCAGCTTATTACGGACCTTGTGGTGAGCTTTGATAGAAAGACTCACATCTTTAGCATCCCTAATACGGTCTAATCTCTCTTCTCCTGAAAAGATCGGTTCAGTACCGTGATGGTTTGAGGCACTGGAATAGTTTTGGATGGTCTAGAGCTTGGAGTTTGCGCTGTAGATTACATAAGGTGAGATCACTGCTGGGCTCGGAACATGCAAAATGGAAACAACTGCAGCTTGAAAAGAGTGTTTTTCTGACTGTCCCAAGGAGATTACACAGGCATCTGTCACCACATCCAAGCTGAAATTTGACCCAGCTCGGTCAGACCAGGAAGGCTGATTGAAACCGTGGGGCCTTGCTGATGTCTGTTGTTTGGTCCCGCTGGCTGCACACATGGAGAAAGTGAGTCCAAGGATTGTCATGCTGTTGAGCAAAACCAGAAAACTGCTACTCGCAGTTTCCTGCAGCTCTGCCTGCAAATCCCAAATGGCAGCTCGGGATCCTGCGCCGTGCCCGAACGTTGCACAGATGGCTTGTGTACGCACAAAACCCAGATTTGGTGTTTCAAGGAGGCGGGGGCACCTCTATGGAAGAACTGGGCGATCCCAGACATGGGGCAGGTCCCTTCTCTCCCAGCCCTGCTTCCTCTTCCCACCCATCTTCAAGATAGACTGTAGGCGGGGAGCAGAACTGCCTGGAAAACCCCAGGTATGTAGTGGCTTTTGGTCCTGGTGGGGTGGGGCCCTGTCTGTTCTGCTAAGTTCATAGCAGTACCCAAGGCTGCCCTTCTCCATCTGACTCCACTCCTGAGATGCAAAAAGCACATTTGTGCCTTAGTGTGGCATCATGTGTAACTTATTTCCCCTCTTCAATAGAAAGCCATGTGTTGTTTTGACTTTATTAAGACACTGTTCATAAACCATTTTCATTCAGATGCTCAAGGCTGTTCTCTTGTGTTTTCTTGTGACAGAAATCCCAGCAGATACAACACTTCTGGAAAATATCAGGGAGTCAGTGTCTTCCCCCCTTCCCTGTCAAAGGTTAACTTAAAATATTAATGCTGCAAAGATTCATTTAAGATACTAAAACTGTTCAGGCAAGAATACATGTACATATTGTAATTACTTCCTTTTTCTTACAATTAAAGTAATTGGATTATATTTAATGAGCTATTTACATTTAATAATTAAGAAAAGACTTATCTTTCCAGTATTCCCCAAGTGCAGCAGAAGGGTGGGGGCACTCAGAGCTGTGATATAATTATCTAGGCGTGAGTGGAAACTGAAAGAGCAGTTGAGCTGTATAGAAAACACTTGGAACTGGTTTGTTCCCACTCTTTCATTAATCAAAATAGTTTAGTGTGTGTTAAAGGAGGGGAGGCTGGGCTTAGTTGCAAATGAGACAGAGTTTATCTGCTGAAAAGGAAGGTTAAAATACGTTCAGACTTCAGGAATAAGTCATTTAGAAAAAGAAAAAACCACACCCTCTCCTTCCGTATTAATTACCGAGCGCTGCCCCAGAATGAAAATGTGCTGATGTATTGTGAGGGCTGTGCTTTGCACCGAGCGCTTTGTTAGCGCTAACAGGCACAAGCCTTTCCTCTTGCTGGAGGAGGCTGGTGTGAAGGAGAGGAAGAAAACACGCTATCCTCATTAGCAGTAATTCAGCCTGGGAATGAGCGATTCAGCCCTGTTTGCTTTAGCAGCCGTGCACCATTTGCAGAAGTTGGCCTGTGGTTCTGTGCCGGCATTCCCGCAGCGCCGGCCTGAGGCTTGGTACCTGTAGTCCCTCCAAATGAAGCTGCTGGGAATGGTGCTGCTTCTCTTGCCACCTAAATTGCGTCTCTTCTAGTCAAGACCTTTAGAAGTCAATTCAGTGTTGTTACAGGCTTTGAGGCTTGGAAAATGAAATCTTGTGATTTTTATCTAGAGCTTATTTTTGTCTGGATTGGGACAGTCATTGAATGGTTTGGGTTGGAATGGACCATGAAGGTCATCCAATCCAACCCCCTGCCATGGGCAGGGACACCTGGCACTGGATTAGTGTGCTCGAAGCCCCATCCAGCCTGGCCTTGAACACCTCCAGGGATGGGGGAACCATGACTTTTCTGGGCAAGCTGGCCAGTGTCTCCTCATCCTCAGCATGAGCACTTTCTTCCTAATATCTAGTCTAAACTTCTCTAAAGCTTCTCAACCTTGACCTTTAAGGACTGGGTTTGGAGGGAAAGAGGCAACCCTATTTTAGCAGACATCTCTCTCTTGGGTTGCTGAGACTACTAACCCTGGTGGCTGTGACTGCTCAGGGGACCCATCTCCTGCAACAGGTTGGGACTGATTCCTGGAATCGTCCCCTTGACTTCGAACAGTGGTTTGGGCTCAGACTGGGTGCCGTTGGAGACCTCCTTCCCACTGACCAGGACTCTCCACCTACTCTTAAAAATATCTGAGAACCTATAGTGGGTTCTCTGTACCCGAGTTCTCCAGAGCTACCTGTTGGCTGGAGCTCGTGACGCTGCTCTGTATTGTCACTGACCTTGTATCCCTGCCAGAATTATTCACAGGTTTAACAGAAAGCGTTCTGCTCCCTTTGCTGCTCCTGTTTCCTAGGAAGCAACAAAGCCAGAGCTCTCCTGGCACTGAAGGAGCCCTGCCTCTCTCCTGATGTATATCCTCCCAGCAAAGACCTTGAAACCTTTCTGTTTCAGAGCTTTATTTCCTGTTTAATCAATAGTTCTGTATTCTGAGAATCAAATCCCTGTGACAGCTCTCTTTAATTGAGCTAAACTACCTTTCTCTTGTCACATCTCTTCTAGGGTTTTATTTAAACGCATTTGTTCTGCCTGTATCCTAGTCAGGCATTGATAGGAACACAGGGTGACCCTCTTTGTTTAACTTGTTTTGCAGCTAAATGAATGGAAACATTAATTAGGGCAATGGTGTGTGTTTTTTTAGGAATAAAAAAGAATGTCTAGGTCAAACTACTGGCTGTATTTGCGCTCAGGCAGAAGCTGGGAGGATCTGTATGTTCTCTGTTAGTGACACCCCTTCCTTCCACCCCCAGCTTGATTTCTGCCAGCAGCTTCCAGCCAGTCCCTCTCCAGGAGAGCAGGCTGGCATTTATTCCAGCAAGATCATCTTCAGTAAAGCTGATAACAAAAGTTTAAAAGGAAGAGCCAAATTTTAAGTCACACCTGTGCAATCCCCTTGAGGGCAGTAAATGATGATGATGATGCGTGAGCCAGACCAAAAAAAAAAAGACCTGCAGAAAATGGCTTTCTGAGCCTCTTTTACATTTTTCAGAGCCAACAGACTGGGAGAGGGGGAACATGTACAGGGGAGGACGAGGGGAAAATAGAGTATTTTCACTCTGGGAAGCGAGCGGGCTGGGTGTTTGTTGTCTCAAGGACTCCACAGCGGGTTACTCTGCGAGATCAGGGCTGGCATTTCCTAGTGTCGGAACATCGCTGTGGAAATGGGCAGCGCTGCTCTTGCCCCACTCTATTGCCAAAACAGCTCTTTTGTAACACCAGCAGATTGTAATCTGGGAAGTTCTGGAGCCGGTGATTGACGTAGATTATTAATATACAGAGGAGTTAGGTGTGTTTGTGATTGGCTGACCGTGTTCTTCTGAAGGCCCTGTGTAGCTCCTGCTTCAGGAAAGCTTTTGTGCCATGGTGGGTGAAAATGCAGCCTGTGCTTCCCATCGTACCTGCTGGTAAGAGATGGTGGGCAGCATTTTCTCCAGCATCCGGGAGGGGGTTTATCCATGGCTTTTGGGGAGAAAAGCCCCCTGTGAAAGGAAGCAACCCCCACAGCTGCCCTTCACCGCTGACTCCTGCTCAGCTGCTGGCAGGCTGGGCTGTTAATGACAGATGAGCCTCTGACGCGTTTTTTGGGAATGAATACTTGTTACAGCTGGCGGGATGGAGTAGTTTGTGGCATCACATGGCAGTTTGCTCTATAATTTCACTCCCTGTTGCTCGGATGCAGCACTGATTGCTAGGTCTCTCTCTGAGTGTGGAACTGTAGCATTTCTGATTGCTGCATCCCACTTCTCTGTGGTTGCATTGTGAGCTTGGATATAGCCCTGAGCACTCAGCAGAGCCTTCTGCTGAGGTGGGTTTTTTCAGTTCTGTGTGTGTGGCTGCTGCTTCCCTTCCTGCTAGTCTTTTGGGGTTACATAAAAGCCAGTCTCTTTCTGGCCATTACAGCTACATGGGGGAGTAGTTACTGCTGAGAGAAGCTTGAAATTTGAAGCAGAGTTGTCACAGACATTAGAAAGAACAGTCAGTCTGTGTTGGCAAGCTACTGAGTTAAGTCTCATTTCATACTGATGGGAATTTCAGATCTGATTATCTCCTTCCTCCCTCATTCCCAAACCTGCTGGTGTGTCTAATCCCCCGATGGGTACTCCTAAAGGCTGCTCTCCAAGGCGCTTAGCTGAAGGCTTGGTCTCCTTGACTATGCTCCTTGTTTGCATCCATGCAGAGGATTTTTTAAGCCCTGCTGAGGGCAGGGTGATTGGTCATCCTGATGTATGTAAAATTCAAGCCTAATATCCCTCCCCTTCCCCAAAAATGCGCTCTGTCCTCCTTAGGTGCTTTGTGCTACACCAGACACTATGACAGATGATATCGCTGCTGGGGTCCAGATTTATTTGCAGATGGTCCCTGATCTAGGAGGTTGTGTGTCACATTGAGTGGGGAATTACCCAGGTGACTCCCAGTAATGCAATGCTAGCTGGTCAAATACCAGGGAGAAGAACCTTGCCAGATCTCTCCCTCCACCTCGGCTGTTTATGGCTCTTTGTGTGCATTGCATACGCATGTCTCACCTTGTAGCCCTGCCTGCCTTCTCCTCTGCACCGCGGGGTTGACTCTGCTATCTGCTGTACAAAAAAAAAAGAGGCTGGTTCCTCTCTTGCTGTGCAATGCTGTTTTCTGCTCTGCTCCAAACTGCTTGTTAAGGAGTATTTGCTCTGAGTTGCTGTTTTCAGTTGACAGAACTCACGTTGGAAAGCAAATACTCAATCCTAGAATGTCCCTATGTTGCTCCTCAATACTTGTAATCAAAGTCTGTCTCCTTTATTGTTCGTAACAATTGTCCAATTCATCTGTGCCAACCCTATTTATTAAAAATAGTCAATAAGATGCAGCTTTGTGCGAGAGGTTTATAGACTGGCAGTTCTTGTTTGAAACAAACCAATTGTACTTGATTCTAATCCAGAACTGGGATTCCTGAGTGATCTGCTACAGCAGAGCTCACAGGGAGAGCAGTCGATGACTTGCTGATAAGAAATCTTAGAGCAGCACACTTCTCTTGAGTTTACCTGGTGCTTTGCTCCAAGTGCTGTGTTTAGAAAGGCAAAAATTTCAAGTAGCATTTATTTCTTCCCCTTTATGGGCCTGTATTGTGCCATGCTCATTCCCCAGCACCCCAAGAGTATCTACAGAAATCACTGCCAAAGTCAGAATCCAGATAAAAACGGGTGAGAAAGGCATATAAGGTGAGAGCTGATTGTGGAGGGTGCAGGGTGTCTGATTGGCAACCGTGTGGAGCAGTGGAGATGGCGAAGGGTCTAGAGCACAAGGGTCTGAAGGGCAGCTGAGGGAGCTGGGGCTGTTTAGTCTGTAGAAGAGGAGGCTGAGGGGAGACTTCATTGCTCTCTGCAGCTGCCTGAAAGGAGGTTGTGATGAGGTGGGTGTTGATCTCTTCTCCCAAGGAACAAGTGATAGGATGAGAGGAAATGGCCTCAAGTTGTGCCAGGGGAGGTTTAGATTAGATGTGAGGAAAAATTTCTTTACTGACGGAGTGGTGAAGCCCTGGCAGAGGCTGCCCAGGGCAGTGGAGGTGTCTCCATCCCTGGAGGGGTTCAAAGAACCGTGCAACTTTGGGACATGGTTTGGTTTGTGCAGTGGGGTTGGGCTGATGGTTGGGCTGGATTATTTTAGATATCTTTTCCAACCTGAAATGATCTCGTGATTCTATAAGAAGCGCGGCGCATGAATCCTGTTTTCCTGGAGAAATACAAGGTGTCTAAGACCACCGTGTGTGCATTGAGAAACCACAAGAGTCGATAGGAAGGGTGATGGGGAGCAAAAGCCTGGTGAATCTTGGAAACGAGGTGCCAGTTGCGTCTGGAAGATCGGTAGGAATGTAGGAGTGGTGAGCTCAGCTTCCAGGGCTTTTGTCACGCTCAGCAAACTTTTCCTGGGCCAGCGCGAGGCTATGGAGCGGGCCAGGGCTCGGCAACGCGTGCGTAAGCATTTTGGGAGAGGGGAAATTATGAGGAATTCTGGCAATGCCCAGCTGGAGGTGGGGCAGTTTTACAGCTGCAGGGAGGCAAGAGGAAAAGAGCTACGGGGCAAAGCCGGGCTTTTCGGATGGTTGGGCTTTTAGTCACTGCCGCCTTTGATTCAAGCCGTGACTTGGAGACCTCAGAGGAGGGGCTTGCCATGAGCAGGTAGGAAGGTTCCGGTTCAAGAGGGAGAGAAAAATCAAGTGTTCCCTTAAGAAAACCCTTTATTTCTTATTTTTAAGAAGGTGTGAAGCACGGTGGTTGGGAGGATGGGAATTTTGAAGGGCGTGTGTGGATTTGGCATGCAACCGGCTTCAGCACCAGCCCATTTCCTTACAGCTCTTCCAACCCCCAAAGATCCCTTCACTTCTGTCCTTACAGAACTGGTGCTGTGTTTCAATTTGATGTCTTTTTTTCCCCATATTCATTAGGAATCTGTTGCAGACAGTTTAGGTTTCTTGAAGACAGTTCCCTTATAGCATGCTCCCTGTTCTCCTGGAATCAAGGCAGGTTCTCTGTGCCATTCTTCTTAAAAACAGCATCTGCACCCCACACTCTGGTACTGAAACAAATCCAATCTTTAACATTAATAAGCAAGTGGAAACGCTTATCTTTGCCGGAAAGATAATGGTTTTTGGCCTCGCAGTTCATTTGACTTGCTCTGAATGGTAGGATTTAGTTATAATGTATGGTGTGAGGTAGTTGGGTGACAGTGACTAATGCCCAGTGACCACTCTGGCTAGCTGGGGTGGAAAACTGCTGCGCTGTCATGCCCCAACCACTGAAAGTAAAGCGGTTCTGGATGGCCCTTGCTGCTAGCACACTGTCAATCGGCTTCTTAATGACTCTCTTAAAAGCAAGAGCCTCCTGGAAAGGTTTTTTAGGTCTGTCCCTTCCTGGTTTCATGTGCTGTGTTTTTTCCCTGCCCCCAGCTGTAAGCCAAGCTTGTACCGTCTCCGGTGGTTTGCTTCCTCCTCCTCCCTCTGCTCTCATACCTTGTTCCTTCTCCAGAGTTGATTTTCTGCCCCTTCTTACTGCTGGTTTCGAAATACGCCACTTACTTTCCAGTCCAGACTATTAATCTTTGTCCCACCTACTCATGAGGCATGAAGGTTTTTCAGGAGCCCATTAGCTGTTATCTCTGTACCTACCATTCAGAGACTCCTGGGGAAAACCAAGCTCTAACAGCCAAGTGCCTTCTTGTGGGGACATCGACTGCCCTTTTCGCTAGTGTTGGCACCAGTCTCTGCTTGTGTAGGTCGAGATTTCCTCTCTGCCTGTCTCCACCCTACAAAAACGTCTGCAACCTTGAAACTCCTTGTCCTTCCGCTCAGAGGGGAGGGAATTTTGCTTTGAATTGCCTCTTATCCCAGAGGCCGCAGGGAGAGCAAAAGGATGGTTGTCCACAGCCTGTCCTGTCCTCCCTGCTTTACTTGTCTCCGCTGCTCCATGGGGTTAATCCCCTCTTTTAGTTTGCCTGCTGGTTGCTGGATCCTGACTGGTGTTAGGAGTGACACGGGGGCAGAGGAGCCATCCCCATTGCCTTGGAAAGAATCAATGCTGCTGTACTCTGCGAGGAGCGCTGTCGTAGCCATCACGAGGGCCAAACTCTTGCTTCTGCAGTGGAGTGTGGCAGGCTGTGCTGGGAGGGTGGGGGTGGCTGGCAGATGAGCTAGGCTGTAAAGAGAGTGTTTTTCTTAGCCCTTATCTCTGCTGTCTTATACCGGTACAAATCCACAATGTACATGTGCTCTACCATTGTTATTTTTCTTTTTAAAAAATCAACTCCACCACTACTCCTTGCTTTTGTTTTTAAAACATGCTGTGGTGTAGGGGGGCTGTGTATAGACAAGGTATTCTGAGCTGTTGTTTATTTATTTTATTTGGGGCACAGCTCCATTTTCTGCCCTGTTCTCCCCTCACTCGCAGAGGTCAGCGCTACCTGTCTCTGACCTGGCATACTTGTCATCTTTTGGAGTGTTTTTGTCTTCTTTTATACACACATTGCTTACATCTCTTCCCCCTTTATAGGCTTATTTTTCCTCTTGCTGTTTCCCTTCTGTCTGTCCTGCCCCTTGGAAGGTTTCCAGCCTGGTTTGGTGGATGGGCTCTGCAGATCCCACCGCCTGTGCTCCCTGGCCGAGCCCTTGGGAAGCACAGGGGAGAGAAACTGGATGCAGGCAGCCTGCAAATGCTGCCTTGTTTATGAGAGCTGCTTGTTTGGTGCAGACTGCAGTCTGGGGGGAGCTGGGAAAGTTTGTCTGGCATAAAGTGCTAAAGCTGGCAGAAGATTGTAGGGCTTGGGCTGTAATCGATAAAACATGGGGTATTTAGAAGCGAAGGTCAGAGTCCTTCCGTAGTTCACCCTGTTCTTTAAATATCCCAGCAGTCACTGATGGCTGCTGCGGTGTTTGGACACAGTGAAGAACAACACGGACTTCAGCCCTCGGAGAGTCTCTGCTTTTATTTATTTGGATGCAGATCTCACTCCCCTCTTCTGTACAGTTCTGGGGAGCCTTTTCTCGTGCAGGGACAGGCACTCAAAATCCCTCGTGTAGAGGCATTGCAAAATGGCATCCTACATCTGCTTGTCTGGGAGATATCCGTGTGCCCGCTACGCTGCGGCTCTTGAACTCCTCTGCCTTAATGGGTCAAATTTAGCAATTCAAAATCTGGCTTGTGAGGTAATTAGGAGGGATAATGCCCACTTCTTCCTCTTAACACCCTGATAGAAAAGCATCCAGGAAGGACTCCTGGACCTCAAAGATAAGCTGCCAGCTGCCACAGAGACTATCAAAGGGTGGCTCAAAGTCAAGAGCAAACAGCTGATTTTTTATGGTTCTGGGTTTTTTGCTGTTGGTGACAGGAAGCCATGTTCCCCAAGCTGTTAGCTTCCTGTTTTATTTTTACACCCAGCCAGGGCAGATCAGCATGCCTATCACATGGGAGCTGGCTGCTTCTCTTGGGTTCTTCCTCAGCTGACCTAGAAAAGTGATTCTTTCCCCTTCTAAATTAATCAAGAAGTTGGGATGTATTTGCTTTCGCTTAGTCTTAAAGATTTCTTTACTGAAAGGGTTGTCAAGCATTGGAAGAGGCTGCCCAGGGAGGTGGTTGAGTCATCATCCCTGGAGGTGTTTAAAATATGAGAAGGTGTCATACTTGAGGACATGGTCTAGTGGTGGACTTAGCAGGCCTGTATCAATGGTTGGACCCGATGATCTTTTCCAACTGAAACCATTCTGTGATTTCAGGCATATATCGTACTCCTTGGGGTGATTCACCCAAGTTTCTTCCTCTCTTGGAGGCCAGTGATCTAAGAGGGAGCTGTTTGTTGCTTCAGAAAGGGTTGTCGAACCTTGGAAGAGGCTGTCCAGGGACATGGTGGAGTCACCATCTCTGGAGGTATTTAAAAACCATGTGGCTATGGATGCTTAGGGACATGGTTTAGTGGTGGAGTTGGCAGTGTTGGGTTAACAGTTGGACTGGATGATCTAACGGTCTTTTCCAGCCTAAATGATTCTGTGATTCAACATTTCAGCATCTTAGCAAAGAAACTTTTTGTAAGTTCAGGGCACTACCCTGCACATGAAAGCGTTTTCTGTCCAAAGCATAACTTCCGGACACTCAGGTTTTCTTTTTTTTTTTTTTTTTTTTTTTAATTTTATTCTTTTTTTTTTTTTTAAAGAAAGCACTGGAAGTTTGTTCTGACCATTGTACAATCAATCTAGACTTCTTTCTGAGCACACTGCATCCTGATGAGAGCTCCCTCAACTGTAGCACGAAAACAATGGCCCAGTGTAAACCTCATCCCCGGGGGATTTCCCAAGGGAAGAGGGGTGCAGCCTGCAGGATAAGGAACAGTCACCAGAAAGTTTCCTGGTCAGCTGCAAACGCTTCCTGTTGTTTCAGGAGAGCTCGCTCTGTGCTGCTCCAGGAGGGAGGCATCACACATGGTTTGCTGTGCTGGAAGAAGCTGTTGTGGGTGGGTTTTTTTTGAACATCTCCCATCTTCATCCTCTCGGGTTCAGCAAACCCTAGTGACTGCGAGTGTAAAATCTTTCTGAAGAAGAGCCTCTAAGAGTCACCAAAGACGTTGTGCGTGAGCACGGGAGGAAGGAGACTGCTCAGAGGCGGCGGATGGGTAGGAAGGGAACAACGGCTGCGGTAATGCCAGCAGCACCTTGCGCGTGGGCGAAGATGTGTAGTTTTCCATCTCTGCCTCTGTACCTGAGCTGGTGGGGCTCTGCTGTCACTGCAAGTCATAGAACAGCAGGATCTTTATTTCTGATGAACCAGTTTTATAAGGGTGGGGAGGGGGGAAAGAAGGTTTATAAATAAAGCCATTTGAGAGCAGGAAAAACGAACACCATGGCTCTGGTGTGCCTGGAATTTGCGGTTGAGTAATCCTTTCCTGTTTCTTTTTTGGGTTGTTTTTCATCTTTCAGAACAGTGCCTGAAGCAGGTCCACCATGCCGTTAGTAACAAGGAACATTGAGCCAAGGCACCTGTGCCGTCAGACGTTGCCTAGCGTTCGAAGCGAGCTGGAATGCATGACCAACATCACCCTGGCAAATGTCATTCGACAGCTGGGCAGCCTGAGTGAGTACCATGGCGAGCCTGCGCGTTGCCCTCAGGAGTCGCTAGTGCTCTTTATTTAGCTCCCCTTCTACTCTGGTGTTCCTATTTCTCCCCCATCTGCCTTCCCTGGGTAATGCTAAAATGTTTTCCAAAAAGAAATCTGATGCTAATTTCATATCCCTGGTCCCACTGCCTTCCCATCGAAGAGAAAATGGGGAGGGGGTGTGTGTGTATATGTGTCTGTGTGTGTGAGAGAGGCTGCAGTGAAACTGCAGATGGAAGGATGGAGCACAACTCAGGCTTGTAAAATGGGAGGCTCTTTGAGCAGCCAGGATCTTGTGTCAGGGAATGTGCCTGTAATTGCATGCGCCACTAAATGGAGCTTGACTGTGTTGAATCTACAGTGTGTCAGTAGTCTTATTTTTAATGAAAGATAATTAAAGCCCGCACGCAGAAGCCGCCTCTTTGCCCCTGCTGTTTTGTTGCATTGCAAGACCCAAAGTCCCCAGGCTGAACCAAGCGTTTCCTCTGGAGTATTGGGGGTTTGGGGCTGCTCACTCAAAACAACAGCACGAGCTTTAGCAGTGCTCAGCTCTCCAGTGGGCTGACCGATGGCCTTGTGAAGGCTGGAGGGAAAACGTGGGCCTACGTGCTACGGGAGACACGAAGAGTTAATTGTGGTCTCTCCGGGATGGCTCTTGGCTCTGTTGAAATGCTCTGGATTCTGATTAGCCACCTTTGCCCTTGAAGCAAGACTTCGATAATCAAATTAATGTATTGTTTAGCTTCTCGGCAGTGTCTGCGAGCACTTCTGCTTGCTCTGCAAAGCCAGCCCCACAGCAGGAATGTGGCAGGGAAAGTTTGGGTGCAGTCCTTTTCCAGCAGTGAAAACCATGGCTGTAGCTCAGACCTGGGCCCATGTTTGCTGCCAGTCACTATCACATTCTGTTGGGTTGTAGAAATGTCACTGCGCAGGCAAGACCAGGCTCTCTGCTCACGTTCAACTGGCCCTTGTTCATTTGTTAGGTCTTGTAGCCAAGATGGTTGTGGAGTGTGAGTAAAATCCATCTCCTGCATGTGAAATGATGAGGAAGAAGGCAGTAAAGCTGGGCAAATCTCAGCTGCAGAGAAAGCTAATTCCAGTCCAAAGGCACACCATGGGTTAGCGAGACAGAGCCACGGTGAGATCCTGCAGGTTTAGACCTTCTTTGTGCAGCTCAGATATTCAAAGCTTCTCTGCTTCTGCCTCGTTGGAGAGGGTGAAGGGCTGGCAGCCAAACTGCAGCCCAGTTTCTTTCTGGGGAAGGTACCCTGGGAGCCTCGCTCGGCGCTGCGGGGAGGGAGGTGCGTGCGGCCAGACCAATCGCGGATACCTCGAGGAGAGCGCTGGAGGGAAGGCTCGGGAGAGGTGGCTCTTGCTGACACTTATGTGTTTGTCTGTGTAAGAGGGGGGAGCGAGGCAGGTGGGGAGGAAATGCTGAGCACTGTCTCTTACCCGCTTCCCTAGGGTCAGCAGCATTTTAAACAAAGCAATATTTAGACTAACTGCTACAGACGGCTCGCCCCCAAATGACCAAACTCCTGCCCTCCCCTCCTTTCTCTCCCTTATTCCTGAAAAATAAATCCACTCCTTCCTCGTACGTTGAATATTACAGGAACGTAAAGTAGGTTCAGTAGGCTGTGACAGCCCTGTCAAGTGAATAATCAGCCATGCCTACTGCTCCACAGTCTCTTTACAAATATGCAAACATAAATCTTGTCAAACTTTCATATTCCAGTGAGTTTACCCTTCGTTACTATCACAGCTGGTAGCACTTTGTATAAGTCGACTGTGCGTTTCTCTGTGATTTTATAGAATCCACAAGCTAAAGATGGAAAGACCTATTAAATCACGCCGTCTGTCTTCCTGCCAGTGCATGACAAAGATAATTCTTATTGTAAGCTGCACTTTTGCAGTCAAAGTAACTAAACCAAAAAATTAATCTCTGCCTTACCCCATCTAAAAGCACACATGAAACTCCGAATGGTGTGTGAGATGCTGGGTGATAACTTTGTACAGGTGGACTTAGACAGGCAAGGGAATGAGAACCATCCGTGTTCTCCCTCCAGGGTCAAGACCTGTACATATAATGCTGTTTATGTTTTATTTTATGCTCGAAATATAACTGTTCAGCATTGCAAACCAAAGACTTTATTTTTTTTCCCTAGTGCTTGTTGCAGTTCATTGTGAAATTCAGAAGTTACTTTCAGATCTCACTCAAGTAGAAACTGAATTACAACTTTTCCTTTCCGAGCTGTGGCTGGGAGGTGGCATTTTGTCCCATAGATAAATGTTCACTCTCTTAGTCAAGGGGGAGAGCTGGTCTTGTACTGGAATTGAACGCAGAAAGCACTTTGTGAAACTAGCTTGAAAAAGGTGGTTGAGCTCATTAGTAGAGCGTACATGGAATCTGTATTGTCTAGGAGAGTGGAAGGAGGAGGTCAGTTGAAGGTAACGTCCAGCGTTTTCTTTCTACAAACACTTCAAGCTGGCATTGCCACCAAAAGGGGTGGAGGAGGTTGATTTTTAACCTGGCTGGTTCCCCGTGCTTGGCGGTGTAAGGAGAATGGTATGGGAGTAGGAACAAGTAGCTGATATGTCTGATATTTAGATAGCTGGAAGTATTTGTGCAGGTGGGCTTTGAGGGATGCCCTCGCGTTGCCTTGTGGAAGGGGCGCTTGCTCTTCCGATGTGACTCACTGCAGAAAACCAGATTTTCCAAAGTCACTGTTAAAGTTAGGCTTCCAACTGGTTCTCCTTTCATGAGCGTCGGAGAAGATCTTTAGGAGTAACAGATTCCAGAACAAACTGTTGACCATATGATGATTCACTTCAAAACCAGACTGCTTATGGGGAGCAGCCTTGTATTCAACAGCCGGGGCTGGAAATGTTTCCCATCAGTGGGAACTCCATGGGCCTGTGTCTGCTGTCAGTGCCAAGTCTGTTCTGATCAGTGTTGTCCTCGGCGTGGTTAGGACTCCCTGTGTCTGGTTATGCCCAAGAGCAGAACAAAAAGACAGTACTCACTAAGTTCTTGGTTTCCTTCCAGTTCTCCCATCTCTCTCTACCTGTGGTCACCTCTTGTTGCATGCGAACTCTTAAGGACAGAGGACATCTTGTTATGCTTGTGAGCGGCGCAGCGAGCTCCTGATCCAAGCCCTTAGGCACTCTCGCAGTCCAAGCGATGGATGATGTTTGTCATAGCAGCCCACTGGGCAGTCCAAGCTGTTAAAGAGAGAATATCCCTGTTTGAGAAGTTCTTCTTTGGTTTTGATTTAGAATAAACGTGAATGCATCAATTTTTCAGACACTGCCACCTGAAGGAACAGAAGGGTCAGTGCTTTCGTCTGCGGTTATAGCTCGGGCTTTAGGATCAAGGACTTGGGCTGCTTTCTAGTTCCAGAGTACTTTGAGCTTGTAAATATGTGCCAGTTACCCTGGAGGCAGGCCTGCCGCAGACTGGGAGCCTTTGAGATTCTCCAGAGCAATGAAAATCTAACTGTGTTTGCCTGTCTAATAAACAGAACAGCAGAGAATCTTAAAGGACCTTCAGACCCATCCAGATTCAGACCCGTATAATGTTGTCAGTCCTCTTTATTTCATTACTTTAATAATGACTTGAAAGTGTGTCTCCATTGTTTCTTTATTGCTTGAAGTTCCCTTGGAAATGTCAGGTTTTGGTGGAACAGAGCATTTCCATCCTAGATGTTAAAACTCAGCCCTGACTAACTTGAAAAGAAGCATGGTTTGTTCTTTCTTTCTTTATTCTTTCTTCAAGAAAACAAGCTGGGAGACTGAATATGGTCTGATGTGGCTCATGGGGTTAATGTGGACACTTTTATGTTCCAGGTAAATTTGCAGAAGACATATTTGGAGAGCTGTTTACTCAAGCCAGCACCTTTGCCTCTCGGGTGAGCGTTCTGGTCGAGAGAGTTGACCGCTTGCAAGTCAAAGTCACTCAGCTGGATCCCAAAGAGGAGGAAGGTAATGGAGTGGAGCCCAGTCCTCACAGATTCTCATTGAGTCAGCGTGGCTGGTCCATGACCATAAAATGAGAGTGACCCTGCGATGGGTGTTGGAACATATCCTCTTGTCCTCCCCCCTTGAAGAAAGCACAGAGTTGCTCCTGTGGACAGCCTTTCTGGTAGAGTCCAGATCTGCTCGTTAGCGAGTCTCCATGTGGAAGCTCTCTCTTCAGCAGTTTGGTAGTGGTGCACTTCTTAAATCTTGGTCACAGGGGTTCAAAACCATCTTGGCAACTCTCAAGAGAGCCGTGTCTGTGCAGCAGCAGATCTTGGCACCGATTCACTGGGTTTCCCAAGAGATCTGTGGGAAAGGAACCCGACCTTAAGGAGTGCTAAGCGTGCCAAGAACTCCCAACTGAAATCAGATGTTTGTTACTTGATCTTCACTGTCACAGGCCTGGGTCAGGCTGTTCCTCACTTGCTCTCTCTTCTTTCTTACAGTCTCCCTGCAAGGCATTAACACCAGGAAGGCCTTCAAAAGCTCAACTACTCAGGACCAGAAGCTCTTTGACAGAGACTCTCTCCCAGTGCCTGTTCTTGAAACCTATAGGACCTGCAATACCCCTCCACCTCTCAACATTCTCTCACCTTACAGGTATGGCTGCAACACCGTTTGACCCCTTGTACCCTTGCAGAGGAAGTAACTCTTCCTCCAAAGCTGCCAAGGAGGTCATTTCCGATCTCTTGTAGCCATTTCCAATGGGAAACTGAGTTGCCAAGCTGAGAGCCACTAGGAAATCTCCATCCCCTGAATTGCATAAAACTTTGCTTTTGGTGCTGTACAAATGAGAATAGCTAGAAAATTATATATTGGGTTACCTGCTGTCACTTTTGTGACTGCCTTGGGGCAAGGCTTGGCTTGGCACTGCACAAACATGGTAGGTGTTGTGCAGATGATGCATTTTTCTTGAGTTTCTCCGTAGCCCCGTGGCTCCTTTCCAGAAAGCCACAGTGCAAACTGCAGAGCATACATCTGTAAATGGCTCTCACCCAGGTGGGTGCAGCAGACTCCTGTAGATCTGGAGATGCCTTTCTGGGGCCTTCTGTGCCTCATCCGAGACATCCGATGTGACCTACGCTGGCTGCGTAACCGGTTCTGAGCTCACATTTCGTCTTGTAGGGTAGTAGAAGTAAAGGGGGTCAGAATTCAGAGACTTTGCCCACATCCATAAATATCTTTTGAACAGGTAAAAAGTAATTACAGATAGCTGGAGGCAGCTGTCTTCTGCCAGACGCGGCTGCACTGCAAAGTAGGAGGGGAGAGAGAGCGTGTGTGTGTGCTCGCTTACGAGTTTCAAGGACGTTACTGGTCTGATTTAGGGTTCCAGGGCTGGAGAAGTTTTTTTTTTCACACCAAAAATACAACACAAACAAGTGGGAGTTGAAGTGAGAGACCTGCTGCTCTCTTGGTGATTGTTCAGAGCAGTTGAGCGCTTCGGGTGCTGGGTAATGAAGAGTTTGTGTGAGGGCAAAAGCGATAGCAAGTGGGAGAGCCAGGACGAGTGAAGCTAAGGGTTCACTGCCTGTTTGGAAATGGAGGACAGAGGCAAGAGCAGCGTGTTTGACCTTCTCACTGCAGGCTTTTAAAACTGTCATCTGGGGTTGTGCCTTTTGTTTTCTTTGGGCTTCAAACAAATGCGTGACTTGATGCTTGTTTGTGTTTTTTTCCCCCTCCCTGTTCTAGGGACGATGGCAAAGAGGCGCTTAAATTCTACACAGATCCTTCATATTTCTTTGACCTTTGGAAAGAGAAAATGCTTCAGGACACAAAGGATATTATGAAAGAGAAGCGGAAACACAGGGTGAGGAAATGGGACATCTCTGCCAAGGGAGGCATGTCAGGGAAGAATGGGAGGTGGGAAGTGTTAATAAATCATAGATTCCAAAGTTTCTGCTCAAACTTCAGGTTTGCGCTCTTAAACTCTCTAAGGATCAATTCAGTGAAGTTTTTATCTGCTTTACTCTCATCCTTGTTAATTAAAAAAGGAAAACAAAGATACCCTTAATCTGTTTTTCCAAATGTGACTGTCTTTGTATAGTTATAATGGCTTCATTTGTAGTCCTCGAACATAGCGCTGGTGCAGTCGGCAGGGGAGAAAGTTGTGCTGGAGTCTGTTCTGCACTTGTGATGTTGCAGAGGGGCCTGCTCAGTGCAAATCCCACTGCCCCGGCACCACCGTGTGCTGAGTAGTGTAATAAATCCTACTGTGGAAGAATAAAGGAAGGAGAAAATGTCCCTTCAGGAGTGCAAAACCAGGTCCTAACATTAAATTAGGGGCAAGTGGGAGCTTGAAAGTTGAGCTGAAAATGCCAGGTAGAGTTCCTGGTTGGATTGCTGGGGATTTGGACCCATGTTTACCAACACTGAAACTCACACCATAAAAGATGCGGTTTCAGCATACTTTATTTAGCTTTTGAGGGCTGGAGTATTAAATACCAAAACAGATCCTGAAAATATCAAAATCGATGCTGATTTTTCAATCAAAACAGCAAAGGAGAGATTTAGGGTGTGTTGGAATACAGAGTGAGGCGAGCTAAAGGCCAGTTCTTTATGGACAGGTGTCTGTATTGCACCCCAAAGCACTTAACACCAGCGAGGTGATGGTGAGATTTGGCAGCCTTCACCCAGAGACCAAACACTGAATTGATGTGGGAAACCGAGCTTTCACTCTGCCCTCAAGGTGGTCGTGCCAGGGAGTAACGTTGGCATCGTGTCTGGGCTGCACTGGGGAAATCTGATGTTGTCTGCTCTTTTTTTCCCTGCTATCTGTGCTCCAGCTTCTTTGTATGGGAGATCTTTGGAGCTTTCAGCAATGAGGAAAGTAAATTAAAAATCCTGGTGCTCTTTTGAGAAGATATCTTGAAACTGCTGCAGGTCTCTCCTGTCCCTCCCTGTTTCCAGTGGGTTTGAAGCAAAATAAGGTTTCTGTTTGATTCCTCCTCCCTTAGAAAGAGAAAAAGGAGAATCCGAACCGAGGAAATGTGAATCCGCGGAAAATCAAAACCCGGAAAGAAGAGTGGGAGAAGCTGAAAATGGGACAAGAATTTGTTGAGTCAAAGGACAAACACGGTCCTGCTGGGTAAGCAAGTCTGGGGCTCTGTGCTCAGCTCCCCAGCGAGGGGGAGCAGGCGGGTGGTGTTGATTGTAATGCAGTTCACCCTGCTCTGCAGCTTCTCCAGCTCCAGCGCACAGTGCGGATCGATACTGCCACTAATCAGATTCTCCAAAGTAAATCCGTCTGCTGATTTAAAATTTGCTAAATAAATCAGGGAGCTACACGGTTTGAACAAGGTGGCAGGAACAGCTTTGGGAGCGAGTCTGCTCTCGGCTGCCTGTCTCGTGGGCACGGAAGTGTTGAGAGCCTCGGCTCCTTACCCCATCACAATGCCCTTCCCATCACACCTAGCCTTGGGCTTTCTGCTGCCGAGCATGGTGGCATCTCGGTGGCATTGTGCAATTGCTTTGTTACATTTCACAAATGGCTCTTCACACTCTGAAGTTGAAGCGGGGGCTGTCCCCATCTAAGTATTTCAAGCTACAGATCTCTCTTTAGCGCTTCTGGCTTGGGAATTCATTTAACTTTTGACACCAGCAAGGCTGGAAGCAGACCGAATTCCCCACAATGCACTTCTCCCTTGCTCGCTCCTTGCAGCTTCCTTTCATATAAGAAAAAATCTCTCTTTAAATCACACTCTCCAGCTAAAAATAAAACTTGCTTTTAGTTTAATAGGAGAACAGGTTTGGTTTCTAGCAGAGGAATCGAGCAGCACAACAGCACCATTTTCTTGCTCCTCTCTTTTCTCCTGGAAGCGTACTTGTGTGTTTGAATTCACTCAAGGTCCAGAGCCCCCAGGAATGAGGTGGTTCTGCCACCCCACAGTGAAATGACTCACTGAATGCTGACTGTGAGAGTGGTCTCTTCCTTCAGTGCTATTTCAGCTCTGGATACTTGCTTTTAATGGTATCACTGTTGCTTGGGTTCTTTTTGAGATCCTATTTTCAGGCTTATTTTTTGGCATTTTGAGTACCTCTTCATTTTTGGCGCTGCTGATACCCAGTGTAACTGGGAGTCTTTCAAATCCAAGTTGGTCAAAACACTCTAATAAGTGATTTTTCTATAACCAAATATTAAATTCTTCTTTATTCTGGTGTTTTCTTATTCATTAAAATCTATACTTGTGCTGTTCTGCTGTGTGGTAGCAATAAACAAACATGAGAGCATCTGGGCAAATCCCAGCCAAAGAACTATGCAGAGCAAACGAATACAGCGATATACGATCCTTCATATAGCATGCTTTGAGAAATAGAGACTTTTTTGGTTTTTAAATGTTTCTTTAAGGGTTTGTGCATCCTGTTGCGGTGGTTGATAAAGTCCCACCTAAAGGCAGGTCCCACTGTGCTGGGAAAAGCCATTCCTGCTAGAAGAACCTTATTTCTAAATCTTGCAGATTGATCCATCCGCGTGGTTTAATACCACTGCTGTTCGGTGACTGATCTGCTGCACGGTTGTTTGTTGTAACACTTCCAGGAGGCAAAGCTCTTGCGAGTGAGGGGCAAAATGAACTGTAGATGTTGCCTTGAACTCTTTAAATAACTTGCTTGTCTCGCTTTCTCTCAGGTACCCCTCTAACATGGTGTATCAGAACGGCAGCATCGGTTCGAACGAGAGCATGGAGGTGAACTGCTACCCGCCGCCGCCGCAGACTGACTCTATTGTGCCACCACCTCCTTCGTTCCCAGATGACAGCCTGCCTCCACCCCCAGTGGAATTTAGGTAAAGCCTACGGGATCCCTTCTGTCACCAAGGAGTAGTAGGTGGTGTAAAAGGATGACATGAGGCAGGCTGAGATAGTTCAGCATAACTTCCTAGCGGGTGCTGTATGGGAACCAGAATGCTCCTGTCTGGAGGGGAAGCGCAACTGCAGGCAGGGCAGAGGTACCAGCAGCACTGCTCTCCATAAATCCCAACCACCATTGTTGGTCCTGTTCTCTCCAGGGAAGAGTGGACTTGGGTGAGAACTAGAGCAGACTTATTTCACTTTCTAGAAGAGCAGGGTCCTAATTAATGCTCTGGCTCCATCACACGGTTTTTCCAATGCAGTTGTTGCAGAATGTGTAGACTTCAATTCCTGATAGAGCTGTGCAAGGAACGGCTTCTTTCACCTCTATTTTTTGTTACCGTTTGCCCTGCGGTCTCTAACAAATGCACGGTGTGGGCGCTGAAGATGTAGATGTAGTTAAATTTAAAGGACTTGAGTGCACCAGCTGACTCCTTCCCAGAGACATCACTGAAAGTTCAGGGCAGCTGCTTTGTATCGAATGAAATGGTGACTTCCAGTCAC
Organism: Tapera naevia; assembly: GCA_033556795.1. Taxonomy (NCBI): domain Eukaryota; kingdom Metazoa; phylum Chordata; class Aves; order Cuculiformes; family Neomorphidae; genus Tapera; species Tapera naevia. The sequence continues at coordinate 248,541 of JAUMJJ010000382.1, forward strand.
CTCTAGAGATGAGAATTATGGTCCAGCGGTGGCTCAAGACACAAAGGGTGAAACAAGAGAGTAGCTTTTTTTTTTTAAAGGCAGTAAAACAGAGTCAAGAGTGACAGGAGAGGAAGTATGTCTGATAGACAGGAGTGCGTTAGCTTGTCTCCATCTTATCCAAAGGCAACAATGCTGCAGAAAAGGCTCTTCTGATGTGTCAGAGAGAGCAAGCACACCACTCTGCAGCACTTTCCTCTAGGGCAGAGCAGAAACAAGCTTTCAGATGAAGCTTACGCTGCTTTATGCAGTTGCTTAGATCTCTGCCTAGCCAGAGAGATCTCCCCTCTCTGGTTTTGTTTTGGTGGTTGTTTTTAAAGAACCCTGGGAGCTGGGTTTGATCTCCAGTAGCCTGTCCTGGATCAGCACTGCACACTGCTAAAAACGATGACGTTTTTGTGGCAGATGTACCTTATTTCTCTGTTTCACCGTGGAAGGCTTCCTTTACCTGTACATAGGACAATTCCATATCTTAGTGGCAGTAGTGCTTTCTGATATAACACAGCTTCCATAAAAAGGAGATTCAGTCACTCATGAACCCATGTTTTTCTTAAAGAGCGTGTTAGGTTTCCACATTGTCTTCACTCCCCATGGCGAACCATGAGACGTGGCTGCCCCAGTCCAGTCTGAGCTGTGGAATCCATAGAAGGGATCTATTCCTAGCAGGTGTTGACAGCATATGCTTTCCTGGCACACCCACCAGCCCCTGTGTGGTTTATCATGGTAGACATCCCTGCTTGGCGTGTCATAAGTCTGACCTCAGCATGGAGGGGCATTGGTGTGCATTGCTGCAGGAACCCTTAAGCCAGGAAGGTGCTCAGAGCTCAGATGCGATGCGTGGCCTCTGCCAGAGAGGTGAGGTGGCTCCTGTTCTTGTCAGCCTGGGAGATGGGATGGACGATAGCATTTCTGCCAGTCCCCAGAAGCTTTCCTTTGTTCTGGTGGTATAGGCCAAAAGAAACACCACAAGAGAACTAAAACCAAGTAGAGAGGTCTCATGGAAGCACCAGTTAAAGCTGGAACTTAGATTTTTGTCTGGAATGCAACAAACGCACGTAATTTGCATTCACATTGAGATTGTACAGTCTAATCTGGCCTCACAGCTAACAGTCTGTCTCTCCTCCTGTTTCAACAGCTATCCTGTAGACAACCAAAGAGGTTCTGGCTCTGGAGGGACCAAACGATCCAGCCTGGTTAGCCCGAGTCACCCACCACCAGCTCCTCCCATCGGATCCCCCTCAGCAGCCAGGCCGGGCTTTGCTCCCCCTCCTGCGCCGCCTCCACCACCACCGCTGATGGGAAGCACTCCCCCTCCACCACCTCCCATGGCCTTCCCATCCCCGGGAACCCCACCACCCCCCTCGCCCCCATCCTTCCCTCCTCACCCCGAGTTTGCTGCCCCCCCACCACCTCCCCCCCCTCCAGCAGTCGAATATGCCAGCGTGCTCTCACCTCCACTGCCGCAGCCGGGCAGTGGGAGCGCGCCGCCCCCTCCTCCGCCACCACCGCCTCCTGGCCCCCCACCTCTGTCTTCCAGTGGCTTGGATGGTCCCCCACCCCCTCCTCCACCCTCAGACACCTCCACTTCCAAGCCCAAGTCATCCCTGCCTGCGGTTAGCGATGCCAGGAGCGATCTGCTTTCTGCTATTCGTCAAGGTAAGCTTTTGTTTCAATACCGGCTTTTTCCTTTGCCTCTGGAAAAACCCCATGGTGTCCAAGTGGGAACACTGGGAGCCATCTCGTGAGCAGCAGTGTGACTGCTTCACTGATAGGACCCATCCCTCATGGTCCCTTTTCTGCCCACCCTGATGACAGCTGCACCAGGGATGGATTTGCTGTGGTCCAAGATTGCGAGTGGATTGAGCAGCAGTGGTGTTAACCCCTCAGAAACGATTCGCTTCCCACTCCGCCTGCCCATCCTGCCTGTCTTGGCTGTCATTCCCATCAGTGTTATCCCACAGCATGTCCAGTACTCGCTGGCAGAGGACAGGCTGCCTTGCTCAGGGGATTGTGTCAAAGGGATGACTGCTTTGGAGATTTCACTGTGACCAAAGCCTTTCCATGATCCCCTCTGTTGCCTTCTTCCCAACAGGCTTCCAGCTCCGCAAGGTGGAGGAGCAGCGGGAACAGGAGAAGCGGGACGTTGTGGGCAATGATGTGGCAACGATCCTGTCACGCCGCATCGCTGTGGAGTACAGCGACTCTGAGGATGACTCTTCGGAGTTTGATGAGGACGAATGGTCGGATTAACCACGGTCCCATCCCCTCCTTCCCCTTCTCTACTGGGTTAACATCTTAAAGAATGAGGTGGCCAGACCTTCCGCCGCTTTCTTTGACATCCCATAACCAAAGATGTGCCAAGGGTTTTCAGACAACCAACAGCATATCTCCCCTCTCCCTCCCCCTCGGGCTTTGGCAGGACTTCGTGCTCTGCCTTTCCAAAAAGTCTCCTCGCAGACGCCGAGGATGCGGTGTTGGGATTTAGCTGGAAGGGGTGTGACGGTTGCTTATTTAAAAGAGAGCTAAACCTCCAGATTCCCGATGCCACCAGGCAGAGCACACATAAACCCTCCATCCTGAGGGATTTTTAAAGTAAAGATGGATGATCCTGTTGCAGCCGCGTGGCCTTTCAGATGAAGGACATTTTCAGCTAGTTTTCTCATTGCAACAGCAGACAGTTGATCTGATGGCTCTTCCTTTCCAGTGAATACTGGTAGTGCTGCAAGAAAATGGGCTTTAAATGTCTGCTGCATCCCACTGTCAATTAATCAGGTTTTGGCAAGAGTGCACAATTCTTTCCCTTCTGACCCCCTAGTATTATTTCCAAATGACCCTGTGTGGGGTGTGCTTCCCAGCTCTAGGGCTGGGGAGTACGTTGGGTGCAATGCGAGGAGGGACTCCTCAAAATCTCCTGGACTGCTTCTCCAAGTCTGCCAAAGGAGACTTGCACAAAGGGATGCAAAGCCAGGGCAGAACGGCCGCTCAGCTTCCTGCTTCTGGGAGAGCAGAGCCACTGCCCCACTGAGACACAACTGTGTGGTCAACACTGAGCGGTGGCGAAACTCCGCTTTGCTGATTGCTCCAATTCATGCTGAGAGTGTGTTTAAAATAGAAAAAAAAAGTGCTGAGAGCAGGGAGGGGTTCTCTGAACACCAGGCACTTTGATCTTCCTTGGCCTGCTCAGGGCAGCACTGCTGTTAGTTTGAAGAGGTGCTTTTCCTAGCAGGGTGACCATAAGTTTTACACAGGGACCCAAGTAGCAGAAAATGCTGGTATTACCTTTGCTTCCTCCTCCCTTCCACCTAAGGAGGGGAATTTGTGCACCTGGAGTCATAGAATGATAGAATTGTTTGGTTGGAAGAGACCTTTGAGATCATCAAGTCCAACCGTACCTGTCCACTATTAAACCATATCTCTGAGCTCCTCATCTACCTGTCTTTTAAATCCCTCCAGGGATGATGACTCAACCACCTCCCTGGGCAGCCTCTGCCAGTGCTGAGAACCCTTTTGGTGAAGAAATTTTTCCTACTATCCAATCTAAATCTCCCCTGGCGCAACTTGAGGCTGTTTTCTCTTGTCCTATCACTTCTTCCTTGGGAGAAGACACCAGTGCTGACCTCACCACAACCTCCTTTCAGGCAGTTGTAGACAGTGGTGGAATCTCCCCTCAGCTTCCTTTTCTCTAGGCTGAAGAACCCCAGTTCCCTCAGCCAGCTCTTGTAAGGCTTTTTCTCCAGCCCCTTCACCTTCACATAGAAACATCTCGTGTGTGAACCAAGCTGCCCATCGGTTGCGTCAGTCCCAACCTACGTCGTTTCCTATAATTTTATTATTATAATTCATCAGTTAATTTTAAGAAAAGGTTTCTCCTCACTAACCCTTTGAATTCCCAGGCTGCCCACTACTGATACAGTACTGGCAGGAGATGAAAATGGTGAACTTGAACTAGCTGGCCTAGGTTTTATTGCTGTTTTATAGTGCCTTACATAGAACATGAGCATAGCTTGGAAATCTAGAGCCAAATACCCCTGATGCTGCAGGTGTGCTTTGGGTATTTTAATTTGGACGTGACTCTCAGAGTCATGCAATAAAGCAACTCCAGCGCCTTTTGGAGAGCGTGGGTCCACATGTCCCATTAAGACCAACTCTCCAACCTCTTTGCCTTTCCTCTTGTAAAGTATTTTGCCAGCCTGAGCCTGTTCTGTCTTCCCTGGCTTGCCTCATTTTAATGATGTTGCTGATACCTGGAACGCCAGGCCCTCAGCCCGAGGCTGCCAGGTTGCTGAAAATCCTTCTTGGGGTTTGATCGATGGCTTCAGTTTGTGCCACTGAGTTCTTACTGATTTCTTGTGTGTATGTGTGTGTGCATTTTAATCTTTGAAAGAGCAGATAAGGGCCTGGAGGATGGACTTTTCTGGGGTGCAGATCAAGCTGAGAGCCAGCGCGACCCTCAGCACAATCAGGAGGGATTTACTGGACCGCTACGCCGTCAGATTTTTGTTTGCAAATCAGCTGCTAGGCAGGATGCAGAGGGCCTAGACGGTGAGGGAACATCTGAGCAGCACTCATTCCAGGTTCTGGAAGAGGGAACAAACCCCTCGAGTGCCAGCGAGCCATCCTGCAGTGGAGGGACTTGGAAATGCAAACTGATTATTGCTGCAAGCTGGGTAAGGGGGGTTAGAGGAGAATCACTGCCTCTTGTTTTTCTGCTCTTTCTGTAAGCATCCTCCTCTGGCTTCTCTTGGAGACAGGTTCCTGGGGAAAATGGACCTTTAAGCTAACCCAGGCTGACAGCATTATCACACAGGGAAGCGAGGAGCTCGCAAATGCCAAACCTGGGTTAATTTTAAATTGCCTTTAACTAGACTTGGCCCCTGTTGGGAAAGGGGAACGAGTATTCCTGTCGTGTGAAATACAGAAAGTGCCATATTCTCTGTGACCCAGATGGATGGTCTGTCAGGCAGGGCCGCGCCTCGGGGCGTTGGGGACACAGTTGTGCTTGCCTGTTGCACAAGGATGCTGTGTGGGCGATCCGGCATGGCCACGGGTGGAGTTGGCTCCTCCGACTGCCTTGCCTGCTTGCAAGGCCCCTCCTGGCAGCGGGAGGGACGCTGCTTTGTCCGTGCAAGCCTGCTGTAACCACCCTCGCTTTTCAAACCAAGGTGGGAAGCAAAACTGTTGGTTCCTAAACAGAAGGGGTGTGGACAGGTAGGGAAGGTTGGGTTGGGTTTTTTGTATCTCCTTTGGTTGCAGAAAGGAGAATTGTGAGCTTAGCGTGGAGATCCCTGAGAAAAAACTGGTGTGAAGCGGCCGTCTTTGAGTATCATTGCAAAATCTCACAGCACTGGGCCACCAAGTAAGCTTAATAATTCTTAAACCAGTAGGGGAAGAGGAGAGGTGCCAAGAACAACCTTTGCAAGACAGCGCAGCTGTGTTGTAACTGCAGGGCTGCTGCCCCACGGAGAGTGAGGGCCCGTGCTGGACTCCCCTGCCACCTTTGTCATTCCGTGTTGGCTCACTCCTTCCTCCTCTTTTCCTGTGCGAGGCCGGATCGAACCTCAAGCATTGCACAAAGCCAAAAGTGAGAGCTGGCAGCTGGGGTCCTCCCTGTCATTCCATTTCAGCCCGACCCGTGTCCATATGGAGATGCGGAGCCGGAGCAGCCGTTTCACCCGTCTTGGGAGCCGTTTGCTCGGGGCGTGCTCGTTCCCTTCCTGCACGATGGCGAGTTTGGGCAAGCCAGTGCTGCCTTCCCCTTCCCGGCGCCACGCTCCTGGTTAAACATTCTCCCGGTGTCCTCGCCCGCAGTGCTTGGCTGCTGCTCCCGGCAGCCTCTCCCCCGCCGCCCCCCTTCCCCACGCTCGCAGGGAAAGCCTCGTCCCGGCTCCCCGGGCTCAGCCTGGAGCCTCAGCCGCAATCAGTGACCTTCACTGCTTTCTCCTCTCCTTATCAGACCCAAAGCACCAGACCAGATCGAGGAAAGGGGCTCCTGGAGGTCCCAGGTGGCCGAGAAACCGTGCGGAGTGTCGTTTCAGGGAAAGGATGTATTTTTTTTCTTTTTTTCAGTCACTGAACTTATTTAATAACGTGCCTTTTTGGAAAGTACCTGCCCTTGGTGGCTCCAGAGGAGATGTGGGGCAGATGCTGCTGCCCCCGCTCAGGTTTCACTGCTGTTGGATTTTGGGGGGGTGCTTTCTTCTCTTCCTTTGTAAACAAAGCCTTGAAGTGGGAAGTGGATCCGATGTTTTTATTACTGTATTAACATTCATTTTAATTCATTTCAGAAACTAACCCATTATTCTTCTTGATTAGAATGTCATAGAATTAGACGAGCTGTAACCCTCCTGAAGTGCCTTATTTTCCTACATGATATAAATATATTTATAAGAGTAATTATTCCACTTGTATCTTAGGGGTTTATTGCTGAGCAGATGATACGGTGGGAGGAGAGATTGGAAGCGCCCTCGAAGGACCCAGGAAGGGCGATGTTTGACGGATTCTCTCAGGGTGCAGGGGGTTACTCACTTCAGACCAAATGAGTTTCAGTAGTGAAACTTTGCTTAGAAAAGAGGGTGAGGAAAAGAAAAAAAAAAAAGCAGCCTCACGAGCAAAATACTGTAGATTGTGTGGTTTTCTTACCCCTGCAAAATAAACACTGAGGGCCAGACTCTGGCACCTCGTGTGCGTGGCTGCAGCGGGCGTGAAGCGCTGCCGCAGGGCGAGCGGGGCCCGGTCTGTGTCCGTACCTGCACATCCCCCTCTTCTCCCGTCTCGTGCCTGTCTGTGCTTTTCCCTGGCAATTGCTGTGTAAGCCAGGCTTTCCTGCTGCTTTTTTTTTTTTGTTATAATCAGCTCAGTAACCCCTGGATGAAGAACCCAATTGCGAATTTTTTTTTTTTTGTAATGTACATGTAAAAATAGAAAAAAAAATAATTTTGATCCTTTTTTAAAACTGTAAACTTGATAAAACCTTTCTATCCAATCGGTGCCTGCGAGTGTTACTCTGGGAAGCTGCGGTGTCATCTGTTGCCCATGGAATGTGGCTGGTGCTGGGCAGAGGGGCTGCTCTGTGTGTCTCCCTATGACTTCTCCTGCCCAAGAGCACAGGGAGGTGCTGGGCCACGGAGCTGCTCGTGTCCATACGCCTCGAGTGTCCTGTTGTGCATCCTGCAGGGATGCTGGGGTGTGATTTGGGAGCCATGAGCGTTTGGCGTTCCAGTGAGGGCGCCCGGGCTGTGTCCTCTCCACAGGTGCCTGGGCAAGAAGGGTGAAGAAAGCCAGCAGGACCCAAGCAGCCCTACAATCTCCATCGGCGCAGAAGCCTCTTCCAGTCCCAAAAGGCAGCGGTGCCAAGGTGGGCAGAGGATTATCGATGGCGGTTGTTAGCGCTGCCTGCGGTGGGTAACGGCACCAAGGCAGTGCTATCCAGGAGGAGCCACCAGGCTCCCGTGTGTGCTCCCTGCCATACAAAATGAGCCCGTGCTCCATCTTGCACGAGCGGAGGAGCCGCTGCAGCTGGGGTGGGAGGCGACTGCTTCTGCTTTTTGCCTCCATTTCAGCTGCTCAAGGTCCCTTCTGCAGTTAATCTGCCCGGCCCCAGCCGCCGCAGCGATGGCTCCTGGCCCTGTTCTCAGGTGCCTTGTCTGCTCTCGCTACGTGAGCCTGTTGTGAGGGTGTTATTTTCTTGCCAGTCGGTGGGAAGCAACAAAAGGATCTGTCCCTGCTGCTCCTTGTCCCTGCCTTTACCGCAAGCTTTGCTCTGCCAAATTCCCTTGGCTTCTAGGAGACACCCGTGCGCTCGCTCTGCAGCACTGTGCCTTTCTTGGCTGACAATAGTCCCTGGCTGCAAAACCTCATTAGATTAATTGGCCTTGCCAGCTTCTGAACAAGCAAGCCCTTTAGTCGTGCTGGGGCACAGAGGGCAGGAGAAGGAGGGATCTCATGGGCTTCCACACTCCCCGGTGCTGCGTGTCCCAGCTCTTGGCTCCATCTTGAATCTGGGAGGAGCAGCCGGTGTCCTTGTCTGGGTGGGTGCGGCTGTGGCCAGGACTAGCTTGGTGCTTCTGCTTTTTGGGGGTACACACTGGCACATTGCCCCGTGCTTTTGGGGTACTGGTCCTAGAAAGTCATCTCTGGGAATGGGGGGGGTGTATTGGTGGTTGTCATCATGGCTTTACCCCACCTAAAAGACAGGGAAATCGCAGGCCCAGATCTGCCTTCCCTGGTAGCCCCCAGCAAGGGGATCCCAGAGCTCCACACTTCACCCGCCACCTCCACAAGCGACCCAGGGAGGCTGGGGAGAGATCTTGGAGACCAAAGAGCCTCCCTCCACTGCTTCTCAGGGATTAGCTCAGAGGACAAGCCCAGCAGCGAGATGAAGTGTGTGCCGGTGCTCTCTGAGTCAGAGTTCTTTCTGTGAGCAGCAATGTTTCATGGAGGAGCTGCTGCAGCTGGGCGAGAGTCTCTGGGGCTCTGCTGTGCCTTGGCACTCTGGCCTTGGCCCCAGCCTTTGATGTGTTTGCCTGTCTGTCTCTTCCACGGGGCTCAGCACTGGATCACAGCTGGCTGGGCTCTGCCTTCACAGGAGCCCCTGTCTCCAAAGACCTATTTAATTTTCTCCTTCAAGGTGGTGTTAGCAACACCCAGAAGATGCTGCCGGCTGCCTTGGACGAGTGGGCTGCGTGTCCTTTCCACCACTGACGTCAGCTTCTCTCCCTTAATTCCCCCTCTGGGACCAAAGCGAGTGCAGGCGCTGCCAGCTCCGATCAGCGTTAACAGCCTGCTCTCCCAGTGTGTGGCAGCGCTTCTGCCTTGCCAATGTCACCCCCAACTCGCGCTGCCATCCTGCGCCAAGCAGCCACGGGTGGTGGGAGAGAGCACAACCCTCTTCCAACTCCCTGGGAAGGGCCCGCTGCCAGCAGAGAGTCCCCGTTTCTTGCACGTAGGTGTGCTGAGATGGCAGCTCAGCCCCTGTAGAAATGGCTGAGCCTTCTCTCTCGCTCTTTCTGCCTCTTCTTCTTCTTTATTTTTTCCAGCCCCCCCCCTCCCCTTCCCTTTCCCTCCTCCCTGCCTTTGCTGTTGCCTACGCGGTTGTGTGGGGAAGGCAATCGGCTCCCGTGCTGCGGATGGCTTTATCTGTAACTCTTCCATCTGCTCACATCAGCTCACAAATAACCACGGGGTGCCAGAGGAATTATGTATTTGGAGCTCAAGTTTCTGCAGTCTGGCAGGGCAGCAGCTCTGCGCTGGGCTCAGCCGCTCCCGCAAAGGCCAGCGCCTGCATGCGGAGGGCTTAAAGCAGCCAGCGCAGAGCTGGGGCTGCGCCCGGGGCTGGATCGCACTCCCCATCGCCGTCTCCAGGCCAGGGTGATTCAGACAAAGCCCCAGCCTTGAGCCAGGTCCTCGTGAGCTGCTGATGGGGAGCAGAGGGTGCTGCCGCCCCTGAGCTGCTGCACCCCTGGCAACCAAGGGCTTGGCGGCACAAAGCCACGCTGGAACCCTGGCACAGGTTGCCCAGAGCAGTTGTGGCTGCCCACAAGGGTTCAAGGCCAGGTTGGATGGGGCTTTGAGCACCCTGATCCAGTGGGAGGTGTCCCTGCCTGTGGCAGGGGGGTGTAACTGGATGGGCTTTGAGGTCCCTTCCAACCCAAACCATTCTGTGATTCTGTGGTACTATGAAAATGGGAGGCTGCTGGGTGCTAGAGAGACCTTTCCACCCTGGTGTTCCTTTTCTCCCACCCTGCTGTTCCATTTCTCCCACCCTGAGCAGCACCTTCCTCCCCAGGAAGCACCATCTAACGCCTCCCGGAGCCACAGCTCCCATGGTGGTTGGGGACAATGCTCCGCAGCCCCGGCTGCACTGGGAAATGCCTCCCACTGCCTTCGGCATTTGGTAAAACGCTTACGAGCAGGGCCGCGTTTTCTTCATTTCCTGCCTGCTCCCGCTTCCAAGGAAACAAAATCCCCCAAGCCAGGGCTGAGGTTTCTCATTGAAATGGAACCCAGGCCAATAACCAGAGCTCCTCAGCACTCCCCATGGCCAGAGGTTCCCAGCCTGCGGTGGGTCAGGAGGGACATCAGGGCTTGTGCTCTGACCCAGCCTGGAGAAGAGAAGGCTCTGGGGAGACCTTAGAGCAGCCTCCCAGTACTCAAAGGGGCTCCAGGAAAGCTGGGGAGGGGCTCTTGATCAGGGAGTGCAGGGAGAGGATGAGGGGGAATGGTTTTTAGCTGAAAGAGGGGAGATTGAGATGAGATCTTAGGGAGAAACATTTTCTTGTGAGGGTGAGGAGGCCCTGGCCCAGGTTGCCCAGAGGAGTGGTGGCTCCCCCATCCCTGGAGGTGTTTGAGGCCAGGTTGGACGGGGTTTTGAGCCCCTGATCCAGTGGGAGGTGTCCCTGCCCATGGCAGGATGGTGGAACTGGGTAGGCTTTGAGGTCCTTTCCAATCCAAACTATTCTATGACCCATCACAGGTCAGTAAATCCTTGGGAGCAGAGCACCATCCCTGTGCTGTGGATGACGGGCAGCTCTCAGCTCAGCCCCAGATGGGTCAGTCGGGTTCAGGCTGCTGCTGAGCAGGTTTTGGGGTAGAAGGAACCTCCTGCCCTCCTCCAATCTGCCAAAGCCCCCTTGTTTTCAGCAGCAGGGCTTAGGGAGGTGGCTCTGGTTTTGCTGTGGATGCTGCGGAGCTCTGGACCAGCACCATTGCTCCTGGTAAGGTGGCAAAGGGTGGATGCTTGGAGTTGTAGCCAAGCCCCACATCTGCCAACAGGCCAGGGCTGCCCAGAGCAAGGGCAGGGAGCAAAACCTGCCCAGAGCCTTGCACCCTCGTTGCACCCAGCACAGGCAGGTTTGGGACGCAAGAGGCTGCCTCTGGCTCACAACATCTGCTGGGAGCCGTTGTGCTGGGCAGGAGGGTGCCTGGGGAGGGCTGGGCCTGCCAGATGTGCACACACAGCTGGGAGGAGAGCATGCTCACCCCTTTATCCTGCTCATAGCCTCTCAGTTCATATTTTAACCCCCAAGCTGGGCCATCCGTCCCACTCTGAGCCTCTCCTGCACACTGGCAGTGTGGGGGTGGCTGCTCAGCGCTCGGGCACTTTCTTGGGTGGATTTGGCTGGGTTTTATACTCTGCTTTCTGCATCTTCCTCCACCAAAAAAGGGAGCAGGCTGGGCCCTCCTGTGGGCTTTTTATCTCCCTGCTCCATCCCCTGAAGGCCTAGAGCAGCTGAGAACATCTCCAGATTCACTGGCTGCTGTGCCAGGAGAGCAACCAGCACCGTGGCAGCGTTGGGGTCCCAGCTTCCTCCAGCCTTGTGTTCAGCCTTGGCTTTCCTTGACCATCCCAGCAGAAGGGAATTGGACCCAGGTAGGAGCCGAAGGGTGGTTTTCCAGCTGGGAAGCCACACACAGGACAGGATGGGCACTGTGGTGTCTGATGGCAGCAGGGGACAGGGCTGCAAGGGGGGGATGTCGAGGGGGGATGTTCTGGGGGGACCTGTAGTGGTGGGTACAAGGGCACCTGAATTGCCAGCTCTGGGGGGGGGGCCTTGGCCTGACGTGGTGCAATGCAGCTGGATTGTGGTGGCTTTGGATGCCAGGCTGTCGCCATCGGCTCACCCCAGATCCTCAACCTTGTGGATCCCCCCTGCTCCCAAACTAATCTGGGAAGCCCATGAGCTCCAGCACAGCCCTGCCAGGAGCTGGGGGCTGCGGCACTGTGCCCACCCCACCACCAACCATGGTAAGTGGGTGCCTGAGGGGGTGTCCCAGCAGTGGTGCTGCCTTCATGCCAAGATGCTTGCAAAACAACCCCTGGTGTGTCACCCTGTGTCCCTGTTCCCAGGGAGGTGACAAGGACCCTAGAGAGCAGGAGAGACTGGCAGGCTTTGCAGAAGCAAAGGGGCTGTGATTGCTCCCTCTGAAGACATCAGCAGGGGAAGCACAAGGGAGAGAAAAGCTGTTTAAGCTGTCGCATGATGTTGACATAAGAACAACCAGAAATAAGCTGCCCGGGAACAAAGCAGGGCTGGGAATTACAGGATTTTTTTCACTGGTGGGGGAGGTGGGCTCAGAAATTTTCTCCTGGCAGAGAGATGGAGGGTCTTCAGCTCAGCCCTGGGTCACTATGGGTGTCCCCAATCCCTCAGCTTTGCTCCTTACCCCCTGGCTTGTCCTCAGCGGAGACAAGAGGAGCCCCAAATTCCCCAATCCCATCCCCAGCACTGAGCCCAGGATTTGGAGAGCAGGAGACATTGGTCTGTGGGTCCTTCAGCCTTGTGTCCCCTCTTCTTGCTGCCAGAATGTGTTTCCAGTACTCAGCTCAGCCGAGAAGCGGAAGGAAATCTTGATTTCCTTTGCAATAAACAGCACAAACCCTCGGGGCTGCCACCAGGTCCCTGAGCCCAAGGTGAAGCCAAGCCTTGAGGACCAGCACGCATCCTGCACCGCCTGCGCCAGGCTCCGGCTGCTCCTCAGCCCCGGGCTCTGCCACGTCCTGGCACGTTTGTGGATGCACAAATGCCTGTAAGAAACCTGCTGCTCCCTGACCAGGGTGGGCAGGGGCAGCAGGGACTCCCGGGCGAAGAGCCCTGCTCCCCGAGGGGATGAGCTGCCCTAATTAGCTTTGCTTTCATTAACCCTGCCATCCCCGTGATGAGCTCTGCATGCAAACAGTGTGGGCAGCAATGATGGGTATCCCAGACCCTGTCTGGGCATCCCAGACCCTGTTTGAACATCCCAGACCCTGTTTGAGCATCGCAAAGCCTGTGTGAGCATCCCAGCCCCTCTCTGAGCATCCCATTACCTGTTCGAGCATCCCAGCCCTTGTCTGAGGATCCCAGACCCTCTTTGAGCATCCCAGAGCCTATTGGATCATCCCAGACCCTATTTGAGCATCCCAGACACTATTTGAGTGGTGCTCTAGCAGCACAGACACCTCAGGGCTCACCAGGAGGGGAGCTGGGGTGCAGCATCAGGATCTTGTAGTGATGGAAGCAGCAAGAAGATCACAAGCGTGGGCACAGCCCCTCAGCCTGCTGGACCACTGTGAAGATGAGGATGAGGATGGCCAGAGCCTTCTTTGTGGCTCCCCCCCCCCCCCCTTCCTCCAGGGCCATCTCCTGCTAATAAGATGTGATGGGTGGGGGCTGTGCTGTCAGTTGGGATTTCTGAAACAGAGCAGGGAGAAGGCCCTGCCTGGACTCGGGGTGATGGCACAGGGCAACCTCAACCTCCCCCACCCACACAGGAGATGCCACCCCGTCCCAGCACCAACAGCAGCACCTTGTATCACAAATTACTTTTATTCTCCCCCATGGTTGTAAACAAGCAGCAGCCCCCCCCCAACCCCACTGAAGGGTCCCTTTCACGTCCATCCCTCCCCCAATAATGTGCAAATCCAGTCTCTGTGCAAAGAAAGGCTTTGGGTGGGTGGGGGGGGGCAAACCTAGGTGCTGTGACGGGGGTGGGCAGCACCCAGGGGACCCCAAATGTGCTTGCTTTGGGGTGCAGAGCCTGCAGCAGCACCCCCTGCCCAAAGGCAGCGAGCGCTAGAGGGCAGCAAGTCCCAGAGCTGGGAGAGCAGCATTGAAATCATATTAAATAATTAAACAATAATAAATAAATGGATGAGTGACTGAGAGAAAGGGGGTGGGTTTGAGTCCCTCCTCCGGCAAGCGAATCCCCCCCTTCCAAATGTACAAAATATATTTTAACTATCTGAGGTAAATAATGAGGCTGTAAAAAATGCATTAGGGGAGCAAACCTTCCCAGTATCACCCCCCTCTTAAAATAATAAAGCATCATAAGTATTTTTAATGAAAATACGAGGATCTCAGCCCTCTCTCTGTCATATGCACACATAAATATAGATTAGATTATGGATAAAAAATATGTTTTTCTCTCCTGCAAAGTCAAAAAGTGGAAAAATAGAGGAAAGGAAGGGGTTGAGCCCAAAAGGATGGGGCTGGGAAGAGCTGCTTGATGCTGAGAGCTCCTGCCAGGTGTCTTTGGAGATGAAAAGGAGGGGAAAAACCAACTCCCCCAACTGCAATCGGTAAGTGAGAGGCTGGGGAGGGAGGGCACACGTCAGACGTCGCTGGGGGAGTGGGAGCGGAAAGGCATGGAGGAGGAGAAGCACCCACAGCACACGGCCCACAGCACTTTTTGGATCTCCTGGTTCCTGAAGGCGTAAATGACGGGGTTGATCATGGAGTTGTAGGTGGCGGGGAGGAGGGTGAGGTAGGTGTAGAGGGCCGGGTAGCTGTAATCCCCCAGGAGACAGTAAACAGCAAAGGGCAACCAGCACGAAGCGAAGGTGCCCAGGATGACGGCCAGAGTGGCGATGCCTTTCCGGGTGGTGACGTAGTGGGAACTGGCCAGGAAATGTCTCTGGATGGCGATCTGGTGGGCGTGCCGGCAGATGATCTTACAGATCTGCACGTAGAGCTGAAGCATCACCGCAAAGACCATGAAGAAGGAGACGGAGAGGATGATGAGGTGGTTCTTCACCAGGGGCTTGACGATGCTGCAGGCGGAGGGCTCCTTCAGGCAGTTCCAGCCCATGATGGGCAGGAGCCCGTAGCAGATGGACGCTCCCCAGGTGAGGATCAACATGATGTAAGTCCTGGTGACCGTCCTCTCTGAGTAGTAGGTCAGGGCGTTGTAGAGGGACAGGTAGCGGTCAATAGTGATGGTCAACAAGCTGCTGACGCTGGCGGTGAAGGACGTGACCAGGAGCCCCACTGTGAGCAGGCTGACTGCCTCCGATGGGATGAAGTAGACAAAGGCAAAGTGCAGGATCAACCCTAAACCGGCCAGGAGATCAGCTGTGGCCAAGCTGCCAATGAGGAGGAACATAGGAGCCCGAAAAGCTGGGGTGTAGAAGATGACCACCACCACGATGGCGTTCTCACAGGAGATAATGGTCCCGGAGATGCAGAGGACAACGTCCCATGGGTTCAAGGCAAGAGGTTGCACAACAGATTCCAGGTCCAAGGAGCTGTCACTGCCGTTCCTGACCGAGAACCAGCCTTGGTGGCCTTTGCTGGAGTTGGGGGGCCTTTCTTCCATCATGATGGTGGGGGCTGACCTGCCAGAGCCGAAAGCAAGTGCAGTCCCCTCAGCACCTGCAGCAGGGACCCCTGTGAGCTGTCCTTGCCAGGGACAGCCAGGGACTCAGCCAGGACCCAGCCAGGGACAGCCCTGCCACCCCCAAAATGTTGTCTCTGGGAGGGGGGCAGAGCGGTGTGTGTTGAGGGGTTGTTATTTGCTCCGAGGGGATGGGGTCCAGACAGGGTTTTGGGGCAGGGCTGAGTGGAGCCCAAGCAGCAGGGGAAGGGGCTATCCTGCTCCCCCAGGAACTGCACCCTGCGGCTCCCCAACTGGGGGATCCCCCCCGGCCTGGGGGTTCTGCACCTCCCAGGACACAACTGCCCGTTGCCCCCTTTCCCACAGTGCTGCGGGATCACACCCCCTCCTGGTGACCCCTTGGTGTCTGAATGTGTCCCCTTGGTGTTCATATCCCTCTCCCTTGTGTCTGTGTCCCCCTCTCCGATGTCCCCCTGGTGTTCATCTCCCCCTCCATAGCTCTCCGTGTCCCCCTACCTCGGATGTCCACAACCCATCCCCAGTGCTCGTGTCCCTCTCCCCGACTGTCTGTGTCCCCCTATTCCTGATGTCCACGCCCCCCCCGGTGTCTGTGTCCCCCTTCTCCAGTGTCTCTGTCCCCCTCCCCGGTGCCCATGTGTCCACCCCGCCGTCTGTGATCCCTCCCCTGGTGTCCATCCCTCTCTCGGTATCCAAGTCCCACCCCCAACCCCGTGCCCTTTCCCCCCCCCCCCTCCCCGCTGCCCATGTGCCCTCCCCGGGTATCCGTGTACACCTTCTACCCCTCCCTGGTTTCCGTGTCCCCTCCCTGGTATCCATGTGCCTCATCTGACGTCCCTGTCCCCCGCCCCCCCGGCGTCTCCGTGTGCCCCCCCGCCCCAATATCTATGTCCCCTCAAGGTGCCAATGCCTTCCCCTAGATATCGATGTCCCCCACCCCCGGTGCCCATATCCCCCATCTCCGAGTGTCCATGTATGTCCCCGCACCCGGTGCCCATGCCTCCGCCCCCCCCCCCCCCCCCCAAATATCCGTGTGTGTCCCCCGTGCCAGGACTCACCTGCCGGGTCTCTGGGCGCGGGTCCCTCTGCCATGGGCTCCACCGAGTTATAGTGACGGAGCCCGGCCGGGGGTGGGGGGTGTTGGGGTGGGGGGTGACTCACCGCCGCCCCCCCCCCAGCTCCCCCCAGCCCCGCGGTGACGCCAGTGCCCGCCGGAGCCAATCAGAGGGATCACACGGGGGATGGAGCAGCCCATTCATAAAAACAGCACCCCCACTTACACACACACACACGTTCCCCCTTCCCGGTCCTGCCGACACCGCCCCCGGGACTCTCCCAGCCTGCCCCCCACCCCCATACCCGCCATCCCCGCCACCTCCTTGCAGGGCTGCGATGCAGAGGACGGAGGAGTGCTGACTTGCCCCCCCTCATTGCAGAGATTTGGGGGTGGGGGTGTGTGGGGTGGCCCAGGGGAGTGCGGAGCGATGCTGGGTGCCCCCCCGCCACCGCACAAACCGTGGTGCGCAGATCCCCTCCCCCTGCTTTCTCACGGGGGCCTGAAGAATTAATTACTCTCTAGGAGAACGGGAAGCCTGGGGGCACTGCGGGAAGGGCGGCTGGCAGAGAGACCCCCCCGGGGAGGAGGAGGCGGCGTGGGCACCCCCGGGACCCTGCCGGGACCCTACCCCCGCCTCCCGCCTCCCCTTCCCGGGGTCGTCAAAGCACGATGCATTTCAGACCCTCCCAGGCAACCTGACCGGGGGGCGGGTTTGTCCAGCACTGGTCCCGCTGCTAAAGCTTGGAGGGTCCTGGGGTGCCCGGGCCGGGAGTCGGGACCCTCGGTGTTCCTGGGCACAGCTGCAGGCCCTCTCTTCCCCCCACAGCCCCGCCAGGGGCAAGGAGGTCTTGGCTCGGGTGCGGCTCCACTCGGCTCCGCTCGGCTCGGGTTCGGCTCGGGTTCGGCCCGGCCCGGCGGGAGCTGTTCGCGGTGCTGAACGCCGCGGCCGCGCCGCGGTCCCGGGAGGGTCGCGGTGCCCCGGGTACGAGGCTGGGAGGCGTGCGGGGGGGTTGCAGGGACAGCGTGTAGGGCACGGGCAGTGAGTGCAGGGGGTGCAGTGAGTGTGCAGTGAGTGCAGAGTGTGCAGTGAGTGCAGGGGGTGCAGTGAGTGTGCAGTGAGTGCAGTGCTCCGGGTGTGCATGCGGTGTGCAGTTCCCTGGCAATGTGCAGTGCAAGCAGCGTTCAGTCCACAGGCAGTGTGTGCAGCCAGTGCAGCATGTGCAGCCAGTGCAGCATGTGCAGTACACACACCACGTGCAGTGTGTGCAGTGTGTTCAGGGGGTGCAGAGAGTGCAGTGTGTGTAATGCAGCGTACGTAGTGAGTGCAGTGTGGGCAGGGAGTGCAGGGATTGCAGGGTGTGCAAGCTGTGCAGTGCAGGGTGTGCAGTGCAGGGTGTGTAGTGAGTGCAGTGTGTTCAGGGTGTGCAGTGCAGGGTGTTCAGGGTGTGCAGTGAGAGCAGGCTGTGCACTGCACAGGCTGCTGGGGTGCAGCTCGCCCCGCACTCCCATACACCGGACCATCTCCTCTTTTCCCACGGGGGGTGCTGGTGGATTGCCCTTCCTTAACGCCCCCCCTCGTCCGTGCCCCCACCGGGGCGGGACGAGGCGGAGCCGCCCCTGCCCGCCCCCCCCCCCGCCCTCCCCCGCCTCGGGGCCGCCTCCCGCGGGCGCGCACATCCCTGTGGCTCCGCTCTGCCGGGAGCTCCGCATCCCGCACCTCCTGCCGGGCTGAGCCCAGCCTGGCTGAGCCGAGCCTGGCTAAATCCCAGCCTAACCGGGCCGGGCCATGGCCCCGCCGTGCGCACGGGCGCTGCTCTGCGCGCTCCTCTGCGCGCTCCCGTGCGCGCAGGGCTCCGCACCCACCCGCGCAGGTACGGCCAGGGGCGGGGGGGAGGGTACCCCAGAACCGGGGGAGGGCGAGGGGATTTTGCAGCTTTGGGGCAACTGAACTTTTTTAGGAGGGGGTCTTTATTCTGTCTTTATTTTTGCCTCCAGCCTCCTCATCTGGAATGGGACCCCCCCCCCATTCCCTCACTGACCCCAGTTTGAGGGGAGATGGGACCCTAATCCTGCTCCCAGCTCCCCCCCACCCCAAAGCAAGGAGTTGCACTGCTGCGGGACAAGTGAGGTGCAGGATCTGGCTCTATCTCCAAAGATCTGGGGGAACCTTGTGGTTCATGGTGGTTTCCATGCGGGGGGGGTGGGGGGTGGGAGGGAAATGGGGATAGGAGCCTCCATCCTCCTGCAACTCCAGGCGTCAATTATGCAAACCTCAGGCTTCCTTCTGCTCCCCTTGTCCCATCTCCCCGCTGCTACCAGGAGACTTTTCCACCCTGACTTGTCCCACTGGGACCCACAGTATTCCTAGAGCTACCACTGGGAAGGGGTGCTCTCAGCTACCCCCCTGTGCCCCCCCTTTATTTTCCTCTCCCTCCCCACACCTTACAGCAGGAGCGGGAGTTGACAGCGTTGGGCTCCAAATGCCTGTTCCTGCGCCTGCTGCGATAAAAATAACTTCAATTACAAACCTGCCTGGAACCCTTGCGAACAAAGTCCTACTTTCCCATTGGTTCCCTGCAGGTCTTTAAATGCTGGAGGGGGGCGCCCACCACGCCGTAGCCATGGCAATGGGTCCGCAGCATCTCACTTTGTGCCTTAACGCCACCAGTTGCCCCCTTAGCTTTTACTGGGAGAAGGGAAAGGGCCTTTTCTATCAGCCTAGATGGCCATGAGGACCCTGAAAGCTGGGGAGTGGCTGGAGCTGCACACCCCAAAGAGAGGTGACGTGGTGGGAAGCTGTCTGCAAAGTCCTGCCTGTGGGAATGGGGTGCAACCAGTATGGTGTAGCCAGGCATGAGGCTGCAACGGTCCCTGCGTGGCAGAGATCCTGGGGAATCAACTCAGAGGGGTGAAGTCTCCAGCCCCCTCCTACGAGCCCTGGTGGGGAGCTGGTTGTCCCCTGAGATCCTAGAAACTTGTCCAGGGTGGGGAATGGCTCACAGCTTCCTTCCCAGAATGGTGCAAACGCGGGCGTGGGATGCAGCCGAGGTGCAGGCAGGGCCCAGCCACAGCTCCTTGTTGCAGCTTCTCTCGTTGACAGTCATCGTGTAAATTAATGATGAGCGTGTGCGTGCGGGGGAAGAGCTCGTTGCAGAGCAGCTCTGCAAACGCTCAAGTGACTCACTGCCATTGCTGGGGTGATGGGGAGTGGGGGGGGGTCCTGTGGGACAGACTAGAGGGGCAGGGGGCAATGCTGCTTAAATCATAGAATCATGGAGTGGTTTGGTTTGGAAGGGACCTCAAAGCCCATCCAGATCCAACCTCCTGCCATGGGCAGGGACACCTCCCACTGGATCAGGGGGCTCAAAGCCCCATCCAACCTGGCATTGAACACCTCCAGGGATGGGGCAGCCACAGCTTCTCTGGGGAAGAGATGCCTTCATCCCTCCCACTGCATTGTGAGAATCCTCCTGTCCATGGAGCAGAGGGTTGAGCCCCAACCCCGGCTGAAGGGGGGATGGATTCTGACCCTGACCTCACCCCTTTCCCCTGGCTTTGGCAGGAGATTGTGGTGAGCTGAGGTCCTGTGAGACCTGCACAGCCGGCATCACCTCGCACAACGCCACCAGCTGTGTCTGGGTGGGCTGTGGGACCCCCGAGGAGCCAGGTAAGGGGGTCAGCAGGGCAGAGCCAAACCCAGAGGGGGCACAGCCATGTGGGAGGAGGGTAAGGATCTCCCACAGCCCCTGGTGCTCACAACCAGCTGTTGTCCCAGGCCTTCGGGCTGTGACCCTGCTGGGATGATGCTGGCAGCTCAGCACCCTTGGGTGCCTGGTCCCAGCTGCTTTCCATGGTCAAGGTCCATCTCACCCAACCCATCCTGGTGGGAGGCAGCCCAGTGGGCAGGGGTGGGGGAATTCACCATGTGCTACTCCCAGCCATGCTAGACTTGGGGTAACTCTGGAAATCCTCCACCTCCCTGTGTGGGTGGAGGAGCACCAAGTGATGGAGATGGGAGGCTGTTTGTAAAGTCCTTGTCTGCAACTTGTCCCTGTGGGGGGGTGCAGATGTGAGTCCCCTGGATGGATGCCCACCACTAGGAGCAGATCCTTGCCATCCCAGACCCTCGGATTCCCAAGGCAGCCCTGAGCCCCAGCACTGTGCACTTTATGCCTCCATGGATTGGTTTACTGGGAGTCCCTTGGAAAAACCCTACTCCCTCTTCCTGCAGAAATGGGGAGCTGTGTGCAGAGAGGGGTGACAGCGCGGGAGACTTGTGTTCTCTACAACACCAGCGCCCTGTGTCGAGGTAACCCTGCACCCCCCACAAGAACGGGTACCCCAACAACCCCCCAGACCCAGCAGCCTTTGGGATGGAGATGCAGCCGTAGGTTCTGGGGCTGTGGGGATGAAATCCCACCCCTGGGACAGGGACATGGGGTGGGATTGCACAGTGGTGTTCCTTGACAACTCTTTTTCCTCCTTTCCCTCTGTTCCTGCCTTCAGCAGCCCTCGAGTCCCCGACTGAAGGGCCTCCGCGGTCCCACAGCAAGGAGCCAGTGACGCACTCCCCAAGTGAGTGGGGCTGGGAGCTTGAGGGGGAGTGGGATGGGCTGGGGGATCCAGGAGGCCCAGGGGATGGGATAAGCTGCTTCCCTCCATGTTCCACATCCCTGGGAAGGGATGAGCAGAACCACCCTCAGGGCTGCATCCATGGAGCTTCAACCCTGGCTGTGCCCAGGAGGTGCCAGTGTTGTCCCTGGGGTCACAGCTCCATCCCTGTGCCCCCAACGCTGCCATGAGATGCAGTGACACCAGGATGGGGCTGAGAGGGTCAGAACACCCTCCCAAGAACCAGCCCTGCTGCCAGCCCTTGCTGGGAAATGCCATCTCTGGCCAGGTTGGAGCAGGAGCTGGGAGCGGATAAGGAGCCTCTTCCAGGAAGCGGGAACTGGAGAGCACTGGGCTAATTACAGCGGGTAACCAGAGCCCAGAGCCCTCTGAATTATTGATCCCACTGGGATATTTTTGCTGCTGGCTCCTCTCCTGTGCACTGCTGGCTGCTCTGGTGTGGGAAGGGGCCAAGCTCATCCCTGCATCCACATGTTGTTGGGGACATCCCAGCTCCATGCTGGGAAACAATTCCTCCCCGCTGCGGGGACCCCAAATCCCCTCTCCTTGGCAGGAGCATTGGTACCCAGTGATGCCAACAGCACCCATAAACCCACACACCCCCTGTTTTCCCCTCCCGTTAGGGACCACCACCACCAGTGCCCCGCTGACGGGCAGTCCTGAGTTCCACCCGCCTGGTTTCGACACCGCCAGCTTCATCGGCGGCATCGTGCTGGTGCTGAGCGTCCAAGCCGTGGTCTTCTTCATCATCAAGTTCATCAAGTCAAAGGACAGCACCTACCAAACGCTGTAAGGCTCCCAGGGTGGAGGTGGGGGGTCCCATGGTGGCTCGTGCCTGGGTCAAGGTCACCCTTGAAGCCAAAAAAAAAGGGGGTCAGCCCTGGGGCTCCCATCTGGCCGTGTCCTGTCTTGTAGCTGAGTGTTGTCTCCCATGGCTTTTTGTGCCAGTTTGTCCTCATCTGGTGGGAGGAGGATTTGGGAGATAGAGGGGCTTGTCCTCCCCTGTCTGTCCCCTCGCCGGTGTCCGGCTGTCCTGTCGCCTCCTCTGTCTGTTGCTGCCTGGCCGGATCCTGGCTCTGAGCCCCATGGGGGCCCCCAAATCCAACCTTTTGGGGCTGTTGCTCTTCTCCTCCCTCACCTGGTGCCACAGGACTCTCAAGGAAGAAGTGATAGGATGAGAAGAAATGGCCTCAAGTTGCGCCAGGGGAGGCTGAGATGATATTGTGAAAAATTTCTGTACTGGCAGAGGCTGCCCAGGGCAGTGGTGGGGTCTCCACCCCTGGATGGGTTAAAAAAATATGTAGATGTGGCACTTAGGGACATATAATAGTCACGGTGGGGTTGGACAGGATGAGCTTAGAGGTCTTTTCCAACCTCAATGATTCCATGATTCCATGCCTCGCCAGGTCTAACACAGGGGGCCGTGCCCCATCTCTCTTTCCTTGCACGCTGCCAGAGAGGACAACCAGTAGGTGCTGGGTGCCGGCGGTGATGGGGAGGGGGCTGCCCCTCTGCACCCCCCCAGAACTTGACCCTTCCCTCGCCCCTCACTGGAGGAGGGTGGCGTGGTCCCTCTCTCCTGGTTTGCATGAAGGGGGTTTCCCAGCTGTTTTGCTATTTTCCTGGGAGTCGTTAGTGGTGGAAGGGAAAGGGGTTGTCCCCTCTCACCCCCTTTTCATGCACTGAGGCCCTGGTGGGATGCACAACTCCTTGGCACATCCATGCCCCTTCTCCAGGGCAAGGCGCCCCCGGCTCCCCCAGACCTGAACACCCTCGGGAGGATAGGAGCTCCAGGGACCAGTTTGGCCCCAGTTAGAGAGCACCCAGCAGTCCCCCTCTCCACCCTGGTCACCCACCGACCCCCCATTGCACCCCTGGCTCCATTGCCTCCCCACAGCCTTGGGGCTTGTTGGAAGGAGCTTGGGGTCCCTTCTTGCCCTGGTGGGCTCTCAGGTGCTTTTCCCTTCAGGATTTGGGCTGGAGCACCCAGCCCCCTGCTCCAGCCACCCCCAGCCCCTTCCCACCCTGGCTCCCCAGCCCCTCTGTGCCCGCTGGAGGAGCAGAGCCAGGGCTTTGCTGTGTGCTTTTGCTGTGCCTTTGTGTTGCTGGGGGGGGCGAGGGGTCCTCAGCTGCCCCCCTTCCTCTTTCTGTGTGTTGTTTTGGGGAGGGGGATGTGTGCTGTGTGCTGTGGGGTGAGACTTGTTGCTCAGGTTGCCCCAATTAAACTCTGTGAGGTGGTGTCTGTCTTGTGTCTGGGTGGGGGGTTGTGTGGCTGGAGCGGGGGGTGTGGCTGCAGAAAGCCTGTGTCCTCCATCCCATCCCATCCCATCCCATCCCATCCCATCCCATCCCATCCCATCCCATCCCATCCCATCCCATCCCATCCCATCCCATCCCATCCCATCCCATCCCATCCCATCCCATCCCATCAAGTTCCCCCTGCGCCAGTTCCCAGGTGTGGGGCCATCTCCATGGCATTGCCACCTGCATGAGTGCATTGGGGTGGACACTGGAGCACCTCCCTCTCTGCTCCTCACTTTCTGGGGTCTTCAGGGGGGGGGGGGGGCTGAACCCCCCGGGGCAAAGCTGCCTGGGCCCTTTCTGCTATGTGCTCTTCTCTGTCTGCTGCACCAGGATCTGAGGCCACTGCACACCCCGGGCTGGGGAGATGCTGCCCTTGTCCTCCCCAGGGAAGGCAGAGAAGAGGCCAGTGCTGCCAGCATCCCTGGCCAGTGCCAGCATCCCTGCCTGGTGCTGGCATCCCTGCCTGGTGCTGGCATCCCTGGCCAGTGCCAGCATCCCTGCGTGGTCCAGAGTCCCTGATCAGTGCCGGTATCCCTGCCTGGTGCCAGGCCATATCCTCCCAGCTGCAGGGCCCCTGCCCACACCTCAACTATGCAAAGGTGGCTCTGTCCTGGGCTGCCCTCTCTGCCCCATGGGCACCAGGGTGGGACATGTCACCCCAGCCCAACTCCTATCCCCAGCGTGGTAGAGGATGCTTGAGGAGGACCCTCTGGCTGCTCCCCGGCGGACACAGAGCAGGGTGGAGGGGGGCAGCTGAGCATGGGAGTCCAATCCAGCCCTGAATTCCAGCCTTGGGTTTCCCCAAACCACACTTGCCAAGGGCCTGGGGGACCCAGGGCAGCAGAAGACAGTGGCCACGGCTGGCAGCAGGGTGGTCCCTTTGGTGGCCAAGTCCCCAGCCCCATGCTGGGCAGAACCTCAGCTGGCACAGGGGGTAAAGGGACCCAATAAAGGACTTTTCTCCTGTTTCTGGTGTTTGGATCATGATCATCACATTTAGTGTCTGACCAGTGGGTGCTGCCCCAGGAGATTTTGGGTTGCAGACTCCACACTTGCAGCTGGGGACGTGGTTGCCCACGTGTTGGTGTGGGTCAGTGGTCCCCAGCAGCTCCCATCCTCCCAGTGAGCAGGGGAGAGGAATCAGTATGGTAAGGAGTGATGCCATCCTGGAGGAGGGAGCAACAGGACATCGTCCCCTCCTGTCCCGGGGATCCCAGTCTGTGGTGTCCCCCTCCATGGAGCACAACCCCTTGTCTGGAGCTGCAGGGGGTCTGCAGGCTGGGGCTGGAGGAGCTTGGGGAATGGCAGGGCTGGGCTCCCCAGCTGCAGACAAGCATGGGCAGGCTTGGGCAAAACCTCTGTGGCCACATCCAGCGGTGCCCCACGGATGGCGATGGGGAGGAGGGATGGGCAGGTGGCCAGGCAGGGTGTGTGCCACAGCCACCACTGCACCCTGTGTGCTTGCTCCTCCCCCTTGCCCTGGGCTGGCTTGGCCCTGCTGTGGGAACAGTGCTGGGAGGGATCATCTGCCTGCCAGGTGGCTTGTTCACCTGTGGAGTGGCTTGTTTGCCTGTAGCGTGGCTTGTGTGCCTCTAGGGTTGCTTGTCTCCCTGCACAGTGGCTTGTCTGCCTGCATCACAGCTTGTTTGCCTCCATCGTGGCGTGTTTGCCCTTGTGGTGCCTTGTCAGTCTGCAGAGTGCTTTGTCTGCCTGTGCAGTGGTTTGTGAGTGTGTGTGATGGCTTGTTTGTCTGCGTTATGGCTTGTCTGCCTGTGCAGTGTCTTGTTGGTCTGTATGGTGGCTTGTCTGTGTTTGTAGTAGCTTGTGTGCCTGTACAGTGGCTTGTGTGATTGTGAAACAGTTTGCCTGTGCAGTGGCTGTGTGCCTGTGCAGTGGTTTGTCTGCCTGTACAGTAGCTTGTGAGCCTGTGCAGTGGCTTGTCTGCCTACACAGTAGTTTGTCTGCCTGTGCAGTGGCTTGTCTGCCTGTACAGTGCCTTATTTGCCTGTACACTGCCTTATTTGCCTGCATAGTAGTTTCTCTGTCTGCCCTGTGGCTCGCCCCCCTGCACGGCAGCCCAGCCCAGGGTGCTGTGCCAGCCTGTTCCCTGCGTCCCGCCGTGCACCAGGACTTTCCCAGCCGGGAATGCTGCCTTTCAGCTCTGCCCACAGCTCCGCCCGTACAGCTCCCGTCTCCCCAGCCAGCCGTTCCCATCCCATCAACATCCCGCGGGGAGCTTCCCCAGCCCCTCGCCCCGGCCAGGGGGATGCGATGGGGATACCGGGGGATGTGATGGGGATATGGGGGGATGCTGTAGGGATATGGATGATACTACGGGGATGCAATGGGGATACCTGGGGATGCGATGGGGGCTGCCCCGGCCGTTGGCCCCTCGGCGAACCACAACTTCACTTTGTCATCGCTCCCACAACCCAGGCGACTTCGGGGCCGTTATTTCAGCTGCAACACGTGCTTTGGGGAGGAACCGGACCCGGTCCCCCTCGGTTCCCCCTTCTCCAGTGCTTCCCCTTCCCCTTGCTCCCATTTCACAACCGACCCACTGCAATTGCAACTGGTGCCCGTGCGGGAGGGGGCAGAGTCCGGTCGCGGGGGGCTGTCCCGTCCCGGGGGGGGCGGGTGCAGCCGCCGGTGACTCACGGCCGGGACAGGCGGAAGCGGAGCCCGGTGAGGGGCGGAGCGGAGCCCGGTGCGGTGCAGCCCCGGTGCGGGACGGACCCTCCCGGTGCGAGCAGGCTCGGTAGGGAGATTTCCCGGGGGGAACGGGATATCCCGGCGTGGGGTGTGCAAGGCGGGAACGGGGCAGCCCGGTGCGGGATCTCTGATGGGAACGGGTCAGTCCCGGTGCGGCGTCTCCCAGTAAGGAATGGGGCCGCATGGTGCGGGGTCTGCAAGGGGGGAACAGAGGCAGCCCCAGTGCGGAGTCTCTGGTGGGAACGGGGCAGCCCGGTGTGGGCTCTCCCATTAAGGAATGGGGCAGTCCGGTGCAGGACACGGGCTCTCCCAGTGAGGTACAGGGCATTCCAGTGGAGGACAGCCCGGTACAGGATCCCCCGGGAGCAGGGATTAGGGCAGCTCGGTGGAGGGTTTGGGCTCTCCCAGTATGGACCAGGGCAGCTCTGTGCAGGATACGGGCACTCCCAGTAAAGACCGGGGCAGCTTGGGGCAGGGTATGAGCTCTCCCAGTAAGGAACAGGGCAGCTCGGTGCAGGGGAAGGTCTCTCTCAGTAAGGACCAGGGCTGCTTGGTGCAAGGTGAGAGCATTACCAGTAAGGACCAGGGCAGCTCAGTGTAGGGTATAGGCTGTCCCAGTATGAACCAGGGTGGCTCGTGGCAGGGTTTGGGCTCTCCCAGTGCTTAGCGTAACCCCTACTGCACGCATCAGCCTCCTCTAGGATGGAGGTGCCCCGGCCCCCCCCGATTGCAGGGAGCTGCTGGCAGGACCCGCTGGCGGTGGCAGGCACCGCGGGCCGGCCCGTGTGTGGCACCCAGGGCCGAGCAGGCAGGCGGTGGGCGCTGAGCGTCGTCTGTGTGCCGGGCCGGGAGCCACCCGCGTGCCCCGCGCTGCGCAGCCTGCGCGAGGCCTGCCGGGAGCTGCGCGCACGCCTGCACTCGCTGCCCTTCGACACCCTGGCGCTGGGTGACACCGCCACCCTCGACCGCTTCTACAACGCAGGTGAGGATGGGAACCTCTCCGCCAGCAGCAAGCCCAGCATGGGGCTTCTACCACCCTCCCACTCCTGCTGTTCCACCTGGTTAACCCAGCTGTCTGGGCCAAGCATCACAGAGCCATGGGATGCTTTGGGTTGCAAGGGACATCAAAGCCCATCCCGTTCCAACCCCCTGTCATGGGCAGAGACACCTCCCATTGGATCAGGGGGCTCCAAGCCCCATCCAGCCTGGCCTTGAACACCTCCAGGGATGGGGCAGCCACCACTCCTCTGGGCAACCTGGGCCAGGGCCTCCCCACCCTCACAGGAAACATTTCTCCCTAAGATCTCATCTCAATCTCCCCTCTTTCAGCTGAAAACCATTCCCCCTCATCCTATCCCTGTATTCCCTGATCAAGAGCCCCTCCCCAGCTTTTCTGGAGTCCTTTCAGTACTGGGAGGCTGCTCTAAGTTCTCCCTGAAGCCTTCTCTTCTCCAGACTGAACAAGCCCAACTTTCTCAGTCTGTCCTCATAGCAGAGGTGCTCCAGCCCTCAAATCATATTCATGGCCTCCTCTGGACCTGTTCCAACAATTCCATATCCCTCTTATGCTGGGTATTTCATAACTGGAATATGCTGGGTATTCCATAGCAGGACTCCAGGTGTGGTGTCAGGAAAGCAGAGCAGAGGGGGAGAATCACTCTCTCCCTTGCCCTTGTGCAGGAGCTCTGCCAGCTGTGTGCTCGGGTTCTTTGCTGTTTGCTTTTCTATCTTCCTCCTGTTTACTTTCCGGGGTGGTTGGATGTTTGCCAGGATGTCTTCATCCCTGGTGTCAAACCCACGGGTGTGATTTCTGAAAGGGGATTTTTCATGGAGGGTTTACTCAGAGTCCAACCCTGGGGGGATGTTGGGAAGTGGGTGCCCCTCACGGTGGTCTCACGCACTTTTAGAGGATGTGAACCCTCAGACCCAGTGGTGACTGGTTCCCCTGCTGCCATGAATTTGGGGTGTGTGAGCATCCCCACCATTCTGCCCCCAGATGTGGCTGTGGTGGAGCTGAGTGACTCCGTCTGCCAGCCCTCCCTCTTCTACCACCTGGGTGTCCGTGAGAGCTTCAACATGTCCCACAACATCCTGCTGTGCAGCCAGGCCGACCTGCCCTCCCTTCAGGCCCTGCAGGTGAGCAGGGATGGGGATAGGGACAAATTATCCCCCCAGGTACTCCTGCTCCAGGGTGGAGATGGCCCCAGGTGCCTGGAGAACTCATGCCAGCAGGATGGGGATCTCCATCCTGAGCCCAGTCAAGTTCCCACAGTTGCATCCTGCTCCAGTAGAGATTTTCCTGTGCCTGGATGGGATGAGGAGGGGGTGGGTGGGGACCTCAGTGAGCCCTAGAGCTGGGTACAGGGTGCTGGGTATTCTCCTCACCCCAACCAGCTGGGAATTCGGGAATGAGCACTTTTCCCTGGGAGAAGGCAATTCCTTGGAATTGAAACCTTCTGCACAGAAGGGACCAGTGGGAGAGATTCTTGACACTCATGGACAAAGAATGCAGCTGGGAGCACATCCAAAGCATCCCCAAATGTCACCCTGACTCAAGGGAGCCCCAGGAACCCATTTGGAGACCTCTTCCCTGTGCTGGGTTTGGAGAAGAAGCCGGCTGCATTTGCAGCCCTGCCTGGGGTGAGGGGCCCTTAAGCAATGCTCTTGGCGTGGGGGTGACCGGCTGTGGCTCAGCCCTGGTGTCCCTTGACATCCCTGGCTGTTTTCCAGGTAATTCGGATCCCAGGGTCTGAAGTCAGCTGTTATTGTTTTTTTTTTTTTTTCCTGTGGACACTCATTAAATCCATCCTCCTCCCCTTTTTCCCCAGGAGGACATCTGCCAGAAGAACTCGGTGCGTCTCTTGTTCCTGAGGTCGCTGCTGCGGTCCTGGGGGGTGGTCTGAACCCTTCTCTCCCCCTTGAGCTGCCTCTCCCCGGCCTCAGACGATGGACACTGCACACAGGAAACTCTACCAGAATCTTGAGATGGGATGGGGGTATCACTCAGAGCATGGAGACCTGGTTTTGAAACAAACTGCAAGTGTTCACTCTGAAGCATAATGATGGCAGTCAGAGATAAATCATAGAATCATTGAATGGGTTGGGTTGGAAGGGACCTCAAAGCCCATCCAGTTCCAAGCCCCCTGTCACGGTCTGGGACACCTCCCACTGGATCAGGATGCTCCAAGCCCCATCCAACCTGGCCTTGAACACCTCCAGGGATGGGGCAGCCACCACTGCTCTGGGCAACCTGGGCCAGGGCCTCCTCACTCTCATTGTGAAGAATTTCTTCCTAATGTCTAAGTTGGTTTGTCTTTCCCCATTAATGACTTATGGAAGGTGGTTGGATCAGCATGGTCTGGATGGTCTGGGCAGGCTTGGGTAGTAGAACTGGTCCATGACATGAGTAGAACAGTCCTCAGCTTGGCTGGCACAGCCACTCAACCCCTCTCCCCTCCCTCAGGACCTCTGCGGGAGCTACAACTTCATCCCTTACGCGGTGACCCCCGAGAACAAGGTTGTCTGCTGTGACACCAGGGCCATGAAGAACCTGGCAGAGCTCTTCCAACCTGGCTTTGAGTCGGAGACGACCTTGACCCCGCTGGCAACCCGGCTCGTCCAACTGCTGGAGGGGATCCCCACCAACTCCTGGTAATGCTGCCCATGTGGGCAAACCCTGGGTTGGCAGGGCTTGGTGGAGAACCGCCCCAAAAGCTTCTCATCTCTGCCCCGGCTCTGTCCCCAGTGGGTATTTTCGGGAGATGATCCGTCGGGATATCCGGAGGGCACGGGAGATGTACCGGGGGGAGGAGCTGAGCCGGGAGCTGGCCCGCATCCAGCAGCGCCTGGACAGCGTGGAGCTGCTCAGCCTGGACATCGTGGTGAACCTCCTCCTCTCCTACCGCGACGTGCAGGTGAGGGGGTTGAAACATCACGGAGAGATGCCAGGGGACCGTGTTGGCATCTCGGGCGTTGCTCCACAGCCTGCCCTTGGTTGGTGGAGCTGGCAACACTTGAGGGCTTGGGAGAGCATTGCACCGTGGAGATGGGGATTTGCAGCCTGGGGGCCGCCAGCTCAGCCCTGAAGTCATCTCCACAGGATTACGATGCCATCATCTCGCTGGTGGAGACCCTCCAGGCGCTGCCAACCTGCGCCGTGGCCGAGCAGCACAATGTCCGCTTCCACTACGCCTTCGCCCTCAGCCAGTGAGTGGGGCACGGGCGGCAGCGGGGTGACACACCACCCTGGGCATCCCAAAGGCATGGGGCTGGAGTGTCAGGAGACTGAGGGGTCCTGCCAGTGATGTCTTTGCCGAGTGCTGGTCGTGTGTCTGCAGGCGTAACCGTGCCAGGGACCGGGAGAAGGCCCTGGCGGTGCTGCTGCCCGTGGTGGAGCGCGAGGAGGGCGCTGCGCCCGACCTCCTCTGCTTGTGCGGCCGCATCTACAAGGACATGTTCATTGGCTCTGGCTTCACCAACACCAGGACAAGGGACCAGGCTTTGCACTGGTGAGGCTAGGGACAGGGCTGGGGGCCACCTGCCTGCCCATGCCCCCATCTGGGGGGTTGCAGGGTCCCTGGGAGCTTTCCACGCAGCGCAGCCATGCGTTCAACAACCCCCCCCCCCCCCCCCCCCCCCCCGCGAGCAGCAATGCAGGGGCAGGGAATGCGAATTCATGGAATAGTTTGATGGTTTGGGTTGGACGGGACCTCAAAGCACATCCAGACCCACCCCCCTTGCCACAGGCAGGGACATCTCCCATTGGATCAGGGGGCTCAAAGCCCCATCCAACCTGGCCTTGAACACCTCCAGGGATGGGGCAGCCACCACTTCTCTGGGCAACCTGGGCCAGGGCCTCCCCACCCTCATTGTGAAGATTTTCTTCTTAATGTCTAATCTAAATCTCCCCCCTTCCAGTTTAAAGCCATTCCCCCTTGTTCTAACACTCCATGCCCTTCTAAAAAGCCTTTCCCCAGCTTTCCTGGAGCCCCTTTCAGTCCTGGGAGGCTGCTCTAAGGTCTTCGAAGAGCCTTCTCTTCTCCAGACTGTGCCAGTGCCTCATTCCTGATGGGCTTTTATTTTTTTACACATTTTTGGGGGGTTTCTGCTTTGGGGGTGCTTCTCCATCACAGGGGGCAACTCTAGGACCCCACATTTTGGCTGAAGAGGGGTGGCAGCAGCTGTGCCCTCCACCCAACATCTCTGCCCAGGTACAGCAAAGCCTTTGAGGTGGAGCCGAGCCTCCATGCGGGCATCAACGCCGCTGTCCTCCTCGTGGCCGCTGGGCACCAGTTTGAAACCTCCGTGGAGCTGCAGCAAATTGGTGGGTGCTCACCCATGGGTTGAGGACAAAGCCCTAATGAGGATGAGGACCAGGTGCTGGGGTCCGTTGGCACCCGGGCACGCCTGGCACAGCTGTGCCCACGTGCAGGGTTCCTGGTGGAGGGGTGATGGTCTTCTGCTCCCGTGTCCAGGGGTGAAGCTGAGCTGCCTGCAGGGTCGCAAGGGCAGCCTGGAGGAGCTGCGCTACTACTGGGATGTGGGGTTTTGCCTTGGAACCGGCATCTTGGCCAACGACCTCAGCAAAGTCATCCAAGCTTCTGAGAAGCTCTACAAGCTTAATGCACCAGGCTGGTATGGGCACAGCACAGCATGTGCCCACCTGGAGGAGACTTGGTTTCCAGTCCTCGGTGGCTGTGTCCCAGGATGGGGGTTAGGGGTTTTAGGCGCTGCTGGGGACATCTTCCTCTCCTCTTTCCTCCTCTGCATCCCTGCAGGTACCTGGTCTCGGTCATGGAGACCTTCCTGCTCTACAAACACTTCCAGAAGAGCCCACAGGTCCACTCTGCCCGGCAGGAACTGGCTGATTTCTGGCTGGGCTTCCTCCTTGAGGGATGCCAGCCCTTTGTCGCCGCACCCCGTTGCCCGGTGAGGGGCCCCTTGGAGCCTGTGTTGGTTGTCCCTGCCACCACTCAGCTGTGTGGGCTTACCAGGGGTTTGGGGAGGCACTGAGCAGCCCACTGGTGCCAACTGGGTGGGAGGGTTGGGGTGTAGAAGTGGGAGTCTGGGACTTGGTGGGTGGTGGGACTCAGCCTGCATCCCCCTGGCTGCTGCAGGTCCTGGTCCTGGAGCTCAGCAAGGTCCTGCGCCCGGCCCGGCTGGAGCTGCACGGTGGCACGGAGGAGCCTGCCCTGACCCTTGCCCTCGTCTGCCCCATGGAGGAGGTAGGACAGGGGCTTGGGAGGATGGGGGTGCCCCACCAACCTCCTCCTCACCTGCCCCTTCTGCAGAAAGCAGCATCGAGCTGGACCTTTGCAGCCACGGCCATCCGGGGCATCAGGTGAGTGTGTCCCCAGTCCCATCACCAGCAGGACCCAGGATGTCCCCACAGCCCCTTTGCCCACCCCATGGGCACCCCCAGCATTAACGGGATGGGGGGGCTCCTCTCCCTCCAGCATCTGCAAACGTGACGAACGGGGCTGCTTCCTCTATGTGATGCACGTGGAGGAGGATTTCCAGCTCTACTTCCCCTCCCAGCAGCACTGCCGGTGGTGAGAAGCAGGGTGGGGGGCACAGGGATGCCCACATTGCTGGTGGGGGCATGGGAGACCTCACATGGGGGACCCCCAATTGCTGCCTCAGTGAGCAGGGAGCAATGGGATTAAGCTATTTCTTCCTTACCATAATTCTGGGGTAAAGAGGTGTCCAAGGGATGCAACCCTTGCAGATGGATCTCACAAAGCAGGATCCCTCCTTGTGGAGAAGGGGATCCCACAGCCCACTCCTTGTGGGGAGCAGATTGGGAGGGGGAGCAGGAGCCCCTCTCTGCAGGGCCCAGGTCCCCAGCATCGTCACTGGCGCTCAGGACCATCATCCTCCCACCGGCAGGTTCTGCGACCAGATCCAGTCCCTCCTGGCTGAGCACGCGGTGGGTGGTGAGGAGGTGCCCAGCCCCACGCAGCCCATCCTGGAGGTGAGATGGGGACACGAGGTGACACGAGGTGGCACCAGGTGGGCACAGGCTGCTAAACCACGTCTCTGCCCACAGTACAGCTATGAGTACTCGGAGACAGGTGAGCGGGTGGTCCTGGGCAGGGGGACATACGGGGTTGTCTACGCCGGGCGCTGCCTCAGCAACCAAGTGCGCATCGCGATCAAGGAGATCCCGGAGCGGGACAGCCGGTAGGTGCCAAGCCTATGGTCCTGGAGGGTCTCAAGGAGCTTTGGGCAGCCCCTCACCCTGGTACCCCACCATCCCACCCTGCAAGGTACTCCCAGACCTTGCACGAGGAGATTGCCTTGCACAAGCACCTGCGGCACAGGAACATCGTGCAGTACCTGGGCTCCATCAGCCAGGATGGCTTCATCAAGATCTTCATGGAGGAAGTGCCAGGAGGTGGGCAGCACTGGGGGCAGGATTTGGGGTTCAAAGAGGGACACGTGGCCGTATTGTGTGGCCTAAATGGGGGTTCTGCTGCCCTCCCTACCCCCTCTCCAGGGAGCCTCTCATCCCTGCTGCGCTCCAAGTGGGGACCCCTGAAGGACAACGAGCCCACCATCATCTTCTACACCCGCCAGATCCTCGACGGGCTCAGCTATCTCCATGATAACCACATTGTGCACCGTGACATCAAGGTGAAGGCGTCACCTATCCTCATCTCAAGGGGCACTGGGGAGCCAGGAGCTGCT
This sequence comes from Tapera naevia, assembly GCA_033556795.1. NCBI lineage: Eukaryota > Metazoa > Chordata > Aves > Cuculiformes > Neomorphidae > Tapera > Tapera naevia. The sequence goes on from JAUMJJ010000382.1 coordinate 282,082, forward strand.
TCTCCACCCCCAAAGCCCCTGGAGTGATGCTCTACTTGAACTTTTTGTGGCTTGGTTTTATTTTGGGGCACCTCTCTCACTCCAGGGAGACAACATCCTCATCAACACATACAGCGGGGTGCTGAAGATCTCTGACTTTGGTACCTCCAAGCGGCTGGCGGGCATCAGCCCCAGTGCTGAGACCTTCACAGGTAAGGCTGGGGGTGGTGGGATGCTGAGCACCAGGCGATGCTGGGTTCTGCATCCTTGCACCAAGCGTGGGGAGAAGGAGGATCCACCCCAAGGAGAGGTTGGATGATGGATATGGGCTCCTCTCTCTCCTCCTCATCCTCTCCCCAGGCACCCTGCAGTACATGGCACCAGAAATCATTGACCAGGGGCCATGGGGTTATGGGAAGCCAGCAGATATCTGGTCCTTGGGCTGCACCATCATCGAGATGGCCACAGGCAAGCCCCCCTTCTATGAGCTGGGCAGCCCCCAGGCTGCGATGTTCAAGGTACCCGTGGAGTTGGGCAGGGGATGCTGAGAAGGAAGGGGTTCCCCAGCCCTGAAATCACCCCTCTTTGGGGTGGCCAATCCCTTTGCAGCCCCACAAGTGCCTCCCCTTCAGGTGGGCATGTTCAAGATGCACCCGGAGGTGCCCAAGTCCATGTCGGATAAAGCCAAGAAGTTCATCCTGCGCTGCTTCCAGGCCGACCCGGCCGAGCGGGCAACGGCTGCCGTGCTGCTGCAGGACCCCTTCCTCGCCGATGCCAAGAGAGCACGGGGCCGACCCCTGCCCTCAACGGGGGGTGAGTCCAGGGGGGCATGATGAGAGGGTCTGGAATGAGCTGCTAAATCATGGAATCATGGAATGATTTGAGTTGGAAGGGACCTCAAAGCCCACCTAGTTTCAACTCCCGTGCCATGAGCAGGAACACCTCCTGCTGGATCAGAGGGCTCAAAGCCCCATCCAATCTGGCCTTGAACACCTCCAGGGATGGGGCAGCCACCACTGCTCTGGGCAACCTGGGCCAGGGCCTCCTCACCCTCAATGTGAGGAATTTCTTCCTAAAATCTAAATCTCCCCCCTTCCAATTTAAAGCCGTTCCCTCCTCGTCCTGTCACTCCATGCCCTTGTAAATCATCCCTCCCCAGCTTTTCTGGAGCCCCTTCTGCATCTCCACCCTCTCTCTGGCAGGTGATCCCCTCAACTTTGGACAGCGAGATGGGCATGTGGATGGCAGCGATGGCAGCAGGAGATGCTCCTCAGCCAGGCAGGATGCCCCAGTGAGGGGCACCGCGGGCAGCTGGCTGCTCCCATGCCACCTTGGCGAGGCAGCCTCCAGCCACAGCTACTCAGGGTAGGACATCCTGGGCGTGTGAGCCATGGAGGGACCCAGGGGTGAGGGGGTTGGCTTTCTGCTTCCCATAATACAAACTTTCCTGCCATGTTCCAGCACTGCAGCCTCCAACGGGGGCCTCCTTGTTGTGCCAGAGGGACCTCCCTCCCCATCACATCTTGGGGGGTTTGCAGGAGGTCCCTAAGCCCTCTGCAAGCCCCAATGGTCATGCTCTCTCCATGCTCCTGAATGCCCGAGGCTGGAGGAGGGAGCAGTGCCAACCTTCCCCACGTCTCCCCAGCAGTGCCCAGGGCTCAGCCAGCTCTGAGCACAGCCTGCGCTCGTCCTCCCCCGAGGAGAGCAGGGATGGGTTCCTCCTGCGGAAGGACAGCAAGCGCCGGGCAACGCTGCGCCGCGTCCTCACCACCGAGGAGCCGGGCATCATCGCCGCCTTGGAGGAGAGCCAGGTGGGTGCTGGGTGCCCACGGAAGGTGGGTCTGCACAGCTGATGGACAAGAGTGGTGGACGTGGTGGCAGCCCCTGACCATCTCCTTTTCCCACCCAGAGCACAGCGGGCGTGAGGTTGGGCTCGGAACATCTCTCTCAGCTTCTGAGCTGCCTGCGGAGCTACATCCAGTGCCCCAACCAGCACCAGCTGCATCAGGACCTCCTGGCACTGCAGACCCAGCTACGAGCGGAGGGGCTGGGCCTCCCCAACCTCCAGGCTCCTCTCTTTGGCTTCCAGGCAGCGGTGAGTGCCAGGGGTGGAGCGGTGGGGTGAGTGGGTGATGCCCTGGCACGATAATCATAGAATCATGGAATGGTTTGGGTTGGAAGGGACCTCAAAGCCCATCCCGTTCCACCCCCCTGTGCCAGGGCCTCCCCACCCTCACAGTAAACATTTCTTCCTAAGATCTCACCCCTATCTCCCCTCTTTAAGCTGAAAACCTTTCCTCTCATCTTGCACTCCCTGATCAAGAGCCCCTCCCCAGCTTTCCTGGAAGCCCTTTCAGTCCTGGGAGGCTGCTCTAAGGTCTCCCTGGAGCCTTCTCTTCTCTAGAGCCCAGCTTTGCCCTGGCACGGTGCTGCTCTTTCCAGGTGAGAAGGGTGCTGCGCCAGCATCACATCAAACCCCACTGGATGTTTGCACTGGACGACGCCGTGAGCCAGGCAGTGCAGGCGGCTTTCTCCGTGCTGGTGAGAGGTGGGTGGTACTGGGAGACAGCCAGGATGTGGGTTCAGGTCCCACCCCTGTAGCCATGTGGTTGGAGGATGAGGGCAGCTGGCCCAGAGTGGTCTGGGGGACCTTGGATTGCTGGAAAAGGGATTTCAGGAGGGAGCCAGCCCTGGGGCAGCCTTGGTTGGGTCCAGCTCCCCCAGTTTGATCCCCAAATCCATCAGGCACCTCTCTGTGCCCACCACGGGCTGTCCCTGTAGACCTTGAACTGAATGCCAGCTGCCTGGCAGGGGAAGGCACCAAGGACACGAGTGACAAGGACAACCCTGTACCAGCAAGGCTGTCTGCTCCCAGGAGCCAGTCCCAGCAGGACAGCACCACCTTGGGGCTCAGCACCGGTCCCAGCACCCAGATGGACCCCCTGCCCTCCCTGCAGGAACGCACAGCGCTGATGGCACAACTCTGCCACCTCCGCATGGAGACGGGCAGGTAGGGCTTCACTGGTTCCTCCATCTCCATGGGTGCCAGTCCGTGCCCCCCAGTCCGTGCCAGTCCGTATCCCACTGTCCCCTAGGCTGCTGCAGGAGCTGGCTGAGAAGGAACAGGAGTGGCAGCGGCTGATGCAGCGAGTTCTTCACTCCAGTGACGAGGATGCTGTGGTCCCCAGTGGGTTCCAGCACAGTGGGGAGCACAAGGAGTGCCCCCCAGGGCAGGATCACTCACCACTGCGCCCCCCGCCCCAGGGTGACCCCCTCCTTCTTGAGTGGCTGCAGCAGCATGGCACGGACTCGGCCACCACGGTGACGGTGAGGCCCATGGCTGCTTGGCACACAGAGCTACCTGAGGGCTTGGGGGGGTCCAGCCCTGCTGGCGTGAGTGGGGCAGCCCCCACCAACATTGCCCCCCAACACCTCCTGCCCCCTCCCACAGCTCCTCTCCCAAGGCTTCACCCTGAGGGACCTGCTGGGCTATGTCACCCGTGATGATCTCTTCTACGTGGGCATCAGGTACCCCCAGCCTGTGTGGACCCTCCTGGACTGACAGGGATGGGGACAGCAGGGTTGTGGGGGACACACATGGCTTGGTCCCCTCCTTCCAGCAGCCCTGTGTCCCAGCAGACGTGGACCAGCGTATCGGCTCTGGGCAGCCATCCTGGAGCACCGGGGGACCCAGTGAGAAGGAGAAGGAGAAGGAGAAGGAGAAGGAGAAGGAGAAGGAGAAGGAGAAGGAGAAGGAGAAGGAGAAGGAGAAGGAGAAGGAGAAGGAGAAGGAGAAGGAGAAGGAGAAGGAGAAGGAGAAGGAGAAGGAGAAGGAGAAGGAGAAGGAGAAGGAGAAGGAGAAGGAGAAGGAGAAGGAGAAGGAGAAGGAGAAGGAGAAGGAGAAGGAGAAGGAGAAGGACCCCCCTATCCCAGCACCATGACACATCCTTGAGGGACCCAGCCAATGGATGCCCTGGCTTCCACCGTCAGGGCTGGCAGAAGAACATCCCCACAACAGGGATGCAGTGCCTTATCCAGAGGGAGAAACTGGGGTACCCAGACCAATAAACAGCCACCAACTCTGCCCTTCATTGCCACTTCATTGCTGCCAAAAGGGTGGGGGCGGGCCCAGACCCCCCCCAAGCCCCACACAGTGACACTGCAGGCTTAGCTCCAGCCCCACCCCCCAGCTCCCCCAGTCCTGCTGGCACCGGGGGGGTCTCTTGCAGGGTGGGAGCTACTCCCGGGGGACGAGGTTGGTGCGCAGGGGCAGCAGGGCTTCCACCCACTGCCCGGGCTGCTGCAGCAGGCGGCCCCACACCCCTCGCTCCTCCACCGTCGAGTCCATCCAGCCCACGGGCAGCCCGTAGCTGCTCCCTGCGGAGAGACCACCACCATCACCACCACCATCGCCATCACCCTCACCATCATCATCCCCAGCCACACTGCTGTCACCTCGCCCTGCAAGCCATGGGGAGCACCCCAAGGTGCCAGGGGGTTCCCCCCAGCCCTCACCTGTGCCCAGGCTGAGGCGGATGCCGCCCAGCTGGCGCTTGGCAAAGGCTTCGTGGTGCCACAGGGTGAACTCGGCGCACGCCTCAGCCAGGTCCTTGGCTTGGAAGCCATCGTACACCATGGTGTGGTTAAAGAGAGGGTTGAGGCTCCGCTTCACCACCCGTGTCTTCTGCCGGCTCGTCTTGCTGTCATCTGGCAGCACGTAGCTGGGGGTGGCAGTGACGTGAGGGACACCCCCACCCCCACTCCCCTCGGGGTACCCATCAGGGTGCCACCACCCTCTTACCACTGCACAAAGGCGTCCACGGTGCCGCTCTGCAAGGGGATGAGGCTCTGAGCATCCTTCACCCAGATGTGCAGCTCGCCCGTGGGTGGCAGCCCCCCGCCTGCAGGCAAGGGAGGTCAGGGGCACCCTGCCATGTCAGACCCCCCCACCCCAGTACCCACAGACACCCCTCACCTTCTGAGCCGGCAGGAATGAACTTCAGTGCCAAGTTGAGGTTGCCCCGGCTGGTGAGGCCATCTGAGGAGATGGGCATCTGGGGAGGATGGGGGGGGTTATGGAGGGGCTGTGGATGGAGGTGGGGGGGGGGGTGGGTTGGGGACTCACCCGGGGCTGGAGGTTGAACCACTCGGGGTGTGTGTTGGCCCAGTCCCAGGAGCTCAGCGCGATCTCCACCTCCCCCAGGAAGAGGTTCCTGCCCAGGCTGTCGTGGTGCCACACTGAGAGGTTCAGGGTCCGGCCCTGCAGGTCCCTCTTCTCCAGCTTGTACTGGCAGGGAGGGGACACAGAGAGGGTGAGGCTACTTCTCTACTTGAACCAGGGGAACCCCCCCCAAAACCACACCCAGAAACCTTGAGAGTCTCATTAAAGATGGGATCCAAGCTCTTCTTCCGCACCGTGGTCTTGCGCTTGCTGCGGTTGGACTTATCTGGGAGAAGGTACGTCTTGATGTACCTGGAGCCAAAAAAACGAGGTGGATGCAATGGGTACCACCCTGGGCACCTCCCTGGCATCGCTGCTCGGGGCTGGGACACTCACGGGTCCGACCGCTGCTTCTTAGCCTCGGCCAGCTCGCGGCAGCGCAGCACGTGGACCTGCAGCTCCTTCCTGGCCGGGTCGTAGCGGAGAGAGAACTGGACGCAGCCCCTCACGGGCACGCTGCCCAGCTCCCCCTCACTGTACAGGCTCATCAGGCTGCCACTCAGCTGGGGGGGGGCAGCGGGACTAGGTCAGGGGTGGGGTGGTTTGCTGGAGAAGTGGTGTTTCCCACCCCATCCCGACAGCCCCCCCCAGCCCCGTACCGTGGAGGAGCTGAGGCTGGACACAGAGGAGCTGGTGGTCAGCAGGCTGCTCGGGGACGTGTGGCCATTCTGTGGGGACACCCGGCCCAGGGATCCCTGATCTGCCTGGGGGGTCTCTGACACCTGGAAATGGGAAGTAAGGAAGGGGTCAGTGCCCCCCTCCAGATCCCCATCCCCAGAGCAGGCATTGAGGGCACCCAGGTCCCAGCAAGTACCTGGTGCTTGGGGACAGCCTGTGCTGGGCTGGCTTTGTATAGCCCAGACAGACCCTTAGAGCAAACCCCTGCCCCATACAGTCCCCACCCAGCCCCTTACAGCAGCCCCAAGCCCCATACAGTCCCCACCCTGCCTCTTACAGCACCCCCCAAGCCCCATACAGTCCCCACCCAGCCCCTTACAGCAGCCCCAAGCCCCATACAGTCCCCACCCTGCCTCTTACAGCACCCCCAAGCCCCATACAGTCCCCACCCAGCCTCACAGAGATCCCCCAGACCCATACAGCCTCTCCAACCCCATCCATCTTCATAAAGGCCCCCCCGAACCCACCTGCCCAGCATCAGGGTCACTGCATCTGGAGTCGGGTTGCTCCTCATCTTCCTCTGCACTGGATGAGCAGAAAGGGTTCCCATCTCCCGTGTCACCTGCAAGGGGCAAGGGTTGGGATTTGGGGGGTCCCAATGCAGCAGGGATGAATGGGGGGAGGGTGTGTCCTCTTTTTTGGCAAGAGAGCAGGCAGGCAAGTGAGGGATGGGGGAGCAGAATGAGGCAGGAAGCCAGTAAGCAGCACTGGGGAGGTCCAACCCCCAGATCTCAACAGCACCATCCCCCCCCATCACAGTTACCTGGCTGGACTGGGACACCCTGCTCCCTCGCCGGGACATCCCCCTGCCGCAGTGACACCGGGGTCCTCTCCATAGCAGGGGCCGTGGGGCTGGGCTGTGAGGTGGCACACAGGGCAAAGGGTGAAACTGGGCACCCCTGGCACCCTCCTGTCCCCTGCCTGCACCCCTTGGTCCAGCTCCTCTGGGTTCCTGGGGACAGGGTGAAGGACATCCATGGGATGTCCCCTACCACTCCCCACATGATGGAGTTCAGACTTTGCAAGGACCATGCAAACAGCTGGTGTCAAGAGCAGCCCAATCCTGGGGTGACAATGTGGCTCTGGGGCCACCACAGCCAGGGTGACCTAGGTGAGCCCATCACTGGAGTGCCAGGTACCCAGCTGCAGGCTCAACCCACCCACCAGACACCGACCTGGGGCTCTGCAGCTGCCTGCGCATCCTCTGTAGGGGCACTGTGAGAAGAGACAATAATTAATTTCTCCTGACAAGGCTAATGAGCACTTTCTTCCTCCTCCTGCATCCCCACAGCTATTTATAGAGCCAGCAGAAACCCCCCTGGGTGGTGGACAGACAGACATCCAGAGGGTGGACAGATGGCAGGATGATGCCACCCCCTTAACCACAGGCTCTGGGCATAGAATCATGGAATGGTTTGGGTTGGAAGGGACCTCAAAGCCCATCCAGTTCCACCCCCCTGCCATGGGCAGGGACACCTCCCACTGGATCAGGGGGCTCAAAGCCCCATCCAGCCTGGCCTTGAACACCTCCAGGGATGGGGCAGCCACCACTGCTCTGGACAACCTGGTCCAAGGCCTCCCCACCCTCATTGTGAAGAATTTCTTCCTAATGTCAACCTCCCCACCTTCAGCTCCCAATGGGGCATCCCAGGGCCATGCCACCCCCAGCACAAGAGATGCCACCAGCTCTGGGTCACCCATGGGGTGAGAGGTTCCCCCCACACTCCTCCTCACCTCTCCTCCTGCTCCGTCACAGCATCCTCATCCTCCTTCTCCTCCGCCAGCGGCTCACCGATGGCCTCCAGCTCACCCAGGCTGGGGACACGCTCTGGGTCTCCTGGGGACATTGGGGACCTCAGTGGGCTGAGCCCAGGCCCTGCCACGTTCCCCCCCCATGTCTCCATCCTTTTCCTACCCCGGGGCTGCCTCCTGCGGCGGATGGAGGCGCGGACGAGGTCAGAGCCCAGGTGGTGCCAATGGCGCTGGGCGCGGGCGTCACAGAACCAGTCCCCGGTGAGGATCTTCAGCCGCACAGGGTCCGACACCGACTTGCGGAGCTTGCTGGTGGCAGGAAGGTGGCATTGGCTTCCCCTCATCCTGGTGGTGTCATCAACCCCTGCACCACCAATCCAATCACCCTGCCCAAGCAGCCAATGGAGCCACCAGACCAGCCTTGAGGACACCAGCCATCATCTCCCAGAGGCTTTGGGACCCCCCACCTCCAAGGCTGGTGTCACCCATCACAGGGCTTCACCCTGGGTGGCCTCAATGAGCGTCCTCATCCCCAGGAGAAAGGGGGCCCTCAGCCTGGCTGCTCTGTCCCCAAAGGTGCCAGACCACAGGCTGGCAGCTCCTGGGGGTTTACATTGTCCCCAAGTGTGGAAGAACCAAGGTTGGCTGCTCCTGGGGGGTGTTCTACTGTCCCCAAGGGTGACAGAACCCAAGCTGGTTGTTCCTGGGGGTGTAATACTGTCCCCAAGGTTGCCACTGAGCAGAAGACCCCCCCACCCCCCCCCCCCCCCACCCCCCCCCCCCCGTCACCTGATGCGCCCCTCCTCGCGCCGGCGGAGCTGCCAGTCGCGGCGCAGCACCTCGTTGATGGCGCGGCGCTCCTCCTCAGTGAGGAAGCTCAGGTCCAGCAGCACCTCAGACCCCAACTCCAGCTCCATGGCAGGGTGGGGGCTCACGGAGGGGACACCCCAGGGTGCCAGCCTCGGCGGGGGTTGAGAAGGCGGGGGCTGCGGTTGGGGGTGCTCAGCATTCCGGGCATGGACCAGTGATGCCAGCATCTGGAGAGGGATCATGTGGCCACTTTGGGGTGGGAATCATCCTGATCCTCTGCACAGAATCACAGAATGCAGGTGAGATCTCACCAGAGCAGAGGGGCAGAATCCCCTCCCTCACCCTGCTGGTCCCACTGCTTTGGATGCAGCCCAGGACATGGGTGGTTTCTGGGCTGTGAGCACTCGTAGCCAGCTTATGCTGAGCTCCTCATCAATCAGCACCCCAAGTCCTTCACATCGTCCCCCATCCTGTATTGAAGCCACAGATTGCCCCAGCCCAGGTGCAGGACCCTGCACTTGGCCTTGTTGAACCTCATGAAGTTCACACAGCCTCACTTCTCCTTCTTGTCCAAGGTCCCTCTGGATGCCATCCCATCCTTCTGGTGTGAGAAGCTCAGCATGAGCAGACCCCTCAGTAATGCACTGCAAAGCACCCCCAGGGACTCCCAACGGGTGCAAACCAAGGGGTGGGGTGATGCCAAGGGAAGGAGAACAGGCAGGCTGAGGGAAGCCCTCCTACGTCTCCTGCTGCCGCCTGGGTGCCAGGCCCAGCCCTGCGTGCCAGCAGGATCCTGCCCACAGCCTGTGTTTGCAGAGGGTGTTTGCTCAGCCCTGGATCTGCCCCTGTAGGCGTTCCCACGGGATTCATCGGTGCCAAGAGGTGTGGCAAAAGGGGGGCTCGGCCACCTCCACAATTGGTTGAGACCAAACAGGCTGAGACCAAACAAGGCTGAAAACTAACCAGGACGAGACCAAACCAGGACGAGACCAAACCAGGACGAGACCAAACCAGGACGAGACCAAACCAGGACGAGACCAAACCAGGACGAGACCAAACCAGGACGAGACCAAGCTCTGCTCATCACAGCTTCCAGGGGTTCTTGCCTCACTGCTGCCCTTCCTGCCCCCAGTGTTGGGAAAGCACTGCTTGGCTCGGGGTGCTGAGGGCAGGAAATTGCAGCAGCGATGGGGAAGGATCAGTCCCACCCTCCCCCGTGCACCTCAGCAGGTTCCTGTCCCATGCATGGCTGTGTCCCAGCCCCATAAGTGCCCTGTAGGTCACTCTGTCCCTGTTCCACAGGTGTCCCTGTCCCAGCCTTGGGGGGGGTCTCAGACATCCCCAGCACTTGGGACCCAACCCGGGACCCAACCCAGGACCCAGTGCAGGATCTGGGTGCACCAACACCAGTTGGGGGGGGGGGGCTGTACGCCGATCACACCACAATCCCCCCAAGCCAACCCCAGGGACGCCCCCCCCCATCACCCACTGGGAACTCTTCACACCACCAGGACCTCCCCCAGGCTGGGCAGGGGGAGCAGCACCCACCAGCACCCTGCCCCCAGCATTGGGTGGGGGTCTCGGGACGAGGGGAGGGGGGCACATACCGGCTGCCACCGGGGCTGGGACAATGCTGCCGCTGCTTCCCTGCTCATATCCTGTTTACGGGCGGCACATGGGGTGTCCCCCCACCCCGGAACACAAGCAGCACCCAGAAGACACCCAGGCGCTGCTGCGGTTCCCCAACCCCAGGGCGGAAATGAGCACCCACGTCCCACTCTCCCCACCCCGGCAAGCAGAGGGGTGCTGGGCACCCGAACTCCCACCCTGCATGGAAGACCAGTCAAACCAGTCGAACATCCCCAGTAAGCCACAACTGGGGGGGGGTGATGTTCACATTTCCCCCCATTTTTTTTTTGTGTTCCAAGGAGCTCACTGCGATGTGGGGCACAAACCCCCCACTCCCAAAAACAAAAATCACCCCCCCCCCCCCAGATGACCCCCCTGCAGCATCCTGGGGTCTCCAGGCCCCAGCCACCCTCAACACAGCCCAGGCCTGCATCCCCAGGGCCCCAAACACCTTCCCAAACTCCCTCCCAAAGACCAGGGTCCTGCAGCCCATCCTCGTGTCCTCTGATTCCCCAGAACCCCCCAGCAGGAGGGACCCTGCAGCCCATCACCATGGCCTCAGACCTCTCCAGAACGAGGGGCCCTCCAACCCATCCTCATGCATATACACACCCCTCCCCCAGCCCCAGGATCCTGCAGCCCATCCCCGTGGTCTCAGACCCCCCCCTAGATTCCCCCCCAAGCACCAGGAGCTCTGCAGCCCATCCCCGTGGCCTCTGACCCCATCCAGACCAGGGTCCTACAACCCATCCCCGTGCTCTCTGATCCCCCCCCTCCCCCCAAGCCAGGTCTCATGCATTAACTCTACTGCAGAAACTCAAGCTCCAGAGCACCCATCCCAACCCTCCCCCCCAAGGTGCCAGTGCAGCCCCACCACGGGGCAAGCACTTGGGGGTCTCTTACCTGCCCAGGACCGCACGTGGGGGTCACGGTGGCTCGTGAACCCCCTCCCCAGCACCCTAGGTGTGGGTGGCAGCGGGTGGCCCCCAGTGACCCCCCCCCCCGGCAGGGTTATGGCAGCCCAGAGCTGAGTCAACCGCAGGCGAGCAGAGCACCTCCTCGCCACGGCAGCACGAAAGCAGGGACTGGAGCCAGCAGCACCCGCTGGACGGGGCTGAACTGGGAGGCGTCAGGCACCTGGGGAAAGGGGGGGGTGCAGAGGGAGAGCACCCTGGAATAACGAGACTCTGAGCTCGGTGCAGGCTTGAAGCCACGGGGGTGGGTGGGAGACCCGTCACCCTCATCTGGTAATTCTTGGGAGCACATGGGGCAGGATGAGGCCTCGGGGTGTCCCACCTGGAGCAGATCTGGGAGAGCTCCCAGTATGCACTGGGTAGACTGGTTTTTGCTGGGCATGGGATGCGGGGGAGAGGGAGGGGAAGCAGCAAATCTGCCCTCCCTGCAGCACCCTCCTCCCCTTCCAAAGCCCAGTGTGGGGCAGCGCAGGATTCCTGGGGCTTTGCAGGGTCCTCATCCCCCAGGACAACCCCAGCCCCCCCCACATCCCCCACCCCGCAGCCACTCCCAGCCCCACAGCTCTCATTGGTTCCTGGCATGATCCCATCTTGATCCAAAGGGCTTGGGGGCTCCCAATCACCAAGGACAAACCCAGGTGCTCAGCCCCCCGCAGGATCAGGCCAGCAATGCGGCAACCCCCAGCTCCCAGAGCAGGAGAATCCCTTGCTGGCACAGCAGGGGCTGTGCCTCAGTTTCCCTCAATGGGAAAGTGGGTGTCTAGGGGGGGGTCAGGCTCCCTGCCACTGCCCAGATGGCTTTATCCCGCTGGGCAGTGCTGCTGGGGGAGGAATTGCAGCAGCAGCAGCCTGGCTGTACATGCTGAGCACAGGACCACAAGAAAAGGGCATTATTTTTAGCGTGGTTTCTAAGGAAATGAGACTTCAGCGACAGCTCTGTCTGTCTGTCTGTCGGCCACCCTCCCCTTGCTCCCCTCGCTGGGCATTTGCTGCTCAGCTCCAGTGGAGAGAAGATCTGGATGGATGAGGTCCCTGCTGTGGATGATTTGGAAATGCAGGAGAGTGGCCAGGTCTGTGTAAGGAGGGTGATGGCTTTGGGGACTGTTGTGTCTCCCCAAGGGTGCTCTTGGGCTGGTGGCTCAGCTCTGGGTCACCCAGGGTGGGCACCAAGCCCGTTCTGTGCATCCCAGACCCTTTGTACTGGCAATGTCTGGAGGAGAAATGTTTATTGGCTGAGGCTGGGGGAGGAAAGGATGTGGCAGGATCCATCGCCTGCTCCTGAATCTCTGGAAACAGATGGACAAATGGGTCATGGAATTGTTTGGGTTGGAAGAGACCTCAAAGCCCATCCAGTTCCACTCCCCTGCCATGGGCAGGGACACCTCTCAGTGGATCAGGGGACTCAAAGCCCCATCCAACCTGGCCTTGAACACCTCCAGGGATGGGGCAGCCACCACTGCTCTGGGCAACCTGGGCCAGGGCCTCCCCACCCTCATTGTGAAGAATTTCTTTGTGATGTTCAATCTAAATCTTCCCCCTTCCAATTTAAAGCCTTTCCCCCTCATCGTATCACTAAAAGCCTTTGTAAAACACCCCTTCCCAGCTTTCCTGTAGCCCCTTCAGGTACTGGATGGATGGACACCAGACACCTTGGTGATGGGCTGGCTCAGGGGGGCAGTGCTCCTCCTCAGGGCCTGGGCAGGCAGCTTGGGAAATCTTGCACACAGCATAGATGGAGCCAGACCCTGTGGCCAGAGGTGCTGGGGAACAGTGGGTCACATCCTGCACCCCCACCCTATCCCTGGTGACCCAGAGGGGCACAATTTTGCTGAGTCTCAGCCCCTGCCTCACGGCAGTGCCCCTGGAGGAGAGCATCCCTCAGCCTGCATCACCCGGGAACACCCAGCACGAGGCACAGGCTCAGCTCTCAGGGATGGTTTTCCTTGCAAAGACCCCCACGAGCCAGGTGGCCACAATGTCCTGCAACCCAGCTCCAGCCACCTCCTGGGCAGCACCCAACGGTGCAAACCCCTATTGTGTCCCCTGGGTGCTGGCAGCACCCCCATGGGTGCAGAGAACAGGTTCTGCCTCATTTCTGTGCTGGGTGTTCGGGCAGCGGGGGGGGGAGCTGGGGTGAAGAGCAAGTCCTGTCCTGCTCCCCAGCCCTGTTCTCCCCACCAAGGACTTGTTCTTCAGGAGGTGCCAGGGGTAATTGAGGCAGGGAGCACGTGCCAGAGCATCGGACACATCTCCCCTGCTGGTGGGCTTGTGGGCAGGGGGAAGGAGGCAGCACCCACAGCAGCAGCACCTGGGTGGGTGGGCAGCAGCTGCAGGACCACTGGCCGAGGGCACCCAGGGTGGGATCAAAGGTCTTTGAGGGAAATGGAGGGTTTTAAGGCTCCTGTAGGAGCTGAACTCCAGCCAAGAGTGTCTCCAGAGGGATGGGGGCCCTGGCGTGGCCCCAGATCACGTCCCCCCAGCATGGTGGTGGGGAGAAGGCTGGGTGGGACGGGGGTCTCTCCCCCTGAGACCCTGGAGGGGTGGGCAGGGCTTCATCCTGACACACAGAGCCCACACGGGTGGGCAGGGCTTCATCCTGACACACAGAGCCCACATGGGTGGCAGATGAGGGAGATGCCAAATCCCCCCCAGGTACAGACAAACATCTCTGCAAACCAGGGGGGTTCACACCCCAAAGATGCCCCATAGACACCCCACACAGCCTCTCCCTGCCCACTCCTCCTCTCCCCTTTCTCCTATTGCTTTTACACTGCTAAATTCCCCTCCCCAGCGATGGGGTCATCTGGGCCCATTCCCTCCCAGGGACTCCATTCCCAGTGCCCTCTACCCTCCCAGTACCTTTGCTGTGCTGCTCCAGTGCTTCCCGAGCATGCAGGGATGGAGCTCATTCCCTGTAGGGACCCAGCCCAGTGGGAGGTGTCCCTGCCCATGGCAGGGGGGTGGAACTGGATGGGCTTTGAGGTCCCTTCTAACCCAAACCATTCAATCTATGATTTTAATGCCCACAACAAAGCAGGGAGCTCGCAGTTTCCACCTTTGGCTCTAGCTGGGGATGATGCACAAGGCCCATCTGGGAAGACACAGACATCAAGAGCCCCAGCACTGGGTTTGACACCCCCTTTCCCCTTCCCTGATGTGGATAATGTGGTGGCTGAGGATGAGGAGGGACACACAGCAACCTCGGAGTCACCACAGCCAGAGGCAGCTCAGCTGCCACTGCTGCTGTTTTCAAAAGCTTCAGTGCAATTTGATATTTGCTCTCCAGGGAGCCCTTTGATGTGCACCCTCCCTGCTAAGAGGATGAGAAATGGGGCCCCCTCCCCTCCAGCCAGCTGTGGCAAAGTGACCCTGCTTCAAAGGCAGCTCCACGCCGGCCCTGCAGCAGTGGCACAGCCAGCGATGTGGCATCCACTCCCCCATGCCCACAGGGAAGTCAGGGACCCCCAGCCCCACTCCCAGTGCTCTAGGGGTCACACTTGGCCATCCCAGGCAAGTGCAGGGTGGGGCAGAAGGCAGTGAGGTTGCTCTGATGATTCGGTTCAGGCCATTTGGTAGGTTGGGATGGATCCTGCCACTCCACTTTGCATCCTCCCTGGCTTCCAGCAGCCTCTGCTGGCCCTACTGAGAGGTGGGAGAGAGAAAAATGAGAGGAGGAGGGTTTGCACAGTCCAGCCTCCTGCCTGCAAGCACCCCGGGCACCCAAGTGTGACTATCTTGGCACATTCAGACTGGCTGCTTCCATATAATCCCCAAATACCATGACCTGAGCCGCGCAGCTCAGCTCCCACGCACCTCCAGCCAGATTCCCTGCAGCTCCCAAGGCAGCAGAAGTGGGTTAGAAAAATCCTGCCACGCTTGGAAGGCACAGAGGGACCCAGCAGGATGGTTACAGCAGTACAGAGCGTGTTCCTGAGGGGGTTGCATCCTCACCTTGTGCTCCAGCCACAGACGTGAGCAGGATAAACCCCTCGGAGCCTGCCTGCTCCACAGCCCTGGAGCCAAAGTAGCTGTTGGAGTTAACACAGCCGCAGGAGCAGAGTGGTTTGGATGGAGGTGCTGAGCAGGGGAGGATCCAGGTGGTGTTTTGTAAGATGGCTGCACAGTCAAATCCCCAAGCCTTGCACACAACCTAATTTTAAGGCTGATCTCCTTCCCCCACGGCGCAGCCTTGGCCTCTGGATATCAGATGTAACAGAAAATCAGCTGCTGCAAGAGCAATCGTTACAGCACACGGAGGCCCAGCTTCCTTTGCTCCCAGGTCAGGCAGCAATGTCCTGCTGGGAAGAGGGGAAAATGAGGCTGTTTCTTCACACCCCATTCTGCTCCTCTGTAGGTCCCAGCAGCCCTGGCCCCAGCACACACATCCCCTCCCCAGCAGCTTGCAGGGATGTGGAAGATGAGGGGCTCCACACTGGCAGGGGAAAGGAGCCCAGCCTCCAAGAAAACAGAGATACCTGAGAGTTTGGACTATGGAAAGGGAACAGCTCAATGGGATCAACCTGCAAAAGGAGGCTTCTCTTCTGAAAAACCATCCTCCTCCCCAGAGCACTCAGCTCTGACCAGGCAGGGATCAGAAAAGAGCAAGAGCAGACAGAGCCCCTTCTCATCCCAAACATAACAAAGACCTTTGGCAGGTTCCTGGCTTGGAGAGACCCGGCATGAAAACCTGCAAATGCTTTCTCCACTGCAGCAAATCCCACTGCACCCCCTAACCAACAGCAGCTCTGAAAATAGGGCTGAGTTTTGCCACGGGGCAGAGCAAAGGGCAAGTTTCTAAAGTAAAAGGTGTGGGAGCACTGGGGTCCGGTTCCTGCACCCTGGGGCAAGAGAGGGGCTGGAGCTCAGCGAGGTGTGGGGAGGGGGGTGGGGAATTCCAATCCCATTCCCAGCTGGAAGGAGGAGAGTCTCGACAATGAGATGTGGTACTTGGAGACATCCACAGAAATAAGTTTATTTCCCCTACCGTCGGGATTAGGAAAGCACAGAAGCAGAGTTTAAATATTTACAAAGTAATCCAGCGCCCCGCAGAGATCAAGAGAACAAAGGATGAGGGTACGGAGGGCTCAGCCTCGCCGGAGAGCAACGGCAAAGCCCCGGAGCTCTGCAGCACAAATACGTGCCAAGGGCAAAGGGGGGCAGCACAAAACTGGAAGGTGAAGGACGGGGTGAATGTTGAATGCGGTGAAGAAACAGGCAGTGAGACAAAGGAAGCTGCAAGGAAAGGATGTTCCTCACCCACCCACCCCTTCTGCCACCTCCCACACCAAAGGAAAGCAACCCACTGCCCACCAGTACTGCTGGGAAGCCACACTAAGCACTGCCAGGGCTCCTCCACACTCCTGCAGCGTAGGAAGACCATAAATCCAAGCAGCCCACCTGCCTCTGCCAGTATCTGACCTCTGTGGGCACCATCCTTCACCGTGCAAATATCAACAGCTTTGTGTGTCCAGCACAGGTGTGCAGGGGGTGCTACAACACCTCAGCTTTGGCTTTGCTCTCCCATAAGTGTTTCCTTTGGATGCCCCAGAGTCCTCCTCTGGCTCCACCAGTGGAAGCAACCTGGATGTTCAGCCAGGGCGTGGGTGAGGAGCCACCTTCCTTCCCCAGCAGCCAACGCTCCATCTGATTATGACGCCCATTTGGTGCTCATGACGAGTCTCCATTCGAAACCCAGAGCTGGTAAAAAGCATTAGGAGCAAACAACAAGGATTTTCACGGTGGGGAATGGCACTCAACATGTTTTCAAGAAGTCCCAGGAGCGGGAAACTGTGGCCAGCAGCTCCCAGCCTCCCCCAACAACTTGAAGTCTCAGCTTTGGCAACGCTTGGAATAGCTTATTGATAAAACACGGAATCAACGTGTGAGACAGGCCTACGAGTCTCTAGGTTATTGCTACTGCGTGACACAGGTTGGCTTCAGCCCTACAGCCAGGGACTCCAAGCAAGTCCTTGGTGGGTCACTCTGAGAAATCATACCTATATTAAAAGCAGAGGCAAAGGACTCATCTCTCCTGTTCAACTGGATCCTCGCCGGGCAGAGACCACAGCGATGCAGGACAGCTTGGTAAGACATCATCCTTTCATCGTAAGGTTCTCTTTGATCAAGATCTTGGCTTTCTAATCAGCCCCAGGGCCAGTACCCTCCACACAGGCTTGAAATGACTGCACAGAGCAGACGGCGATGACTGTTTCAGTTCTGGGGAGATGGGGAAGGGCACCGAGGTCTGCACGCCTCCTCCACCCACCAACGCAAGGCCAACACCCGATGACACACCTGGATGCGAGGGAGAAGGGAGAGGGGCAGGGGGTTATTTAAAAGTGACTGAGGGAAAGGAGGAAATGCAGAAATTAAGAAGCCTGAGAGGACTCCCCAAGCCTCCCATATGGCCAGAGGAGCTGGAGAGATGGAAGCAGCTGGAAAGACACATGGGGATGGGTCTGAGAGCCAGCAGAGTGACAGTGAACAGGTTTCTCAGTCAAAGGATGTCACAGAGATGGCAGACATGTGAGTAGAGCTTTCTTGCTGGCCACGAGCACTCCTTGAGGTTTAAATCCATCAGGTAACAGATCAAAGAGCTGGGCTTTCAAGGGATGAATGGAAAAGCCGCTCTCCTTCCCAAGCAGTCAGAGGGATCTGCTCAACTGCACAAAACCCTTCAGCCACACTTACTTTGAAAAGCCACCTGGCTCAGAGCCCCACAGAAAGCAGCATCTGCAGGCCAGGGCCTCAGCAAGCACACCTGGGCCTCTCACCCTGGAAGAGGCTCTGGGTTACGTCCAAATTCACTCCCTTCCTAGCACTCAACAGCCTCTCTCCATCCCATCCTGCCCAGTCCAGGGCTCAAAAGGGCCCTCAGCCCCACAGCGCTGCCAGACCATTTTTTTTCACATCAAAGCCAGGTCTGGAAAGGAGTTTTATCCCCAGGTGACCTGTTCAAAACACACCAAGAAAGTAAACCAGTGTTCTTGTTCACCATCCTGTCCACCAGCTGCAAGAAAGCCTTCAGCAGGAAACTGGGGTGCTAAGTCCAACAAGAACATGACTGCCTTCCTGTCCTTCCACCTCTTCTTTTGATCTCTGACTGTCCCAGTACGCTCAGGTCTCACAGATGCTTTCAAAACCCTACTTCAAGCCTTCTGCCCCAAAAACATGGACCTGTTGTTGCTGCCAGCTCTGCAGGCTCAGGTATGCAGCGACACAAGTACAAGGGATCGAAGGAAAGCAAGCAGCTCGTGAGAAAGTGCCTTGTGAGAAGTGTTAATGACAATTTTAGATATTCAGAGCACAAGGAGAAGCAGGCAAGCTGTGTTTTCTCTGGCACGAGCTAAAAGGGACATAGGAGTAGACTCCCAGCTCTGCAACAGGCAGAGCTGAAAGCATGCACACTGCCCTGAGCCATTCCCAAGCCGGTCGATCAACTTTCCTGCCTTTCTGGGCTCACCAGCAGGAGCAGATGAACCTGCCCTGCCGCAGAGCGTTCCTCTGTGTGCCTCCTCAGAGGAGCATCCTGCCCCCAACACCTTTCTGTCACGACTGGGGAGGCCACCAGTGAGTGCTGCAGCACTGCACATCCCCAGGAGGAACCTCACACCTCCACTGTGAAACACGGGTTGGGGGAAGAGTCGTGCAACGGGGAAACAACCGACTCCCTCCTGGAGACTTGGGAAATCTGAGGAAGCATCTGATGAAGTCTGCCAAGAGGAAGAAACCAGGTGATCAGAGAGAACCTTACAAGGTGTATCTGCTTGTGCTCCTGAAGCAGGAGGCAGGGTTTGCCTTGTGGCTTTAGACTTGGCACTGATAACAAAGGTGCCCACGCCTCTCCTTTTCTGATTGCTTTCTACCTACCAAACCGGAGAAAGGGAGCACATTCCGAGAGAGAGCAGGAGCCTTCGGGCCCCCTGACACTGGGAGACACCATCAACAGAACAAAAACAGAAGGAAAAGAAGCCAGTTCCAGGAAATAAGGATGAGCTGTTACAATGGAGTGGAGCTGCCACCTTCCCCAGAAAATGCCTCCCAGAGTCCCAGGCCTCCATCTCCTTGGATCAGTCACAGTTTCTTCCTTCGTGGGCCCACGGAATGAGGAGTTCACAGCTGCCATCACCGTAAATGAAGCGTCAGAACCACGGTCACGATCACCCCCAAGAAGAGGACAAAGGGAAGCCAGGTCTTCACAAATCCCCCTACACTGCAAGATGGAAAAAAAAGGAGGGAGGGTTTAAACGTAAGAAATCAGCAGAGAAAGACAAAAGGGAGAGAGGAAATGAAAATAAGTGGAGAAATCAGAGGGAAACAAATGCCCTCCTGACTCTTTTCCACGGCTGGCACTGCCACACATCACATCCTGGAGATTAGGTCAGTTAAAAATTGAAATTAAATCAGGTCCACAAATAACTGTATCACAACAATAGAAACACAGAATGATTTGGGTTGGAATGGACCTTAAAGCCCATCCAGTTTCAACCCCCTGCCATGGGCAGGGACACATCCCACTAGACCAGGCTGCTCAAGACCCCATCCAACCTGGCCTTGAACACCTCCAGGGAGAAGAAGAGGGTTGGACTCTCCTTCCAGCTTAAATTCAGGTAGAAGACCAGAACGTTTCACACCTGCACAGGCAGAAGTGCCAACAGAAGACCACAGAAAATGAAACCCTATTCCTGCAGGCCTCGTTATTGAGGTTGCTGGTGTATTTTTTCAAGACAGCAGAGACTACAGTTACCTAAAAGCTGGTAGTGAAGCTGTTCCAGAACACGGGAGGCCCAACAGAAGGGAAGCAACTCAAAAGCTTTCTGCAGGGCAGTCCTCACAGAATCTCCTCTTCAGGCACAAGGAGCTGAAATGGAGATTAAGTGACCTTTCTAGTAAGGAAAGCTTAGGGTTTCCCTCTCCACTCAAGCTGGAAGCTCCAGGCCAGCTGGAAATCTGACTAGTTTTTATGTCAACAAGATTCAAGAGAGGGAAGAAGAACCAGTAATCCTTGGAGACAAGCCATTCTGCGACCTTATGTTCTGACCTAACCCAGCCAAAAGACAACACAGAGTGAGGTTTGCTTTAGCTAACATTCCCCAAATTCCAGGCACCCTACATTAGCTGCCAGATGCAGCATTTTGGGAGCAGCATCCAGTGCAACCCAGGGTTCTTTTCCTAAGGAGAGGCAGCAGGCAGTGACAGTACCACCTACCAGCAACATATGCGCACGTGCTGTAGGGGGGAGAGATGTTTCTCCCTTCTCCAGGGTATGGTCAGAAGATTTGGAGGGCTAGGAAGAAAGAGAGACCCTTTGCCTGCTGAATTCAGGCTGCTCCTCAGCTCACCTTACGTACTTCCCATACAGGAGTGAGAAGAAGCAGAGTTTCACCATGTTCCAGGAGGTGCTGTTATCGTATCTCATCAAGTTTAAGGCCAGAGCCACGTGCGAATGGCAGTTATCACAGCAGAGGTTGTGCTGGAACAGAAAAATGGGCACAGCCTTAGAAATCCTGTCCTTGAGGCTCCCCAGTGCTGCAGACCCACGGGTCCTGCTCCCACAGCAAGGACACAAACATGGGGCAGGGATCTCTCCACACACAGAGAGGACATGGATGTCAGAGCCCTACCATGCGGTGCTTGTACTCCTCCGAGGCATCGTGCACGGCCGTGTCCCAAGCATTGGGACCACTGGAGTAGATTTTGTTGGGATCCAGCTTCCAGTACCTAGAAGGAGGAGAACAGATCCCTCTGCATGACTTCTTAACCTTCACAACTTCTAAATCTTTCCAGGAAGCTGCTAAAAATAGTAGAAACCCAGTACCCCTGGACTCCCCGGAGCCGAGCATCTCAAGACAAGAGGAACTGCTCAGCCCATGGCACCCGAGGGAGAGAAACAACCGGCCTCAGGGGCACAGACAAAACTCCAAACTGCTTCCACATCCCATGATGGGAAACCTTCAGGTCATTTAAAACATAGACCTGACAGATACACGAACCTCGGGCACCTCTCCTCCTCCCCAGAAAATCATCCACAAGAGGTAAGCAATGACAGTTCATTAGCACAGCATGGGCAGTATTAACTTGGAGCACTTGTCGTTACCATCATCTTAAAATGTTTGAGCCTTTTCTTTATTTTTTTAATAAAGGCTCCATACAGCTTTAGTTGTTAATATCATTACATTGCTGTCACGCTCTTAAAAAGATTTAATTTAATGTGGTTTCTTGAAAAGCAGAGACAGAGCAGCCGCTCACTTCAATTAGGGCATCTGAACCACAAGAAATGCAATATTGCAGCACGTCTGTCGCCGTGAATTAAAGAACATCGCAGGTCAGTTCATTAGCTTAATAAAAACCAACAAGAGCACTTACTTCACCGGCTTCCCAAATGCCATGTTGTCTTCCTACAAAAAAGGAAAAACGTCTCAAGAGGACAACCCCATGCACGCCCCTTGCTGGGAGGTCTCATGGCTCATGATGGCTTGGTGCCACACCTGCCTACACAGTCTCTGGACACCAGAATGTGTGTGTCTGGATTTAGACTGTAATTGTTTTCATACTCTGGTTCTGGACCGGATGAAAATTGTGTGCAGTTCTGGGCCCCCCAGTTTGGGAAAGATGTCAGGATGCTGGAGATTGTCCAGAGGAGGGCAACGAAGATGGGGAAGGGGCTGGAGCACAAGCCCTACGAGGAGCGACTGAGGGAGCTGGGGCTGTTTAGTCTGAAGAAGAGGAGGCTCAGGGGAGACCTCATTGCTCTCTACAACTCCCTAAAAGGAGGTTGTAGTCGGGCAGGGGTTGGTCTCTTCTCTCAGGTGACCAGGGACAGAACTAGAGGGCATGGACTCAAGCTTGGTCAGGGAAAGTTTAGACTTGATGTGAGGAAAAAGTTCTTCACTGAAAGGGTGATTGGTCATTGGAATGGGCTGCCCAGGGAGGGGGTGGAGTCACCGACCCTGGAGGTGTTTAAGGGAGACTGGATGAGGCACTGAGTGCCATGGGTTAGATGATGGTTGGTGTTAGTGTTGGTGTTAGTGTTGGGTTATGGGTTGGACTTGATGATCTCAGAGGTCCTTTCCAACCTTATGATACTGTGATCTGGAAAGGTCCCTTTCAACCCAAAGCATTCTATGACTCTAGGCACGAATATGTCAATCCTCCACACGTGGTGACATCATCTAGCTTATCGGTATATGTTCACCCTTCCTTTTTTGTTTTAATAGTTCATATCTTGTTAACTGAAAGCTGGAAACATCCCAATCCATTAAGAGCATTAATTATCCCATCTTAAAACTCCCTTACTTTCAAAACCCACCAGACTGTAAAGCAGTTCAGGAGACTGGTGCACGCTTTATCTAAGCGCCTAACAGCGACAGGCACGCTGAGGGAGCTGGAAGGCAGCTTCTGTTACTCAGAATTAAGAGGATTTAACTCCAAAGTTCCCAATTAAGAGCCTGGACTAGAAGATTTTTTTTTTCCTTTCTGCTCACAAAACCAAACCAGCCACTGCCACATCCCCCAGAGGAACTCCACTGGACAGCAGCTCACAGAGGAATAGCACAGATCCACAGTTTTCAGAAAGACCCAAGCTGTTACTTGGCAAAACTGTCAACTGTGAGAGACAAAGGATGGCTCAGAGGTCACCAGGGAAGGGGAGGAGCAGAATAGGCACAGATTCTGCTTAGGCAGTGTACTTACTGAGACAAAGTAGGGCCCTGCGAAGTCCCGGATGACTCCTGTTGATGTGCAGATACCCATGTGGCCGATGATGGGGAACAGCCACCTGCAGTGGCAATGAGAGAACCATCAGGCTGAGGGATTGGACCCCCAATCATAGTGGGTCCATGAAATGCTGCCAGGAGATTGCAGGAGCATCCCTACAACCACGGGATGTACAGGCACGGTGAATGTGTTATACACAGTGAGAGCTGAAAGCAGGGGAGCCAGTGCCAGGTGAAAAACAGGAAAGAGGTAGAAGAGGTACAAGGAAAAGAAGAACAGGCCAGGAACAGCCAAAGCAGGGACATGGATCTGGTTGAGCAAGTCCAGAGGAGGCCACGAAGATGATTCAAGGGCTGGTGCATCTCCCACATAAAGACAGCTGAGAGAGTTGGGTTGTTCAGCCTGGAGAAGTGAAAGCTTCTGGGGAGACCTTAGAGCAGCCTCCCAGTACTGAAAGGGGCTCCAGGAAAGCTGGGGAGGGGCTCTTGATCAGGGAGGGCAGGGAGAGGATGAGGGGGAACAGTTTTCAGCTGAAAGAAGAGAGACTGAGATGAGATCTTAGAGAGAAATGTTTTGGTGTGAGGGTGGGGAGGCCCTGGCCCAGGCTGCCCAGAGAAGTGGTGGCTGCCCTATCCCTGGAGGTGTTCAAGGCCAGGTTGGATGAGCCCCCTGATCCAGTGGGAAGTGTCCCTGCCCATGTATGGGCTTTGAGGTCCCTTCCAACCCAAACCATTCTATGATTCTATTCCACGATCCTGAGGCTCTGTTGACACACAGGTCTCACGTTTGTGGGGCAGCCAGGCTCCAGGATTTTACCGTGAGCAGCAGCTGTTACGGAGAGCACAAGATTCTGTAGGCCTGTGCTACCCATGGCTCTGGCCAAAGAAGGGCAAGCCCCAGGCTTCCAGAACAAACCCCTTCCCGTATTCATATAAAAAGGTCACATCCAGATGAAACCACTTTGAGATAAAACCAGACTTTACACTTCAACAACCGAAAACACAGCTGCCCTGTCCACCTCCCCATCCACACCACAGATCCAAGCATCCCAGAGAGAAAAGGGGACATCCTGGCTCCAGGAAGAGCATTCCTGCCCCTAAATGATCCCATTGCTTCCAAGACCTTCTCCTCCCCACTGGGTATTTAAGACCCCAGGAAGAAGCAGACCTATATCCCACCATCACCAGTAAATCCTGGCCAGGCTACAGCTCTGCTCCACATTCTCCAGTGCTCTCAGCTTTCCGATTTCTCCCCCCTCTCTCCCTGAGGGACCACACGAAGCCACGGATATTTCAGAAGAGACTTCAGCAATTACAGAACAGCCTCTGCAAAGCTGGATGTCCTGCATTGCTCATCCTCTGTGTGTTCCTATCTGGAAGTCTGGCATTTTGGCCATCCAGGCAGTGTTTTATCCCCCAGAGGAGCAGCTGGATCTAATGCTGTCACAGCGTTGTCACCTTCAAAGGGCTGCAGGCTTCTTTTTAATTCCTCACTGACTTGCTTTCAAGTCTCCAAATCCAAGAATGACAGAAAACATCAGAGGGAGAAAACAGAGCCATTATGCAACATAAGGAGAGATTTTGCCAAATAGCAACACTGAAATTGCTGCTACAAAACAAACTCAGCAGGAAGACGCTGCTACTCATTGGAGAACGGACCCACAAACACAGATGTCCAGTGACTTTGGACTTTTCATCAATAAGAGGAAAATCCACCAGGAAAAGACTAAGGTGGAAATTTAGGCAATCAAAAAAGAAAAAAGGTAAACCCAAAAGCTGCTTTGTGTCTGCAGCTCCTTCTGGAGTTGCGGAGCCGCTCCTGATCCTGGCACAGAGCACACCACGTCTTCTACCTGACTTTCGGCTCTGGCTCAGTAAACACCTGACCTGAACTGGATGGGAAGAGAAAGGCAAAAAACCAAGCCCTTGTGTTCCCAGACAACCCCAAAGCCACATTTTGCAGCTTTTCATTTTCCCACAACTAAGAACCATCCCGAAGTTATCTCCGGAGGCTGCCTACGCTTGGCTGACAAGACCAGGAATGCAAATCAACTTCTAACTCATTAAAAGCAAAGCGTTGAGGCTCTCCTCGAGGCATAAGGTGGTCGGGGATCCCTGGAGCCAAAGCTTGGCTTCAGAAGCATGAAAGATTTCCCACATTCCATTGGATGCCCTCCTGTAGGGACAAGCCTGCTCATCACATAGCTCTGCCTGTGCTGCGGGGAGGGGAGAGCACTGCTCCAGGGACAGATGCCTACAGGAGTCCTGAGGAAGTTGGGAATCCAACTCTGGAAGAGGGGACCAGGAGTGGGAGAAGGTGTCTGGGAAAGGCCAGGGGAGACCCAGGAGTCTGGAGAGGTGGGGTGTGGGGTCCAGGAGACGCTGGGAGAGTCCAGGAGATGTAAGGGGGGTGGTCCAAGAGAAGCCAGGGGGTTCTGGGAGAGGTCAGGGGAGCCCTGGAGAAGAAGAAGGGAGGGCAGGAAAGGTGAGGGGATTCAGGGAGACTGGAGGGGAAGCGGGGGAGGCATACTGGGGTGGGGAGGGCACACTGGGGGGAAAGGAGGAAAGACACTGGGAGTGGAAGGGGGAAGGGAAGGGGGAGTGGAAGGGGGAAGGGAAGGGGCACTGGAAGGGGGGGGACACTGGGGGGGGAAGGAAAGGGGGGCCACTGGGAGCCGGAGGGGGGCACACTTTGGGGGACGCGACCCGATTCCCCCCAGGCCCAGCCGCGGCCCCGCGCTCACGTCAGGACGGGGATCGGCGTCCACACCACGCAGTAGGGGAAGCGGCCCCGCTCAGCATCCAGCCCGGCCCCGCCGCCACCGCCGCCGCTGAACTGCTTCATCTTGGCCTCCCCTTCCGCCATGCCCGGGCCCGCCCTGCGCGCGCCGCGTGACGTCACTTCCTGGAAACCAAGAGCGCGCTTCCGGGCACTGCCCGTATCCAGGAAGTGGCGGCACCGCCTCCCGCGCGCCCTCCGGGGGCGGGGAGAGGGCGGGACCGAGGGGTCCTGGGGCTTCAACCCCACGGTGAACCCCGGGACAAGGCTGCTCCCAGTGGGGTCCCTGCGCTTCCCATAGAGATTCCCGCTTCCCAGGGGGATTCCTGATCTTCCCAGCCCAGTTCCTGCTTCCCATAGCGGTTCCCACTTCCCAGGATGGTTCCTGTTCTTCCCAGCAGGGTTCGTGCTCTTTCCAGCGCAGTTCCCGCTTCCCAGCGAGATTCCTGCTTCCCAGGGATGTTCCTGCACTTCCAAGGGTGGCTTCCTGCTTCCCTGCAGGTTTCCCACTTTCCAGGGGAGTTCCTGCTTTTCAGAAGGGGTTCCTGCTCCCCCTAGCTGGGAATCCTGCTTCTCAGAGAGGTCCTTGCTTCCCAGCAAGGTTCCTGCTCTTCCCAGCAGGATTTCTGCTCCTCCAGGCTGGAATTTTCACTCCTCGTGCTCATTTTGTGGGGATAAACAATGCAAACCACGGCAGTGAGCCTTCTTCCAAAGGTCAGAGGCTGGAAGAGTCGTTCCTTTGCTGCATGGGCTGCATCCAAAGCAGGGCAAGGGAGGGGATTCCACTCCTCGGCTCTGATGAGACCCCACCTGGAGCCCTGCATTCAGTTCTGGAGTCCTCAGCACAGGAAGGACATGGATCTGTTGGAGTGAGGCCAGAGGAGGCCACAGAGATGATCCGAGGGCTGGAGCACCTCATGGACAAGGACAGGCTGAGAGAGTTGGGATTGTTCAGCCTGGAGAAGGCTCTGGGAAGACCTTAGAGCAGCCTCCCAGTACTGGAAAGGGCTCCAGGAAAGCTGGAGAGGGGCTCTTGATCAGGGAGTGCAGGGATAGGATGAGGGGGAAGTGTTTTCAGCTGAAAGAGGGGAGATTGGGATGAGATCTTAGGAAAAAGATCCTTTTGCTGTGAGGGTGGGGAGGCCCTGGCCCAGGTTGCCCAGAGCAGTGGTGGCTGCCCCATCCCTGGAGGTGTTCAAGGCCAGGTTGGGGGTGCTTTGAGCCCCCTGATCCAGTGTGAGGTGTCCCTGCCCAAGGCAGGGGGTTAGAACTGGGTGGGCTTTGAGGTCCTTTCCAACTCAAACCATTCCATGATTCTATGACTCCTGGGAGCTGCCGGGGGGAAGAGCCCCTCAGGGAAGCGTAAAAGCAGAAATGAGCATCCAGCTTGCTTGCTTTGAGAGAGGAGGTGGACTTGGCCCTGCCAGGGCTGGAACAGCACGTACAAATGGAGAAGCAGGTTAGAAAAATAACAATCGCTTTATTAGGAAGTTTAATTCAAACTACACGAGAAAGCTGAAGAAGAAAGATGTTTATTCCAGGTTTCCACCCACCACAAACACACTCAGCAAAACACAGAGCGACTCGCTGAGGAGGAAGAGGGAGGACAGCCATGTTCTGCCCCGTATCCAGCTCCCACTCTCCTCTCTGCATCCTTTCATGCTTTCCTTGGAAGATGCTCCTTTCCTACTCACATGAAGACCTTGACCTGCATTTCCCTTCAAGGCCCCGCGATTCCCAGAGCTCACGGCCCAAGGGGTTTCCTAATATAAAAGCCTCAGCCCCTTCCTGCACGGGGTTGGGTTCCTCCTCCCTCAGAGCTCCAGCACGCCAAGCAGAAGCAATCAGCACTCTGCTCACGGAAGGTGCTGGCTTTTCTTATTAGCAAACCCCATTAATTACCAAAGCCATGTTCCCAAGGGTCATCACAAACTTAAAGCTTCTACATTGCTGCAATTCCTCTCCTTCATCCAAGACTTTTCATCCCTCTCCTTCATGCGTTCTGCTTTCCCCAGCCTGACTTTGTCCAACAATTAAGCCGAGCCCAACCTTCCACATTTATCAATGCGTTCTCCCTTTTGGGGACAGAACAGCAATTACACCCTCGCTCCATTTCAGACGAGGGAAGCTTCTGGATGGAAAGATTGGGAGATGGGCAACCTCCACCCACAGCCAAGGGAACAGCAACTGGGAGTGGCTGGTGTGGCAGCAGGAAGCACTGGCTAACAGTCTAATGTAGAGGTGGGCTACACGCCCTGGATACTAACTTATCATGGAATGGTTTGGGTTGGAAGGGACCTCAAAGCCCATCCAGTTCCACCCCCCTGCCATGGGCAGGGACACGTCTCACTGGATCAGGGGGCTCAAAGCCCCATCCAACCTGGCCTTGAACACCTCCAGGGATGGGGCAGACACAGCTTCTCTGGGCAACCTTGGCCAGGGCCTCCCCACTCTTGTGAAGAATTTCTTCCCAATGTCTAATATAAATTTCCCCCCTTCCAGTTTAAAGCAGTTCCACCTCATCCTGTCACTCCAGGCCCTTGTAAAAAGTCCCTCCCCAGCTTTCTTGTAACCCCCTCCAGGTACTGGAAAGCCACTATTGAGGTCTCCCCAGAGCCTTCTCTTCTCCAGGCTGAACAACCCCGACTCTCAGCCTGTCCTCCTAGCAGAGGTGCTCCAGCCCTTGGATCATACCATGGCCTCCTCTCGATCTGCTTCAACAATTCCATATCCTTCTTACATTGGGGAAACTTGTCATGTGAGTATGCAGGCTTCGACTCAACTATCTTAGTAACGCACTGACGACTACAAATCCTCACTTCTATGGAGATCATCTAACATCCCACCTTATTTCCTAGTCTAGAGGGTGTTTTCAGACAGACCCTCCGAGGAGGAGGACTGCTCCAGATGCATCTGGGTGGAAGCAGAGCCATCCCCTGGCACTGGCACTGCGCGGCTCACGTCATGCTGCAGCGTCAGAGCAGATCAAGAGCCTGCAATGGTGCTCCTTGGAATCTGATGGGGAGGGAATTCACACAACAGTCCAGTTCCAAAAGAGGGAAAGCTGAGGAAATGTGGACACTGGGGAGAGCAAAGCCATGCCTGATGCTTTGGGTTCTAATAGCCGCTTCCTATTTTGGCACTCGGAAGATGCCCACAAGGGATGGATGTGTTTCAGTGAACACTTTTTGTTCGATGAAGGAAAAGACTGGCACGGATTTGCTCCAGGCTAACATAAATATCAGAGATTGTTAAAACGTATGAATAGGGGCCAGTGTTCCTGTCAGCTAATGTGGTCCTGGCACGTCTGTTGGATTAGGCAATGGATTTGCTCTTCCTGCTGGTGTCTCGGAGGCCACAGAGCAGCAGATCAACCAGGGACCAGCGCCCTTGGCAAAGCCAGGCAGCAGGGACACCTCATACTCTCCCCCACCCATTTCCCACACCCCAGTTTATTCCCTCTCTAATTAGGTGCAGGAAGGCAAACCCAGCTGCTGGAGCATGGGAAAAACACCATTCTCCCCAGGTTGGATTTAAAAAACCCCAAATCAATAGATCCCTCCTGTACAGCACAGCTTTCTTTGTGTTCGTCAGGCGAGCAGGAGGCCTCTCCATCCCCAGCACCGCACTGGCAGAGAACGGGTGAGCTGTACCTGACAGCAGGGTCTTCCTAGTGACAACTGGAAAGCTGATGCTGTTCTCCTGCTATTGATCTAAGCAGAATACAAAACACCTGAAGTCAGCAGGGAAAAATAGCTGCAGTTGGAAAAGAAACTGCAGGGGGGGAGCATCTGGGAGGGGGAGAGCAGGTAAGAAGTTCTCCATGCATAAAATTAAAGGCCAGGCTTTTTACTGCAGCTCCCTTGCCTGACTACAATGCTGGATCGATGCACGGAGCAGGAAGACTGCCATTGCTGGTTTTGCAATCTCTCATTTGATGAGAAACAAAAGGTTTCACTCCTGCTCCTGCCAGCAATTTGCCATCGATGGCTCCTCTCACCCGCTGGCAGCGGGGAACCAGCTCTACCTCTTGTAGGCCCTCAGGACAATGTCTCTGCTTGCTCACTGCAGGTGCCAGCACATCCCTCACACCCTGGAGCCTTCCGGAGAGGAGAGCCTGTCCTCTCCGTGAAGCAGTGACCCAGACCACAGGTTTGGGCTTGTCCACCACCATGGGGCTTGGCCTGGAAGGGATTTGGTCACCTCCCCTTTCTACCGTGGTTCATCCCTGAGCCTGAAAGCAGCAGGCACCCAGCCAGCCCTTGTTCAGTAAGCGGCTTCCTTGGGAACCTTCCCTGTTGTGACAGCTCAAACATTACAGGGCCTGCCAGAACCAAACCACTCAAGGAAGAGAGATCCCCTCCCCCTTCTGACATTGACAACCGAGGCGGCAGCAGGCACCACCACTTGGAAAATGTCACCCAGGCACAGGCTGAGGGAAGACACCCTGGCATCCTTCCTCCGCCCCGGAGGTGAGGTTGGGCTGAGTCGCTTTGCCTTTTTGAGGTGTTGTTGTTGTTCCCTTTCCCGTGGTGTGTGCCTGCTGCAAGCTGACAGCCTCTAATCACTCAGCATGAACCAGAAACGTCACTCGCATCTGTATTGATGATGGTGCTACACCCAAGCGCAAGAACAGCCGCAGACTCAGCCGCCCACCCCGCAAAGCATTGTCCCCAAGCTATTGCACCCCTCGGCTTTCACCTTCAGGTCTGCTTCCCCATCACTTGGAAGCTGCCTTTCCTTCTCTCTCTGACTGACAGAGTCAATTCACAGAGCAACTTTTAGGTTTAAAGGGAAAGCCACCAGTTTCTCAGGGACACGGGGACAAAGTGGAAGAACTCAAAGAGCCAAGCGTGGGTCACGCCAATCTCTCAGCTATGAAATCCACCTTCTCTCCTTGCCAGCCCTGGTGGAATTCCAAATCAAGGCCTGAATAAGCTATGAGGGGAGTAACAGGCAGAGGAGTGAATGCCTCGCTGCAGCGACAGCAGGCAGCTTCCTGCCATCCTGCTCCCGTTTTGCTCAGACAGGAGCCACCTTGAGCCCTTTCCAGATTTGTTCCCGGAGCTGCCGACAGCTACAGTAGAGAAAAGTGAACTCATCAGTAGTGCTGTGATTGTTCCTCTCATCACATCCCAAAGCATATTGCTCCTCTCCTACCTCAACACCTTTCCATCACCCAAATTACATATAAAACTCATTTTCTGGGTCCTTCTAGCCCTTTCCATCCACGATTCAACCACTCGGCTTCCCCTTCCAAGCTTCCTCTTTATCCAGCCACTCAGTCCAAGATCTGACCTAATTAGCTTGATTGCCAATTCCAGCTGTGGATGCACATTGCTTTGTTAGAGCAGAGCTGTCTTAGAGCAATAATTTAGATCAGGCAGGATTTGAAATGAAGAGGCCTCAAAAGGCTGAAAGGTGTCCAACGGGGATTTGTAAAGAAGAGTTCAAATGGATTCTGAAAGAGCAGACTGGTTTTCTAACTCTCATTTAAGGCCTGGCATTCCCCAGCTTGGAAGGCAGGGAAATATTTGGGAGGTTTTGCAGCAGGAGCCCAGAGAAGAAAGCGTGTTTGTGATATCCTTTAGCAAGGGATCATCTCTGGGTCCAAACACTGATGTCCAACACACCACGCTGAGTGCGCGACACTTTAAGGCAATGAGTGCACTGTTTCTGAGAGCAGAAACATCTCAGGTCAGTAACACGGTGACCCGGGGTTTGCCCCACAGCTTAAGTCACCAGGGCTCTGCTTCCAGGGCAAGAGGCTGGTTAAAAAAGACCTAAAAGGCAAGGACAGACTGTTTTCCCTTCTCAGCTTTGTCCCTTCTCGCTCACCTCCAACTCTCGGGTTCAGCAGGGACTCAAAGAGGATTTTATCAACTTTACCCCTCACCCTGACAAAACCAGATCAAAGAAACCAACTCCATCTGCACCACTTTCTCTTCCCCAGCAGCCCCAGGCTCCTGTTCTCCTCCTCACCCAAACTGGCTTTCTATTCTATGGTTCTAGGGTTGCAGCTTTAGCTCTAAACCAAGCTGGAGGTGCTCTCAAACAGCCCCAGCCCTTGCTCCACCAAAGGATCTGAGCTCCCACACCCAGATAAACTAACATCAGCACTAATGCAGGACCCACCACAGCTCACGAGCTCACACTTCAGGCTTCCCAGACCCCTTCCCACTCAAGTTAAGTGGGGCCTCCATTCTCCAGGAAGAACATCCAGCCCAACCTGGCCACCCTCCACCCACCTTTGTCCACTTTCACCCACCCTCCTCCACTTTCACCCACCCTCCTCCACTTCTAAGGAGAAAGGCAGAACAAAGCCAGAACAATCCCCCAAACAAAATGACACCAAGAAAGAACTAGAACAAAGAATTGTTTAATTGCTTAACCCTTTCTCTTCCGGGGACCAGAGAAACAAGTTTTCTGCTCCTTCTAATGAGGGCAGTAAGGCTTGTGTGTTACCTCTACAACTGCAGGGGCAAGGTTTATGAGATGATCATCTTTAGTACTTGAAAAAGCGAGAAGCAATGGTCATTGCGACACTAAGAGAATCCTAGAGTCTCCTAACGGAGAGCCCATTGCTAGAGTACAAAAATAAAGGAGGCATCCCTGCATATCCCAGGCTAGAAAGAGTTAACCAGAAAGAGCAGGAAGAAGCTTTCCCAAAGAGGGGGTTGAAGTAAACAGCAGAGGTCAATAAAGCAACATCTTCTCCCTACCTCCCCAGCATGTTTTTTCCTTCACCAATAAATACAAATTCCTCATTAACAAGCGACAAAGCAGGTAATCTGCCTGTGACAGGGGGAAAGGGGGCTGGAGGCAGAAAGATTTTTCTCTCCCCTTCTCTCCCATTATTATTTATCTCTTTTAACCAAAGCAGCCATTAAAAAAAGCAATCCACTGCAGAGGCAGGGAATCTTATAGTTTTCACACTGCAACCGGCAGGTAAAAGAGCTGCACTGTCTCACAAGGGTAAAAACAAGGAAAAATAGCTGCCACAGCAAAAGGTGAATGGGGAGGGAGAGGTCTGTTCTCTTCAGAGCTTTCCATCTCAGTCACTCAGTTTAGAAATCAAAGCCTGCAGACGTTGTCTACTGGAAGCTGAAAAAAAAGTTAAGAGTGGGAGGAGAAGAGGGGGGAAAAAAAAGAGGATGTGTCTAGCAGAAAAGCCTTGAGCAATAAAAGGAAAGGCCAGACCATGTAAAAAAGCCACCCAAGTGAGAAGAATTTTCTATTGCCTCTGGGTTTTGAAGAGCAGCAAGTGCCAGAGAACCCCTGGGGTGGGGGAGCTTGGAACAAGCAAACAGGTAAACTGAGCAAGCAGCCACATCTGCCACGCTGGAAACAAGCAAACGTGCCCTCGGCAGCCGAGTGAGGATCCGTCCCAGGAGAGCTCTGCTTCAGCAGAAGATGGAGGGTGAGCCTGCCATCAGAGCTCAGCAGAGCACAAGTGTAGCCCATCGTTTCTGGGCAGCAAGGGGCATGGTCCCAACAAGACCAGGGTTTGCTAAGGCTTGGTTTCACCCACACGTGAAAGAGAGGGTGGTCATGTTTGCCTGAGGGGCAGAGATCGCATCCCAGACAGCTCCACAGCAACTGCAAGGGCTGAGGGGGATCTCTCTTTGCAGGGAACAGTGTCCTTGGAGAGATGCTGCCAGCTACGAGCCTCTGTGACCTCTCTCTCTCCTGCACAAGGCTCACTCATCTCATAAAGACTGTTCTGGAAGGGAGAAGCTGCCAGCTACCTGGATCAGCCAGCACTGCGCAGTCTCACTCATCAACGCCTGGCAGCCAGAAGCAGCCAGTGAAGGACAGGGAGGCCTCATCTTTCCACAGCAGGAAGACCAGGGATTGCACCACATGGAAGAAGAGCCCTAACGCAGCACACACACATGCACACACACTCCCAGACACACAGCTCACACCCCTAGGACCAAGGTTAGCATGTTCAGACCTTCAGCAGGAAGAGATACGAGACAGCGCAGAGCAGTTAAGATCTCCAGGGGCTCTTTGGTCTTAGTTGATAGTCCTAGAAAAAACAACCTCTTCGGATTCGGTTGTAGCACAGCTGCGTAAGATCTATTTGATATTTAGTGTTTGGCAACTGCAAGAGAGAAAAACAGGGCTGCAAGTTACATAAGAAGGGAAGGAATGGAAGTACAGTGCTGCATTTCTAGGTGGACTCCTGGCTGTGCAGCCGGAGCCAGTGTGCGGAGAGCAGGAAGAAGGAGGAGGGTTCCTGAGAGGACCACTAAGCCATCGGATGCAACACCAACAATGAGGTGGAGAAGGCCCACCTTAGCCAAGACAGAGCAGCTAACTGCACAAAAACACTGCTGTCTAAATGCTCAACACTTCAGTTGCAACAGATCCATGGTGGCAACGTTCTCGGCTCCAGCACAATGTGACGTGGAGAGGAGAAGGTGACTACAGCTTGACATCCTTTGGGCAATAGAGAGAGATGCTCTGGAAGAGCGCTCTTACCAGCCCCTTTCCTCAGCAGCATTAGCTACGTGAGCCCTAGGCCTCTGACCAAACCTGCTGCCATCAGTCACCTTTCTCCACAGGTTCCTAGACTTAGAAGAAAGTATCAGAGCTGGGCAAGCACACCCTGCTCTGTTGAGCTGCACATGCTCAGTGTCTTCACCGATTCATCGACTAAGACAGATGCCCAGGGACAAGACGGGCAATATCCAGTCCTTAATACAACACAGCTACCTCTGGTGACAACGTGTTAGAGATGGAAGCCAGAAGAAAGATGTTATGGGACAAAACAGGCGTTTCATGGCCAACAACCCTAAGCCAGAGACCTCTAGACATGCCTGTAGCACAAAAGCAAAGTCGAGCCTTCAAGACCAAGATCACTGCAGTGAAATTGTTCCATAACCCCTGCCCTAGGTTTGTTTTTTAATTCAGGAATTTCACATCCCCCCTGCGAATGCACAAATGCAGGCAACACCCCTCTGTACCACATCGTACAGCAGCTCTGGAAAATGAATCACCAGCTTACACTGCTTACAGACAACTCAAAGACCCCTGTTGGGACTAAATTCCACTAAAGGCAAACCCCAGACTGCACTGCCATGCTGCTCGGTAGCGTGACGGGAGAAGGAGGAGGTGGTGGTGATGGTTTAAAGAGACGGCCGCTCCTGCCCCTGCCAGCTTGTCCTACTCTGTGCATAGTGCGAAACAGTGCAGTCATTCATCAGAGAAAGTTCAGGACCAAGGAAACCAGGTTCCCTTTTCAGCCAAACAATTAGAGGAAGGAGAGGCAGTTCTGTTTTAGCTGGGCCGGCACTGGACTTGCCCCTCTGAGCTGTCTTCATCATCTGAGCCTCCAGCCCCACCACTGGTCAGTCCTGTAATCCGGTACCCCATGTTGAGCAACATCACCTCCAGAGGGTCTGCATTCATTCGTCTCTGGTTTGCTTGGGAAGCACCTTCCATGTCTACCACCACACGGCCATTCAGGGTTTCACTCTGCAAGACAAGAAGGGAGAGAACTCAGCACAGCAGCACTAGGACCAAAGAGGGGTCAACTCTCAGGAGCTCCCCACAGGACAACCCGGTGCGTGCCACACCTCGTGACAACACCACAGTCTCACCTCTGGCCGAGGGTTCCACAGTCGTACAACTGGGTCGATGCCACTGGTGGCCAGGAAGCAGTAACTGGGATGAGGCTGGAGACAATTCACAATGGACTCATCTCCCTGCAGCACTCTAACAAGGTTGGTGGTTTCTTTCTCCCAGATGAAGAAGGAGCCATCGTCCGACCCGCTGACTATGTACTGTGCATTGCTAGGGCGAGAGGAGCAGAGACTGGAGACCACAGCTCAGATCCAAAGCTTGGCTCTACCAGACGTGAGAATCCCAGCTGCCTTCTCCAACCAGCAGGCTGCCACCCCTCACGCCTCTGGACCCAGATAAAGCTTTCTGTGTTGGCTCCCACCATCCCCAGCATCCATGTTTTCAATCCCAAATGGCATTTCTGAAAGGCTAACCCAACTGTGGATCTGCTGCTGAACCAGCTACTCATGCAGCCACACGAGGAGCATTTCTGTCATCTTTTTCAACCCTACAAACCAGCATCAGTGTAATTTTATGAACAGTCACATGGAGCTACACATGAGGCTTTATCCAACGGCAGAGAGCGTTCTGCTTCCGCTCACGCTCCTGTCCTGCATTCCTATTATGCTCTGCCAACATACCTGCCAAAGAAATTGGCCTCTTTGATGTCTGTAGTAGTGTTACAGTGGCCACAATATCGGAATTTGTAGTCGTAGCTGCGCTCCCTCAGCACCATCTCATCCTCTGAGATGGAATCCTTGCGGCCCGTGGCTCGCAGCCGAACGGGGCCACCGCCCTTTTTGTCTTCAGCTGGAAAGACAACACATTTCCCTCATCACACTTTGGAGAAGGATACGTTCTCAGGAAACAGAAAGCACACTGGGAGAACTCAACAGCTTTAGAGAAGAGTTAAGGACAACTCCAGCAAGGCTTAGAAGCACAAGCTTCCTTCCAGATTATCTCCTGGGTACATCAGACTCCTTTTATCACATTCTCACCCAAGAGCAAACCAGGACTGAAAAACAGGCTCAGGCCAGTTTTTGTGCACAGTAACAGTCAATCTCCCTCAGAAGTCAGAGCTTTACTTCAGAGGAGCAGTTTAAGGAGAAAATTCCTTGTCCAATCATTAGATTTTAGTATAACCTTGAAGAACCACCCTGAACACGGGCACTCACCGTTATCACTCTTGGAGAAGAGGGCTGCGTTGATGTCTCTGTCCAGTGCATCGCAGGCACTGCTATGTGCTTGTTCTGGGAACTTCCCTTTAAAGTCATCCAGACACTCCAGTGCCTCTGCCACATACTTGAGTTCAAAAAGACAGCGGGCAAGACGGAAATGGGCCTTCAGGTGGCATGGATTCAAGGATATGGCCTTCAAGCAGTCTCTTAAAGCATCATAATGGTCCCCGTCCCTGCAGAAAAGGCAGTGGTGGATGAGATAACCCGAACAGAAACAGGATATATTTCCCACTTCTGCTCCCAGCCCTTATTTCAACAAACTCACTTGTTCCCAGCTCTCTCTTCCAGTAGCTGAAGGAGACCTACAGAAAAGCTGGGGAGAGACTTTTTACGAGGGCTTCTAATGATAA
The DNA here is from genome assembly GCA_033556795.1 of Tapera naevia. Taxonomy (NCBI): domain Eukaryota; kingdom Metazoa; phylum Chordata; class Aves; order Cuculiformes; family Neomorphidae; genus Tapera; species Tapera naevia. The sequence continues at coordinate 318,776 of JAUMJJ010000382.1, forward strand.
GATGGGGGAGAGTGGCTTTAAACTGGAAGGGGGAAGATTTAGATTAGACATTAGGAAGAAATTCTTCACAATGAGGGTGGGGAGGCCCTGGCCCAGGTTGCCCAGAGCAGTGGTGGCTGCCCCATCCCTGGAGGTGTTCAAGGCCAGGCTGGATGGGGCTTTGAGCCCCCTGATCCAGCGGGAGGTGTCCCTGCCCATGGCAGGGAGGTTGCAAATGGGTGGGCTTTGAGGTCCCTTCTAACCCAAACCCTTCTACAATTCTGATTCTATGATTCTCTCTGTGCAAGCAGACACCCATGAGCTCACACACTAATAGCATTCACTGTGTCTCAGGGGCACCATCTGACCAAGGCCAGCTTCTTGAACACTCCTCCATGCATCCACAGGCAGCTCTGTAATTTGACCACCCAGGGAAGCCCAGCAAGCCCTGACCTGCCATTTTAAATCCGGCAGAGCGGAGCTAACGGATAGAACACACTTAGGGAAGTCCTTTGAAGATGGAGGATGCACAAGCCCTCTGGCCAAGCAGACACAAGGCCTCTCCTGCAAGGCGAGCAGGGCCTCCTCAGAGCACGGCAGCTCACGCGTGCCCCTTTGTGGAGGCACAGCGTGGCAGCACCTTTTCCTGCCCAGGCACAGCCACTTGTAGCCTTCAAGAAGGAGCTGCACAACCACCACACTTCATAGCCCCAACAGACAAACATCTAAAGCAGCAGGCTGTTCTCATCTTCACAAGAAAAATCTTTGTTACAGAAATAAGCATTATATCAGAATGGTATCATAATGAATATTTATATCCTATTTATAGTTACTAGAGACTATGCTTCCTCAGCACAGGAAGGACGTGGGATCTGTTAGAGTGAGTCCAGAGGAGGCCACAGAGATGATCCGAGGCTGGAGCACCTCCCATAGCAGAACAGGCTGAGAGTTGGAGTTGTTCAGCCTGGAGAAGAGAAGGCTCTGGGGAAACCTTAGAGCAGCCTCCCAGTGCTGAAAGGGGCTCCAGGAAAGCTGGGGAGGGGCTCTTGATCAGGGAGTGCAGGGATGGAACAAAGGGGAACAGTTTTCAGCTGCTAGAGGGGAGACTGAGATCAGATCTTAGTAAGAAATGTCTTCAGAGGGTGCCAAGTCTCCATAAGATGGCCAATAGTAATAATAACAATGATGCTTCACAGCTGTACCCTACGTGCACTGCACCTACCAAGGTCTGAACCAGTCTCAGGGGGAAGGGGGTGAATTGCCATAGGGCGATGGCTTTAGATCACGTGAAGGAAGAGGTGCTCCTGTGTCCCTACTCATCAAAGGGAGGCCCAGATCTTGGGGTTACATGCTAAGCAGTGCTTATTCAGTGCCACAAGCACCTTTTCCTTCTATTGCTCCCTCCTGTCTAGGTGGATATTGGCCATGTGTTACTGTTTGCTAGCAGAGTACACAAGGAGGAGAGCCCTGCTCCCGAGAGCTGCAGCAGAGCGGAAGAAACACGGTTCTTGAGGGCTGTCTTTGCAGCACTGAGGAGGCTGGATGTACAGCATCAGGCCCCTTTTTTTCAAAGAAAGAGGGAATGCAAGTTACCTGTTATGATAACAGATGGGTGTCTCACATTTTCAGAGCTGACTGAGCTATTAGCTGCTTTGCTACTCTCAAAAATCCTTCAACCTTAACCACCGGTGCCAGACAGCCCAAAAGACTGGTGTGAAAATGGTACACGTTGAGATGTAAAGCAAGGCACTGACTTCACCCATTGTTACAGGTTTGACAGCTTGTGCAAAAATGCTCTAACCAGGAATCAGCTAAGTACTGTCAACAGAGACTGAGGAGAGCAATCTGGAGAGCAATGTAGCTGGCTCCTACAAGCAAGTTTTAAAATGATGGGCTCAGAAGTGCTGCAGAGTACAAGCAGCATCTTAAGGGAGATTGAGCAAGGGGACATCAGGAAATTACAGACCTTCCTCTCTTCTAGATCTGTCTGTTGTTCAGAGAACGAGGCCAAAGCAAGACCTGCAGGATCCTGCAGGGTGGTCCAGAGCTGTTCCTGTTCCCAATGTGAAGAGCACCTTAAGACACAAGGTGATTCATCATGGGTGTCACTGTCCAACTGCTTCACCCTCCTTCTCAGAGACAACCCAGCCACGTTCTGCCAGACACCAGTAGCTGTTCTGAGCAGAAAAATGCCTGTCTTTAATGTGCCTGAGAAGGTATCAGCTCAGTACTATTTAATTTCTAATCACTGCACTCCACAGAAACCCACTGTGCATACATTTTCACATCTCCTTGCTACCAAAACTGTAGCAAAGCATTAGCTGACACACAGAAAGGTTCAGATTGCCAACATCCTTTGGGGAAAAACGATTCCTATAAGAAAAATGTCATTCATGAGATCAGCACTCAGCTTCTGTCCTCCATTCCTTAATCCCAACCTATTGTTCTCCTCCCTCTGAACACTGAGGTCTTTTTGAGGCAGCTCCCAAACCTCTGCTATTGCAAAACAGCCACTAGGCCAGTTACCAACAGTCACAACAACTGCTGGCTGCTCTTTATCTTGGCAAGAAGATGGGAGAATTCATATTGAGGATTGCAGCAGGGAGGGAAGAAGGATATCCTCACAAAGCAAATGTAGATGAAGGACCACAGCTATTTTAAATATGTTAATGGCAAGTCATTCTCCTCAGTCTTCCCCTGCTCAAGGGGACAGACACTAAAATAACTCAGCTGTATCGTGCAGATGCAGCCCTGGCTACTGGTCAGAGAAGGCATTACCTACTGCAGAGGCTAGAGGAGTGTTTTGCAACCAAGACAGAATCTCCCCCAGACTCCGAGGCACCAGTTGCCACCTCCCCAGATGCCTCAGAGGGGTTTGCTTCCAATCAAGGGGGAATGTGGGTTAGTTGGGGTAACCCAGGAACTACCAGGTCACTGCTGGCTGGCTGCAGCATGAGTTACTTGGATAAAGCAGCAACCAGGCAGCCCTACAACAACCTTATATCACGAGATAAGGAGTTACAAAGCATCACAACCATTACCTCATCTGTTTTCAGCAGATTTAGAGCCACACTCTAATGCAGATCAGAACTATCCAAAGAAACACAAACACCCTTGGAGACACTCACAATGCTGTTACTCAGAAGTGGATTTTTGGTTTCTTTTAAGACAGGAAAGGAACAGAACATTACTCAGCATGCCAGCAGGCAAAATGATGAGCTACCACCAGCTGTGCTTGCCTGTGCAGTATCTGGGGCTGTAATTTCTCCAACACATGCTGCTGTGCAATCCCCTTGGTCTGTGCCAGAGGTGATCCACTTACAGTTTGATCCAATAACCCCAGCCCTGCTCTGTACAGAGGGAAGCCAGGTGCTCCACAGTGGACAACAAGGTATCTGTGGCTCTCAGAAGCCAAGCACCAGCACTCAGATATTCTCTGCTCCCTTACCACTTGCGCTTCATGTAGGCAGCAGCTCTGTTTCCATACAGCATGGCATTGTTGGGGGCTTTCTGGACTGCTTTGCTGTAGAGTTGGATGGCTTGAGTCCAAAGCTGACATGCAAAGGCCTCGTTGGCTTGCTGCTTGATCCTCTCCAGATAGGGAGGTAACTCCACTTGGGGACTGAAGGGGAAGAAGAAGGGAGCACAGGTAAGTCTCACGTGCTAACGCTCTGATAACACCAGTTACATGTTTGTAGTGTTTCATTTTCACATAGCAAGGCCCAGCAAGCATTAGTTAACACAAAAAGTTTCAGAAATAGGCAGAAAAGACCCCGAACCTGAGTGAGCTGAGTTGAGGAGGAAGGTTTCTTTTTGGCCCTCATTTGACCCTTGTCATTTTTTCTTTATATACAAACACATACTCAAAATTGAACAGTGGATACTTTAAGCATCAAATCCCTCAGACCTCACCAAAACATCTTTGCTTTGACTGCATAAAGAGTATTTCCAGCCCTCTTTTAGCACCGTATAACAGAAAGCAAAGTCAGAAGCAAATGAAGCATCCGAGTTCTCAGGGCTGCACAGGGCTGATGCTCAGCAGCATCCAGCCACATCGCCGCTGCCGTGCTGGAGGGGCCATCTAGAGGAAACAAGCCGAAAACATCCAACAAAGTGACTTTGCTGGAACCTAGACTACCCATATATGGTATTAAGCAACTGTGTCGACTTTTAACCATGTCTCATCAGCTGGAGCAAAACCAGTCAGCAAGATGTGCTTCAAGGCTCCTTTTGCTTCATCCCAATTGCATTTTGCTCTCAAAGAAGGCAAGCAGCAGGAATAATAAAAGCAGGCTCTCCATTCATTCTTAGCTCATATGCAGGAGTAAATTGATCATCATAAAGGAATTTTGGGTGCTTCAGTTCAGTTTGCAGGAGGCAGATGACCAAAAAAAATGGCAAAGGGAAGCAAGGCTCTTTTGACCTGAGAGCCTTTCCCATCTATCAAGACACAATTCCTGTAGGCCAGGAACTAAGAACCACTCAGGAGAACTATGAACACCTTGCTTCCAGGCCTGAAAAGTCATTTCTTAGTTCTGCCTGCAGTAATTCATCATAAGAGGGGAAAAATCCTCTGCCAGAACTCTCTTGCCTGATCTGCTCGTTCGTAGTCCACACAGCAGGAGCAAATAGAGCTCCTAGGACAGAGACAACTTGATAATCAAGTCAACACACAAAGTGGATTTGTGCTTTGCACCTGGTTTAGCAGCACCTAACCCTGGTGAGAGGAAAAGGACATGAACAAAGCTGCAGAGCTTCATGTAGGTAGATCTGTCCCTTACCTCACGTGTGCTCTTCCCTCAGACAAGCGGAAGCCATTGCTGTGGAGATGGATGCCGTTCGACACTCCATTGGTAGAGGTTTTTCCATTCTGCACTTCTGAAGGTCAGGGGGAAAAAAAATAAACAGCCATGCTGAGTAGTGGAGTAGATTATCCAAATTCATATCTGAAGTTTCAGGGTTTGATTTTACAGCAGAGCCAGGCCGACGTCACAGCCCCATTCCGAGCAGAAATAAAATGTCCATGATTCCACATGCCCTACCTGGGTTTGATTTGCCTTCTTACATTTATTACAAGATCTCTGTATCCTTCACAATACAAGTCTAGAACAGAACCCAGAACTACACATACAGACACAATGAGGGGACAGCTTGAACTGAGCTGCCTTCAGAGCGAGTCTGGGCCATGATCAGAGTGCCTGAAGAGGCCTCATGTTTAAAACTGCAAAAGTCCTTAGTATCATCAGTAACTTTGTATTTTAGATCCACTCAGATAAAGAATCACAAAGATAAGGTGTTGAACATGTAATAGAACAAGGAGGATTAGTAGAATCACTGGAGGAATCCAGTAAAAAAAGGAAGAAAGCATCAGGAATTCCTTCTTTTCTCACCCTACTGCTCAAGGAGGAGTTCAGGGTGAAGGAAATCTCTGAACGCCAGGCAGCCACACCAACTGCCATCTCTACAGAAAATATTCAGCTAAAATTTACACAAACTGCATTTCCATGGCAGCTGGGAGTGCTCCTGCAGCATTTAGCAGGTTGGGAAATCAGGGACAATGCCATAGAATCATGGAATGCTTTGGGTTGGAAGGGAATTCAAAGCCCATCCAGTTCCAACCCCCTGCCACTGGATTAGCGTGCTCAAAGCTCCATCCAACCTGGCCTTGAACACCTCCAGGGATGGGGCAGCCACCACTTCTCTAGGCCTCTCCACCCTCATCATGAAGAATTTCTTCCCCATGTCTAATCTACACCTTCCCCCTTCCAGTTTAAAGCCATTCCCCCTCATCCTATCACTCCACGCCCATATAAAAAGCCCCTCCCCAGCTCTTCCTGGAGCCCCTTTCAGTCCTGTAAGGCTGCTCCAAGGTCTCCCTGGAGCCTTCTCTTCTCCAGGCTGAATAACCCCAACTCTCTCAGCCTGTCCTCATAGCAGAGGTGCTCCAATCTTCATCTTTGTGGCCTCCTCTGGACCCATTCCCACAGATCCATGTCCTTCAGGTGAACTGCTCAGAGATCTCAGTGTGCAGAGACTCACGTGCACATGAAGTTCAGCCTTTGTCCTGATAAATGCTTCCCACAGCCGTTCCCTGAACTTTCTGTGCCCAACAGGGTGGAGCCTTTGCTGCAGCTTCACCACCAGCAGCCTGTTCAAACGCTGCCCAGCGTGACCTCACCAGATACCACAGCAGAGATCACCCACATGCATTCAGGACAGAAAAGAAAGGCAGGCAGGGCACGTCTTTACAACCAGGATGAGTGTTAGATTAAGGCCTAAGGTGTGCTGAGTACACAGATCAAACTCTGCCAGAGTGCTCCGAGAACAGGGAAGGGGCTGAGCAGGGAACACTCCCTGATCAGAGTCAGCCTCTCCCTGGGGAATAACATTGTTTGCTGCCTGCAGTATCTGTGTACCAACAGGCCCTGTAAGAAACAGGGCCAGGAATAAAAAGGCCTTTGGATACACTTACTCATCAAATAAATGACTTTTTGATTCAACTATCTCATCACCTGGAGGGATATTAGTGCCAAGACAGATTCTTAGACTAGGGAAGAAATTGTTCTGTTGCCTTCCTAACGGGTGCCTAAGGGGATAAAAGACAGATGCTACATTTTATTAGTAAGTTTTATAAAATAAAACCAATATTCCATAATATTCCATTTCCATGCCATAAAGTTTTCCCTCTCAGTTGATGGCAGGATACCAGGATCTCAACCCCTCTGCAAAGTCTACTTTATGCTTAAAGCATTCTCTTTAGCTCACACAAGCACACACCTCTCAACAGCCCCCTTCTCCCCTCAGGACACACGTTTTGTTTACTCTGTAAAAGGGTTTTAGAGCTCATGGTATGAACTGAAATGGCAGCACAGAAACGGTCCAGCAACAGCCATGCCCGACTTCATTTTCCTAGTTGCTGCCTGGATTGGGCTGCATCTTGACAAAGAATTGTGTAGTACACAATATCACTCTGCCTTCCACTCACTCTCATGACAGCACTGTACTTACCCCCTGAAGTATGGCACTTCTTTGGGAGGAGGAAAGTGTATGGTCGCTGTTTGTATGTTAGATCAAACAAATAGACCTGAGGAATGGAAAAAGAGAATGAGAAAAAAAAACCCCTCAGTGAAACAGGGATGCTCAAGTCATAGATATAAAAGAGGGTTGGATTTGTGCTTTGCTACTTCCAATTTTCTAACTAGGAATCTTAATTATAGACACATACATGCAGGATGACAGCAGTATGACAGCATGTTCTATGTTTCTGGGTTCTATAATGCTGAGAAACTGGGGTCTTTTTCTTACTTAAGAGGCAAGAAAGCCCTCTCCACGCCTAAAGAAGAACTTAAAAGATGACCTGACCACAAACAAGCCTGCTCAGAAAGCTCCAGCTCTAAAATGATGTTAACTACTTTAATTAACACAGTGATCATAAACAAATAATTCCTTGGCAGAAGAGAGGTGTTACGTTATACCAAGGCAAAAGCTAAAGCCAGGACTTCCTAAGAAACTTCAAAAGCAGCCCTGCAAAGCTGTAATTTAGAACCATGCTGGTATAGGAACTGACAACCCAGATCAGACCTACAATTTATCTAACTCAGTGCCTTCTCTCAAAGAGAATGAGTGCAAGTGTGAGAAAGAGATCTGTGGAGGACAACCACAGAGTACCCTGCCCACAAGCAAAGTTCCTCTTTAATCCACGCTGATTAATGCTGTCACAGGAGGATTTTCTCATTTCACTGATAGGCTTTACAAAAGATCCATGAATATCGCCCAGCGCTTAAAATTAAGGCAATCAATATTCCAGGTGAAGGCCTTTGCTTCTCTAAGTTCCTTATTCACTAGATTCTATTACAGAAGCAGTTTGATGTCTCAAGAATGAGTTATGAAATCTTTTCTAGGTCAGCAAAGGTCAGTTCCAGAACTCTTTTTTTTATCTCTTCCAGAGAGTGAAATGTGAATTGGAAAACCAGAACAGAATGCTGCTTGAGTGGCAGCATTACAAATAAAGCCCTAATACCAAGCATTTAATCCAAATTAATCAGAAAGCAGTTTAAAATCAATCGTATCACTCACAGAGAAGTTGCTACAACTGTTTCAAAGAATGCACAACCACGTATGGTGGCCCTACAAGCACAACTGAATGTGAAGCTTTCTGGCAAACTCTGTCTTCTTACCTGCTCCCCTCCCATGTTGACTAAAAGCTCAGTGCCATCGGGACTGAAGGTGACGTACGTGGCCACCAGAACTCTCAGCCGGTTGTTGTAGTCTGGAAGCTTCACTGGAAGGTGCCCTGTGGAGAGAAGAGGTCCATATATATCAGTCAGCAATCCTTGTCTTTGATCCCAGTTGCTCCCCTTTACGAGAGGTCGTTAGGACAGCAATGCCATGAAGCTCATGCACCCAAGTGGTTTTCCACTGCCTACTGCTGTTTATTGAATCCTTCCATCAGCCACCAAAACATAAAGATGTGCACTGCTGCCTTTTCATAAGTTCTAGGTATAATTCTGCAAGGCCATCTCCATACAAAGAGAAGACTGGATTATAACTAGTTTGCTAACAATGAAGACTGCAGAACCCAGCAAATCTCAGTTTTAGGGATTTGTGGCCATCTGCAAACAAACAGCTCCATCTTCAACCCTCTAATCAGATTTCCTTAATAAAGCCCTTAGCACAACCAAAACAAGGCTCCTAAATATTCAGCTCACACACGGGTTCTTTTGCTTCAGACAGCAGATGTGTCGCATGACCAATTCAGGGGACCTAAAGAATCCTCTAGTGGGACTCATCAGAAGCAAGACTGTCAAAACTGGTCTGCTAAACATGCTGGTCTAAGAGACTTTAAAAAAAAACCAAACATTTTGGGTGAAAAAGATAGTAAATAATGAACTCTGGAGAAGAATGTCATCTAGATTGCCCAGATACTGCATCGCTGGTTCTTCATCTGCAGGATGAAGACAAACCACTTCTCTTCCATGCCAGAAAAGATTCTGGACAGCAGCCCTGCTGGGATCAGTTCCAAGAGAAAGCCTAGAGCACCCAGGTTATCCAGTCCTTGACTTTCAAATAAAAGTGACAGCAATACATTTACACTAGACAAAAAGAAGTAAGGCCAGCTCACCACCACACACCACTGCCAGATCAGGGAAAGTGGGCAGGTAATACAAGCAAGAATTCAGAGCACAGAAGTGAAATAAATTGCAATTCCATGGAGCATCCCTGTATCAGAGAAGAGCTCTTCCAAGCAGTGGTTTCTTGTGGGATGAGTAGAACTCTGCTTCTTCAGGCATTAACTTAAAGTCCCACCAGTCACCCCCAGCACAGGTCCCAGTACCTGCCACGTAGTACTGTGCCGCACCGTCTGGGAGGGGCTTCTGCCGGTCGCAGAACGTGTGCACTCCAGCTGAAGGACTCTGCTTCATGCTTTTTCTGGCCAGAAAGAAGAAAAGTCTTACAACCACAGTGTTCCACATCTGGAAGCCTTGTCTATGCTGACACTTCATGTTCACACACACGAGGGCAAGGCCTCGTGCACAAGCTGGCCTCACAGCACCCCAGTGTGCTCGCACAGATCGAACAGACTGTGGGTGACAGAAAAGACTGGGTAAAACTGCACAGTGAGACAGGCCAGTGCCAGACCACTGCTACTCCCCCTTCCCATCCAGAGCCTTGAATGGATTTCTGTTCCACTCCTTCTTCCCAGAAAAGCCAGCTGCCACTACCTGTGGTTGTGGATCATGCGTATGTCGTAGAGCCGCACAAAGGGTCCGCTTGCCCCTACTGCTAAGTAGTTGTTATCCTGGGGGTTGACCGTCAGGCACTTGGCCTCCACCAGCTGCCCACAGTACTCTGTCAGGTCTATGAGGACTTCTGAACGCTTGCTGTTCTCTCGCAGGTCGTACTGTCTGCACAGGGAAGAGGGAGTCAGGCAACCCATGCCACAAGGATCACAGAAGCAGCAATAAGAGAGAGGTCAGCTTTCCACGGTGACCACTCAAAGCACCACATTTAAATTAGTCAGCAGCGACCTACACTTAATTATCTGGCTTGTGCATAAAGAGGTGGCACTAACAACATTAAGTTATTTGTGCCAGGTTACTGGATGCATCTCAGTTCAACACACACGAGGCCTCAATATCAGGATAGCCATTAAAACCAGCTCTATAATGTGTACAGATTTATTCAAGCTCCAAATTAAACTCCAAGTCGTGACCTCACAAACAGTAGCTTGCATGAAAAGTGGAACAGACTCTTACAGTAACATCACTCATTTGTCTCAGTGACCCTGGAGGGAAATGTTGCTCAGTGCTGTATCTCCCTTCCATTTGACATGGCCATTCCTTTCCTGGTCTCCCTTTTCAGTGGAGGAAAACAGGAGTTGAGGAAAGGAGGAGGTTACATTTCAAGATCAATCTGTCCAGTTTCAGGAAAGGGAGAGACTACCTTAGGCTCTTTAGTATAAAGACAGCCTCTCTTCAAATCTGTGCACAGTACATACTGCAATGGATCCTAATCCAATTAATCTTGGGGCAGAACGTGTCGACTTCTGTACCTGATTAGTCCATCTTCTGCAGCACTCCAGAAGGTGTTTGGCCACATGGGAGCCGTGGCAATCCGTTTGACTCTGTTGGTGTGATCTCCAAACATGTGGATGGTCTCCTTCACAGTCAAGTCATGGACGTGCACCTTGGAATCTGCAGCTCCCGTGATGAGGATCCGATCCCCTGAGTGTGGCAAGAACTGTGGGAGACAGATGTGACATCAGACTCGAGAAGTGCTGAGGCTGTTCATGCAGACACAGCTGAGCTGTCCTGGCAGGTCACAGCTTTAGGAACATGTGATGACCATGCTATTACCTATGTGACACAGAGGCCAGTGTGCACACTCAAGAGTCACCAACTACACACAAAATTGTCTCTTGACCACACACCTCAATGCGCTAAAACCATTTCCTTTGACTTTACAGGGAGAACAAGCTAAGCCAGGGAGTTTTAATGATTTAATGCATTTTTTCCTCAACATTCAAAATATTAAATTATTTGGGGAGGGAAACTGCTTGCAGGAAAATGTTTCCCAGCAAGGTGCTTTTCTCTTGCTGCTTAGGTTGCTGATTTTGTCAGTCATTTATACCTTCCAATCACATACCTTGACAGAAAAAATGTTTGCAGTATGTCCTGTGTGCATAGAAAGGAGTTTCTTGTGGTGCAGAGGATCCCAGACAATGGTATGCTGGTCATCGGAGCCAGAGGCCAACAAGCTACAACAGAAAGAAGCACCCATCAGGTATTCTTCTGCCCTAAGCTGTGACTTGTTTCTTAAAGTGGTTTGACCACAGACAGACTTTGAGTTAATTCAGCTCTAAGAAGACCATGTCCTCTCTCTTCTCAGCTACATGCTCTTGTTGCTCCCCATGCACCAATCCATTAAGATGGTTCTGCTAGCTAAACCAGCCAAATAGCAACTCCACAGAAAACTGAGTGGGTTTTGTTGGTTTAGCCCACTGCACCCACTCACCGCCCATTCAGATGGCACAGGGGAAAACAACAGCACTGTTTGGTCAACAACAAATGCAGGGTCTCCACTTCCCTCATCACTCTGGCTGCTTACTGCCCCACATTATCCCCAAACTCAAGCCAAAGCATTCACTCCTGGTCTTTGGAAGTGCCCAACAGTCCCAAGCCAGGGTGCTTTTAGTGATTCACACACTGCTTTTCAAGTGTAGGGTGTGGCAGCGGCATGGCAAGGCATTATTCACTTCATACATCTACTTTCCTTTGAAGCAACAGACTCTGACATCTGCCAACTGTCAGCTGTTTTAAACTTATTTCCCTGTAGCCAGGTCTCTTTCAAGTAGACAAAATCTTCCCTGGTAAGTAATTCTGAACACTATCAGCCAATAGACTTTGGATCTTGTAAGAAGCATCTCAAGAAACACAGGCTCTTCCTTCCATCCAGTCATTTCTCATGCAGATACTCTTTATCTCACTTTGTTAACAGAAGTGCTCTTAAGTTTGGTTTACCTCTAAAATGCTCTGCCTCTCTCCCTTATATATTTGTCCCCAGCAGAAGCTTTTAACAGCATGGTGAAGGGGGTGGGGAAAAGTCACTACCAGCTGGGCAAATCCTAAAGATCCATTATAATCCATAATACCACTTAAGAGAAGAGAAGCAGCCTTCCATCTCCACTTCTTAGGCTGACCATTTCCCTTCTGAACTCACTAAAGGGGCATTTCTAAGAATATACAGATATATTTAACAAAATAAAGCTTCTTTTGAAGAGTGAGCTCTACTACAGTTCAAAACTTGGAGCCCGAGCTCCCCTTCACCAGGCATGGGAAGCAGCTATTTAGGATAAGACGACCTCCATCCTGCTCTTGGGAGAACCTGGGGTTATCAATCTGTTGATGCCCCGAAATGAACCTCATACTTACTCTCCTTTCTCATTCCATTCTAAACAGTTGACACACCCAGAGTGACCCTGAGAAAAAAAGGGAAGGTGGTATTACAAAAACTTCAGACTTATCACACAGAGCTGTTCTAAGAAAAGGACACAGCAAGCTCCCCACACATAACAACTTGTTCCAATACCAGGTTTTTTAATTCCAACCCTGCAAAAACCCACCCACATAGCAGATAAGCACCTCCAGAAAAGATAGAGATTCTAGAGCAGTTGGGGTAGAAAAGGCAAAATGAAATGAACAGAAAAAAAAAATGGTGTGTTGAATAAAATGGCATTTTAGTCTCAGAGGCTACAGCTGAAATCCCGCTTACACAAGGAAAGGTGACTTTGCTTCAAAAGCCCTTGGCTAGGCTGACAAATTACATGCACAGGTTCTCTGGGAACACAGGGAAAAATCACTTTTGGTAACTCTTTTAGAAGCACCTTGCTGCTGGGTGACTGTATCAGACATCTGCACCCAAATTAACCAACAATAGCATCAGGGAAGACTAAGAGAGCACTGAGCAGTGTTTGAGAGGGGAGATGTGATTGAAAAGGGGGGCAAAAGAATCCTTCCCTCCCCCAAACCAAGATCTTTTTAAGCTGTGTCAGATTGCAACACAACAACCTATTCTTTAGGCAACACACTACACTTTTCAGCACTAGAGCTGAGTGTCTCCAACAGTTGGTGACTGCCTTCTGCAGGCACCACTGCTGGGATTAGCTGATCCACACCCAGTAAAGGCTCTCTTGTTGGTGCATTAGGTAACGCAGAAAGCTCACACAAGATCTCCCTGAGCTATTCCTGGCTCTAATGCAGTTTAGGGGACTAAGTGATCAGTACCTATCTCAGACAAGAGAGAACCTCATGGATTCCCTCATGCTGTCCCTTCTGCAGTGAGTTGTACAACGAGGAGCTCAGTTTGCTCTTTAAACATAGCCCACTTACCTGTAATTCTGCTTCGAGACCCAGGCGGCGAATGAATGGATCGGTGACGTGATAGTGTCGTTCGAAGCCCAGCGCACCCCTCTCCTGCATGAGGCAAACAAGGCCCACACTGACTACACAAAGAAAACACTTCTTTTTTCCTTTAAGAGAAGATTAAAGCACTCTAAAAATCAAGCAGGGACCTTGCCAGGCATTAGGGTGTCCATAGCATCAGATACGTGTAGTAGGGAGACAGCATTGCATCACCTGCAGGTGGGCAGTTTGCAATCCTTGCCCCTGAATTGGTTGATCTAATTGCCAGGCTCCAGGTGGGTAGCCAAGACAAGGTCTGAAAGGTCCACTCCTAGGCAGAGTAAGTTTCCTACTTTGGGCCAGAAAGAGAAGATACAGAAGAGCTTGGGAATGCCTGTCATTATCCCTTGGTGAGGATTTCAGGAGCCTGAGGACTGCAGCACTAGAGCACAGCTCCTCAGAACTCTGCCGTTACATGGAATCTGTCCCGATGCACCACCACCACGGCACAAAGACCTGGGCAACGCAACCAGACAGCATCCTTTAGAGATGGCTTATTTCATCCGAAATGGAGCAGGAGTCTGTTGCTGCAGTACCACAGCACAGCCTGTTCCACGGGGACGAGAACAGCTGCCACAGAACTGCGTCAGTACAAATGAAGGTGAAGGAAAGCAGGACAGTTGTTTCCCCTGTGATCTCACAGGGTTCACAGATGCGTTAGCAGATGGCTTCGATGAAAGAGGGCCAGCTGCAGAGGCAGGCATGAAGGAAAGGGAGTGGCAGTCATATTTTGGATGGAACATCTAATGTCCAAGGAGATTCCTTCCTAGGACCTGATCCAGCCTCGGCCCTGTCCCATGCCAAGTTATAGTTAGGGAAAGACAACTGAAGCCTTCATTATCACCATTTATAGATGAGAAAACTGATGTCAAAGACCACAGGGATGGTACCAGGAACCTGTCAACACTCACAGCGCAGACACAAAGAACCAGCGCGCTGCATCACTGCTCTGCAGACCAATGAACCCCACACAACAAAAGGTATTTGTATCAAAACGGAAACAGATAAAAGGGGACTGAAGGAAAAACAAAACAAACCAGGCACTTTGTAGTAACTTTCCATCACAAACTCCAAACCCCTTGACATATTTTTACAGATAGCATTCCCAAAACACTGCTAGGCCCAGTGTAAGGTGCTGCACTTATAATTGCCTTGGTATTGCAACTGCAGTGGCTTTGTGAGGTCTATGCTGTAGGATATTGCTTTTCCTACAGGAACTGTCAGGCTTCGCAATCTTCCCAAGGTCACACATAAAAGTCTAACAGAGCAGGCAGTGTGAGAAAGTCCCAAGCTAATGCACTAAACCACAGAACCATCCCTTCCTTGTTAGGGCAGCAAAATAAATCTTTGCACACGGATTAAATTACAAGCTTATAATACAAAGTTTGGGACCAAACTGCAAAGTGAAGCAAGCATTCAAGCTCCCAGTTTCTTATTCTGGGCACTAACAGACCCCTTTCGTGAATGCTGATTACCAGCAACACTGCACATGATTTAAGGCCTCTGAGTTGAAGCAATAATTGCCCATTGTGCCTGCAGTAGCTAAGAGATATTACACAAGTGCAGCCGCCAGATGACTGATCCGACCACCGCAGAAGTTTTTCCCTACACAAAGGAAGCAACACACCACTCTTTAAAGAAAAAGAGACAGAAAGAGACTGAGATCATTAGCTTTACTACAGTCAGAAAATACCTTTGATAGCAAGATCACACAAAGAGAGCACACAAAGAAACAGACAGAAAACTCATGAGGGAAGCTGGCTGAGGGTCCTTTATGGTGCCCAAACACAAGCAGCCGTGTTTCTCTCTTCAATGCCATACTCAAAAGGAACGGCCCTGCTGATGTCAAACTAGCACGGCCTGCTCCTGTTAGGGAGAAAAACTGTATTCCTGTTATGCCATACTTCATCCCAGCTCTTCATTAAGGGTAGTGACAGGTCCTGTGTGTTTGTTATCTTAAGCTTCTTACACAGTCTATCAACACATAAGTAGCAGAGATCTTTTCAGAAGCAAAAACAACATGAGTAGTTCCCATCCCACTCTGGACACCATTTCTGTACCTGCTCCCCACCCAACACCAGCAAACACTCAGCTAACACATACCTTGATCTGTCTGTGGATGATGTCTCGGGTAATGTTTGCTTTTGCCATCTTCTTGCAATGGGGCAGACGAAAAGAAGCTATCGGAGGAGTTGCTGCGCATCCAAGCATGCCAACAGAGCAAAGATCCACAGCAAGGGCATTTAATTACCTGCAGGACAGAAGAGGGAGAGAACAAAAGCAGGCGTACAAACATTAGGCCATTCATGTACAGCATCAAGTACTTTGTTTTCAAACAATAGCAGTGGCTAAGAACTGAGAAGTTTTGTATAAAGGCTCTTGATGAAACTCAAGGATGGGAAGGAATAATCTAAGACTGAAGAACTCCAGACTGAAGAGGCCACCACCAGTGTGCAGAGAAATTCAAAAGGAGCAAAACTCCTGGACTAAATCAGCTTAGAAAAGCCACGTTTCTCTGCCAGCAAAGACCCTGCAAGTCTAGGGTAGTGCCCTGTCCCACAGCTCGTCTCCCACTGTTACACGTCCACTCATGCCTCATTTCACTTCTCCCAAACTCTGCAAGACTTATTACAGTGGGAATAAACAGAACATCGATATTTTTGGCCACCTCTTCTCTCTCATTTACTACATTTGATTATCAGCCAAACAAAAATAAACAAAGGAGCATAAGTGTTCCCTAGAAACCAAAACGGGCAACCATCAGGTGACACTATCATCTGAGCACCCAGCTGCATTAGCAACAGAAAAGGGGAGATCATTTACTGCTGCAGTTGCAGGAGAAATTAGACTTTTCCATGCTTTTAATGGCGTTCCATATTTAAAGCACTAACCTAAACAATTTAAACCCCATAAAATCAGCTACACCTGCCAGAAACCATTCACATTGAGGGGTTATTGTCACCAATCGTGCTCTGAGTTATTGTCACCAATCCTGCTCTGGACAGGCTGCTGAGCAATGGACCAGCTCATCTCTGAGAAATTATGTCATTCACCTCATTTCCATACTGCATTTCTCATTTCCATACTGTATTTCTGTTTCAAAAAATAATAAATAAATTCAAACAGCCATTTTGTCCCATGTAACCCCACAGGTTTAAATTCTCTTTAAAAGCATTCACAAGCAGAAGAAGCCAAAACTTCCCAATGTGTCCTTTTCTGAATAAGGAAAAGCTGATTCACTGAAACAAGAATGTTTCACAGAAACACAGCAGCAAGTGACTCTGCTGAGGCCAGGCAGAAGTTTTGACAAACCCTGCCTGATTTTCTACCCATTCACCCACTGAGTTGCTGCAAAGTGAGGGCTTCTACCATCAGCGATGTCAGGGCCATGCAGACAAAACCATGAGGCTCCTGCACCCCAGCATCCACAAAGCCCTGGGCTTCAGCTGCAGTTTACTTTCAAAAATCCATTAGCATGCACACAGGGTGGGAAGTACCAAGAATTCACCTTTCCCCACAGAAAGCCGAGTTTGTCCAAAGTGGAAGTTCAGATCACTTTCCTAACACAGATGGTTCCTCTGCAGTGAGCACAGAAACACTGTTAGACCTACAGATAGCAAGAAAAGCCATACAAACATTGGAGAATCGGATTTTCTAAGACCTAAGGAAGGTCTTTAGGGTAGCCATAGGATCTGTCCAACCAACACAGAGATAGGGCAATGTTTGTACATCTCTGAAGCTGAACGTCCCTCTGGCAGAATCCAAGCAGGTTGTTTTCCAGTCCTAGTTTGTGCATATGATGGGAACAAAACTGATAAAACTCCCACAGTGCAGGCCTTGAACCCAAGGTGAGCCAGGACAATGGGAGGCCTTTGCACAGCCAACCTGATCCCAGCTGATGCTCAGTGAGGGCAAACGAGGCTGCGCTTCCACCAGGACTGATTCAAACCCCAGAGGTACACACGGCAGCCCAAATGTACCACTACTCGAGTCCAGTGTCTGCAGCAGACGTGTCCAGTGAACCAGCAACCTTTGCCACACATCTCAAGATCACCACGGCAAAAAGCCGCTCAACTCTCTCCCCCAGATGCCGAGCCACCAGCTGAGATTTTTTTGGACCCCACCACAAAATGGGGCTCTCTCGGAGACCACTGGTCAGCCTGAAACTGAGCTACTGTACACATATCTGTCCATCATGTTTGTATTTAATCCACATTCCTTTTTCTCCAGAAGCACAAGCAGGAAAGCCAGCACGCGTGCCCAGGAAACCACCTCATGTTTTAAGCATGAGACTTAAACTCATAGGACAGCCTTCCCTCATCCCTCACGGTTCCAAACCTGCCTGGTATACCCCAGACAGGACTAAAAAACTGAGATCCAGATTTATCCACAAAAACAGTCTTAACAGCCTGTAGCAGAAGGGGGATCATCCCACCTGCAGTCAGATGCGGTTCACTCGTGCGCTCTTCCATTCCTGCAATGCGAAGCTCCAGAGACAGAAACAGAACTTTCGCAACACTTGGGCTTTAAATCCGCAGTCAAAAATTAACTCCCCACAGATTTCTGCAGGCTGTGGGCTCACAATATCCTGGGTTGTATTTACCCTGACAGTAACCAAAGTGTCCCTTAAGCTCCTGGAAAAATGTGCTTTCAAAGAGTGCTTCAGGGTACAAGCAGGAAGGGGAGGAACAAAATTCTCTCACTTTCTCCCACTGGCTCTTCTAATTTTCCTGAAACACTTGCTCTATGTCTGGAAACAAAGCCTCAACAGTGATAACTCAAACAATTTTGTTGTTTTAATACTGAATGGTCTCAATGCAGGTGGGATTTAGGGGGTTGCTCCTGTCCTTAAAGGTCTTTTCCCCTTGCAGAACCACCTTCATGCACCTCCCTACTTCACTTACACACTTGACACAGACAAGTGTCAAGACGTGGGCTTGAGAGTTCAAACCTGGGGACCACTGCCCTTTGGAAAAGCTCCATCACTGCTAAAAAGCTCCACATAGCAGCAGCACTCATTCTTAAATCAGCAATCTTAAATAAGCAAACCAGTTCTGAACTGCTCAGATGTGCCCAAGTTTCTCAGTCTCCAAACTCAAGGTCATTGAAAAACTGCAGCACTTTGCACACTTCAAGCCTTGCGGATACGCAACTCATCCCAAAGGAAGATTCCAATGACCCTTCCCTTAAGCATCTATAAATGACATCACCCATCCAAACACCACCTGGGACCCAACACCACAGACTTCTTCAGCCTCACAACTTATTATCCCTATCCCCTTTACCTTGATTTTCCAAGAGGTCACAAGTTGAAATTAAAACATATGCATATATATAGGTAGATTTTTGCAACAAACCCAGAGAAACAAGAGGAAATGACCTGGTTAGCAGCAGACACCTCTTAAAAAGAAGGTTTTGCTACAGCTGAAGGAGTTGCTAGGAGCAGTAGTTGCACCCCAGGACAGATGGCTCAGAACACAGAGCCAGCCAACAACAGAGTTGCTTACAGAAGAGGTGGGATCTGAGACTTGACAGACCCCGTACAAGAGGATGGTAGTAGCATCAGGAAAACCTTCATATGCCCAGAGATGCTGGCTCAAACAGCGGTTATAGTTCCTCTCTAAGCTGGCATCCCACCCCTTCATCCACCAGCTGACACAGGAAGAAATGGAAGATGCAAGACAACACCTCAGCCCAGCACAAGGAACAGCCCGATGCCCAGAGCCACATGACCCAGGAGTTCCACGAAGGAGTTTAGCCAGCAGAGGAGGAAAGGCCAATCTCTTCTACAAGGAAAGGGGCTGCAGGTCACCCACCGGGCAGGGGAAAGTTTCACGGAAGGCTTTAGCGAGGGAAAGGGGAGCAGGGGAGGGAGCAAAGCACAATCAGCCCTTAGGAAAGGGGGGCAGAAAGTGAGGACAGGGCACTGAGGGGGGAAAGAGAAGTCAAAACGCAGGGGCTGTACCGGGCAGACAGGTGGGTATCAGCCAGAGGGTGCGGGTATCGACAGGGCCAGGTGGAAAAGGTGCTTGGATAGAGGGAGAGGGCAGGCAGAAGGGATAGAGATGAAGGGTGGGATAAAGGAGGGCTTTGTAAGGGGCCAAGCTCCTGGCTGAGAGGTGGCAGGAATGCCTGACAGGGAAGGGGGCAGGGGTAAGTGACAGGAAAGACAGGATCACAGGGGCTGTGGGGAGCAAAACAGACAAGAAGGGGGGATAGGTGACAGGGAAGGTGGGACAGGTGTCAGGGAAGGGGGGACAGGGGACAGGGAAGGGGGGACAGGGGACAGGGAAGGGAAGGGAGGGATAGGGGACAGGGAAGGGAGGGATAGGGGACAGGGAAGGGAGGGATAGGAGACAGGGAAGGGGGGGACGGGAAAAGGGAAGGGGAAGCTGCAGGGACAACAGGGACAGGAGACAGGGAGGTGGGGACAGGTGGCAGGGAAGGGAGCACAGGAGGCAGGGAAGCGGGGGACAGGAGACAAGAAGGAGGGCAGCTGACAGGGAAGAGGGAAAGGTGACGGGAAAGGGAGACTGGCAGAAGGGAAGGGGAACTGGTTACAGGGAAGTGGGACAGCTGACAGGGAAGGGGAATAGGTGACTGGGAAAGGGGACAGCAGTCAGAGAAGGGGGATAGCTGACAGGGAGAGGGGGTAGCTGACAGGGAGGGGGAGACAGCTGACAGGGAGAGGGTACAAGGCAGGGAAGGAGAAGCTGGCAGGGAAGAGGGGATAGTGGACAAGGAAAGGGGGGACAGGTGACAGGGAAGGGGGGCTGGGTGACAGGGAAGGGGCAGCTGCAGGGAGGAGGGCGACAGGAGACAGGGAAGAGGAGACAGGCGGCAGGGAAGGGGGAGAGGTGACAGGGAAGGGGGGATACGATACAGGGAAGGGTGACAGCAGTCAGGGAAGAGGACAGCTGGCAGGGAAGGGGCAGGTGACGGGAGGAGGGGCTGCGGCGGGCGGGACCGTTACCTGTCAGGGCCTCCCGGGTGCGGGTGCAGCGGGCACTGCAACTTGCGAAGCTGCCTCCATGCGAGGGGGACAGCAGAGAGCGGCAGCGAGCGGTGAGACAAGCCCGAGGTGACCCCGGGGCGCGGGCAGGGCCCTCAGGCTCGGCCCCAGTCCTGGCCCCCCGCCCCTGCTCGCCCCCTCCAGCCCCGGGCCCAGCAGCTCCCCCCGCCGCACTGCGCATGCGCTACGCCAACTGCGCCAACTGCGCCACCGCCCGCCTCGCGCCCGGCCCTGCGCAAACTGCGTAAGCCGCTTTCGAGAATACCGTCCCGTCCGGTCCTCACGGGCACCGTCAGTCCCCTGTGATTGACAATGCTTTCAGCCAATAGAAGCGCGCAGGGAGCGTCCTGTGGAGGGCTCGACCAATCGACGTGGAGGGAGGCGGGAATGCCGCGGGGCGCAGGGGCTGCTGGGAGTTGTAGTCATTGAGGAAGGAATGGCGTCCTGTTTGGGGGGGAGCTGTAGGGCCTGGTCATTTCCCTCTATCCCTCTCGCCAGGCCTTTTTGCAGCTTCCCTTCCTCCTCACCTCTTCACCAAGAGCGGGGGCTGCTCAGAGCCAGGCCTTGCTGAGGCTGGAGCCTCTCAGCTCGCAGGACAGAGCTGCTTCATGCTCCCCCACCCCAAGGATTCTGGGGCTCTATGGGGAGCTTGGGCTTCCCAGCCCCTTTTCCATGACCTCCTCCAGGATCATCCTGCCCTAGAGAAAGCCTCCAGGCTGGTGCCTCCATGGCAGGAGCTCCTGACAGGCAGTGGGGCTGCAGACAAGACACAGAATCACAGAACTGCTTGGTTGGAAAAGACCTTTGAAACCACTGAGTCCAACCGTACCTGTCCACTACTGAACCATCCCTGAGCATCTTATCTGCCCGTCTTTTTAAACACCTTCAGGGACAGTGACTCAACCACCTCCCTGGGCAGCCTCCGAGTGCCTCACAACCCTTTTGGTGAAGAAATTTTTCCTGATGTCTAATCTCAACCTGCCTTGGTGTGATTTGAGGCCATTTCCTCTTGTCCCATCACTTGTCACTTGGGAGAAAAGACCCACCTGGTTACACCCTCCTTTCAGGCAGTTGTAGACAGTGATAAGGTCTCCCCTCAGCCTCCTCTTTATGCAGCACAAAGTTATGGGTTTTGAAGAGGAAAATATAATTCTATGGAAAGAGCCAGGGGGTGGCAGTGTTTGCAACAAGCTTCCCTTCGCCTCACCTTCCATATCCACACGCCTGGACACTGGACACTGCTGCCTGAGCTTGGGGTATGGCACGCCTGGGACCTCCACTTGTCCTAATTATCTTAACACACACAATCCCAAAAAGGAGGAAGGAGGTGTGTGCGTAAAATAAATTAAAAGGCATGAATTCATCTCTCTGTAATTGATTTCCACAATTAAACAGTCTGAAGCCTATTAATAAAGCATAATGAATAGTTTGAATTCTCATTTAGAACTTAATTCCATGGCTCCTAGATGATCCCAGCTGCACCACAAAAGAAAATTGCTACTTCACTGTTCTGTGTGAACAGAAGGAGCAAAAAGTCCCCTAAATCAGACATTTCATGGAAGTGAGAGGACTCTCCCTACACCTCCAGACTCACAAACGACAGACCAACTGTTAGCTGTAATGATTTGTCTCCATCTCATAACCCATTAACTTATTCAGCTGTATCATAGTTCTTTACGGCAGATAATTGTTAATTGTTGATTCTGCATCTGTCCAGACTCTTTTAATTAAACAAATAATAATTGTGATCCATCACTATCGTTCTTACAACAGGGTTTTATCTTCTTTTCTCAGATATCATCCTCACACGGATCTAAAGCTCTACATGGAAATCAGGCACGCTTCAGATGCCCTTGACACATCAACTTTACTCGCTGATGGAGAGAAAATTGGGGCACAGGGGGTGGATTTTTTTTCTGAGCTGGAAACAGACACAACAGTGGCTGAAACCAAGGAGGACCGGGGGTACTGGCTGGTCCTGATGTCAGAGATGAACTTTCCTGCTGTGGTCTCCAAAGGAACTGGAGGCACCTTGGGGAATGTAAACAAGGCGTTCTCCTCCCAGGGCTGACCTCCTGCAGTATAAACACCACCCTGGAGAGCAGAAACAGGGCTACAGGGGTTTCAGTCCAAAGTGAAGTACAGGGAACAAGGAATAAAACTCCTGGAGAGCTGGACTTGCTCTTTTTACAATGTCTCAGGGAAAACAATTTATACGGAAGATATTTTTTAATGCTTTCTGTGAATATCTGTCTCCTCTTCTGTCCCCAATCTGTGCTACGCACAAGAAAAGACAATTCAGTGTAAAAAAACACAACACGTGCACAAAAGTTAAGTTTTACACTCCATGCCATAGTCAGGAAGTTGCAGCATGCAGGGACACAGGTCTCTATGGGTCTCTATGGGTCTCTATGGGGCCTCTATGGGGCCTCTATGGGTCCCTTTGGTGTCTCTGTGGGCCCCTGTGGGGCCTCTATGGGCCTCTGTGGGTCTCTGTGGGTCCCTTTGGGGTCTCCAGAGGTCTCTATGGGTCCCTGTGGGGCCTCTACGGGTCCCTTTGTCTTCTCTATGGGTCCCTTCCCTTTTGGTGTCTGCCTGGGTTCACCTCCCGGTGCAATCTAAATGATGTTTCCCTTTTGATGATTAACACCTGCTGGAATATATTTAGAACCTCTGATCAAAGCTTCAAGGAGGATTCTCTCAACACA
Organism: Tapera naevia; assembly: GCA_033556795.1. Taxonomy (NCBI): domain Eukaryota; kingdom Metazoa; phylum Chordata; class Aves; order Cuculiformes; family Neomorphidae; genus Tapera; species Tapera naevia. The sequence continues at coordinate 341,935 of JAUMJJ010000382.1, forward strand.
AAGGCTGACTCCTGTATGATTTACATGAGAACACAATTTCAGACATTTTCTGGGTATTGTATTATGGGTTATGAAGATCCATGTGCTTGCATGGCCTGGAGTAGCAGGGGGGATACCTGTGTCTGGGTCAGAGAAGGTGTCCAGCTTCACAGTTGCTCCAAGACATGAGGTGTGACAGAGGCCGAGGAACATAATTATGAACTCAGGTCTGTACCCACTGTCTGATTTTGCTCTCCAAGGCCCAACAGGACGAGCTCTGGTCTATTACAAGTTACGTGATTTGCTTGATGGGACATTTTTAAAGCTCCATCTTCCCGTTCATGTTGTGTTGCTCTTTCTTTGCAGGCTGAGAAGCTTAATCCTAATTATGCTCCTTCCTGGTGCGAGGGTGGTGCAAGTTCCAAGAACTACTGCAAGCATCTCGGCTGGGCCATGAAAAGCTGGAGGTGAGTGGACTGCAGAGGCATAAAGAACTGAAAACAGCCCCAAGGCAGCTCAAGCCTCAAGGCCCTGTGGGGATATTTGCCACTGTCAGAGTGCTGCAGTGCTGATGGATTAACTCAGGCACACAGATTTAATTGGATGTCTCCAGGTCTTCATCTCCAGAGCTGGAAGAAGCTGGAATATCTTTCCACTTCGCCAAGAATTTGCACCACCCAAACTCCTTTGTGGAGTTCAATAGGTTGAAAGGCACTTGTCCAGCCACTGTCACTCACCCAACGAGGCTGGGAATGTACGCTCCCAAAGCAGTGAGACATTAATTGGATGCTGCATCCTCCACTGGCAAATATAACCAGGTACTACATAGCTCTGACCTATCCACCACAGCTGCTGGTGGATCCAGGCATGAGGAGGCGGAAAAATCTGACCCAGTTATTTCCTTGTACCTGTTTTAGCTTCTGGGAGCTCTTACTGAAGGAAAAAACAGTCCCAAGAGTTTTCTCCTGAACAAGTCTCTGGCTGTCTGAGTGCTGGCAGCACCCAGCACCCAGTCCTGCTTCAACCGAAACGCGCACCAACCGCCGTCGTCTGGGATCAGGCTTCTCACCCAGATATGACTAAGCCCTTTCAAAACAAGAAACGCTCAGGATTCCTTGCTTAATTGCTAAAACAGATTAATTTGACTATCCAGAACATAACCGAGCGGAAGAGGGGCGTTGACACACCTGGCAGGTTCCTGCTTGGATTGATGATTCACTTTAATTGACGGGTCACGTTTGGTGATGATTCCCACCAAGTAGCTGTCGTGCCTCCCCTCCTGTCTGCTGGGAAGGCAAAGAGCTGCATTCCCTGCAGCTTTCCCTGAGTGAGTCCAACTGCCAGTGCTTTGGGAGCCGATGTCATCTTCAAACAAGAATGTAAGCGATGCAAACCAGCGAGCGTAACCTTCAAACCTTGAGTTTTAGCTGCCATGCATCATCTCAAGGGCCCATGCCTTCCCCACACAGAGTGCCCCCAGGGATTAGGAGCTGCATCTTTGCTAAAAGGCTCCTTTAATCCTAAAGTTTAGCTAATAAATCAGTTTGAAACTCCCACTGGTTTTGATGGCTCCGGTCACACTCACACACAACACTCAGGAAGCCAGAAACACAGCCAAGAAATCAGGGTGGCTGAGGAACCCCCCCTCCACCCCCCATGCCACTCCAGTGGTTTTATTAGAGCCTTATCAGATTTCCTGGTGACTCAGACTACGCTGGTGACTGGGACGAAGGGCACAGATGGGGTTACAGCACTATGTTGGTCCAGAATAGCAGCCAATGCCCACCAGTCCCATCTCTCTGGAAGTCAACGCCCTGCAAACCCCAACGGCCCCGGAGCAGTGCCTCCGTGCTGAGGCTGAGCAGACCATGGCTGTCCCTCTCCAAGAAGCAAACACGGAGGAGATATTTGGCTGCTCTGCTCTCCTCAAGAGGCCCTGAGTGCTCTGCCAGCCTCGTGAGCCCTGCCTGCTCCCTTGCAGGGTGCCTGAGTCCTCCACCCACAGTCTCCCTGCCACCCTCACACTGCTGGGCATGGTGTAGTGCTGTGTCACCCCACTGCACCCCTCCAGCAGTAGGCACCCACCAGGCCAGTCCAAAGATCTCGTATCCCTACCCTTTTTTTGGACTCACCTATATTAGGAGTCCTTTGACTCCTTGCACCCCCCCATCTCTGTGCACCCCTTCTTGCATTCCTTCCTCGTGCATCTTTGCACCCAACCTTGCATTAGCATCCTCTGCCTCTGTGCATGTTCTCTTTGCATTGAATCCCCTCAACTCCTTGCACCCCCACCTCCCTTTGAGGCTTGCACCCTCACCCATTGCTTGCCTCTTCCCTGTGCATCCCCTTTTCAGTTGGATCCCATCTTGCCTTATCACCCTCCCACTTCTCTACCGTCCCCTTCGCACAGCACCCCACTGTGCACTGCACCCCACTTTGCACGGGCACGTCTTGACCTCCAGGCACCCCTTTTGCAGTAGCACCCGCCCTGCCTCGTTCCTTCCTCTCTTCTTAGTGCCCCTCCTTGCATCACACACACCTCCCACCCACACAACCCCTCTGCACTGTACCCCCTCTTGCACTGGCACCCCCAGCTCCTGCACTCCCTCTTCCCTTCTCCCACTCTGCTCAGCAGAAGCACCTGGCTCTGCAGGGCACCCCATCTTCCATCAGGACCCTACGCTCTTGTGCTCCTCCCTTTGCCCTGCACCCCTCCTTGCACTGTACCCCTCCCTGCATTGCACCCCTCCACGGGCCCCCACTTTGCACTGCACTCCTCTACCTTCACGCACCCCCTCTGCCCTGCGCCCTCACCCCTCAGCCACCCCTCTGCCCCAAACCCCTCTTCCAAAAGCACACCCCCACCTCCACGCAGCCCCTCCTGCTCCATGTACACCCTCTGCCCTGCACCTCCTCCTCCACCAGCACCCCCCTTTGCACCGCACCTCTTTACCTCCGCGCATCCCATGCAACCTCCTCGCAAACCCTCTGCTCCGCACCCCTCTCCCTCCACGCACCCCCCTTTGCACCGCACCCCTCCGCGCAGCCCCTCTTCCTCCATGCAACCCCTCTGCTCCGCACCCCTCTTCCACCAGCACCCCCCTTTGCACCGCACCTCTTTACCTCCGCGCATCCCATGCAATCCCCTCGCAACCCCTCTGCTCCGCACCCCTCTCCCTCCACGCACCCCCCTTTGCACCGCACCCCTCCACCTCCGCGCAGCCCCTCTTCCTCATGCAGCCCCCTTTGCACCACACCCTCCATGCACACCCCACCCCTCCGCCTTGCACCTCCCCTTGCATCGCTCCCAACGTTGCACCCCTTTTCCCCCAGCACCCCCCTTCGCCTTGTACCCCCCCCTCCTTCGCCGCCAGCCCCGCCCCTCCGCCTTCCTCCTCCTCCTCCCCTCCTGCCCCGCCCCCGCTGGGCCGATCCGGCCGCCCCAGCAGCGTTCGGGCTGTTGGTGGGGCGGCTGCAGCCCCCCCCCCCCCCCCCCCAACCCCGGACACCCCCACCCTCCCCCGGAGACACCCCCCCCCCCCAGGCACAGCCATGGGCGCCACGGCCCTGCACGCCCTGCCCTGGGCTGTGCTGCTGTTGCTGGGGCCGCTGCTGCCCTGCCAGGGCTTGCAGCCCGACCCCCTGCTCACCCCCACCCCTCCGCCCCCGGGCGAGGACACGGGGGGTTTCACCCTTGCTCCCCCCGCCGCCCCCCACGAGATCCACCCGCTGGGCAAGCAACCCAACGGCTCGGGCGAGGGGCACGGCAAGCACCGCAAAGCCTTCCCGGTCCTGGGCATCGACTACACCCATGTCCGCATCCCTTTCGAGATCTCCCTCTGGATCCTGCTCGCCTGTCTCATGAAGCTGGGTAGGTGGGCAGCGGCGCGGGGACACGACGGGGGGGGACACACACCGGGTGTGGGGGGGAAGCGGGGAGGGATGCCCCAGCACCCTCAGCATCCCAGGGTGAGACCCCCCCAAACATCCAAGGGTGGGAACCCCTGAGTATCCCAGGGTGGGACCCCCTAGCACCCTGAGCATCGCAGGGTGGGATTCTGAGCTCAGTGAGACTGCTAGTTCCGAGCATCCCAAGGAGGAACCCCTCAGAGCATCCCGGGGTGAGACCCCTCAGCTGAATGGGACAGACACCCTTAGCATCCCAGGTTGGGACCCCCTGGAGCATCCCAGGGTGAGACTACCCAGCTGAATGGGACAGGCACCCCCAAGCATCCCGAGGAGGATCCCCCTGGAGCATCTCAGTGTGGGACCCCCAGAGCATCCCAGAGTGGGACCCCTCAGGCTGAATTAATCAAGAACTTTTGAGCATCCCAAGGAGGATCTCCCTGGAGCATTGCAGGGTGGGACCCCTGGCGCATCCTAAGGACAGACTTCCTGTGAGCATCCCAGGGATCCCCAAGCAAACAAGGAAAAAACCCTCACGCCCTGTGCAGCTTCTCCAGCAGCTGGGGCAGAGGTGGGTACTACTCTCCCCACGACCTTGGGTCTCTGTTGTAGGCCTGGCGGGGGGACAGCAGCACCCCAGTCCCTCTGCTCAGCGCAGCCTCGCTCATCTTGCTGCCCAGCAGCAGGATGAAGGTACTCCCTGACCCCAGACCATCCCCTGTTTGGACCAGGTTTGCTTTGGTGCTCAGGCAGGAGCAGGGAGGAAGCGTCCAGTTTTCTTCTTCACTTCCTTTCTCAACCGCAGATGCCTTTTGTAACCTTGGAGAAGTCACTTAAAAATCTCCCACTGCTTCATCCTTCCCTTCCTCCTCCGCAAACCCAGGGTGGCTGTGCTGGAAAGCATCTGGAGCATCCCTGCATTGAGGATAAGGAGTATCAGGGACCATAGGGCTGGGAAAAGCCACCCACTATGATGACCTGCTCTGGGAAAGCATCAATTTGCCAGGGAGGGGATTGTTGACAAAGTGTTTCCCAAACTTCTGCAGCTGGATCGATACCAACTGAATTACCCCAAAGCGTGTGACGTGATGTAACTGCTCCGTGGCCGCCAGACCTGGCCTCCAGCAGTGCAGAGGCTGAGCTGGCCCCGGTCCCATCAGCAGGGATAAAGCCAGGATGGCAGGTGAAATGTTTCCCTGTCCCTGCCTTATAGCAGGTGATGGGAGGAAGGGAAGCTGAGTGTTTCCTTCATTTTGCTCCTCAATTATCATCAGCGATTTAATGAAGCTAACGGCAGCGCTCGTATGGAGCGCTCCAGCTTGTTGGTTGAAATCTTGCTTTGAGAGCTTTTTTGAGCTGGTGCTTGTTGGAAACCATGCCTGGAGGGGTCTGAGAGAACCCCAAGGAGCTCAGACCCTCCCTGCCCAGTCTTTCCTAACAATCCCTCATCCCCTTCCCAGCCTGCTGTCAGCGTGCGTAGGCAGGTAAAGCCCCATTATCACAATCCCTCTGGGTGTTTGATTTACATGTAGGTGCAGCAGAGCAAACAAGCAGACAGGGCAGAGTGGAACCAGGCAGGATCCATTTATCCCTTCCTGGCTTTGCCCAAAAATTATTTAAGGGCACGTTTATCTCCAAGATGCCTCGCTATAGGAAACACAGAGTGAAATCTCCTTTCCCAGGGCTCTCCCGACGCATGTTAAGCGACCTCTGCTAGCTGTTTGGGGCTATTGCAGTGCGTTTTCAGTCCTCCTGTCTCGGAGAGCAAAGAGTGATGAAATCAGAAGTATCAGTGCGGAAGCTGGTGGAGAAAGGAGGGGCTAACGGCGCCGGCCTGCGTCCCTGCTCAGGGCGTGCTTTGAGAAAGCGCCGCTGGAAAGCACCAGAATGGACAACGGGAAGCAGCTCCCTGGGGACTTACATGGTGGGGGACACAGGGACATCGCTGCCCACCAGCCACCCACCCCCTCCCACGGGCACCTTCCGTCATCGGGGCTGCGTTTGGGTGTTGTGGGAAAGCTGTTCCTGCTGCCTTTGCCTGAAGTTTAGGTTCGTTTGTGCTGCAGGAAAAGTTATTTCTGGCAGCGAGCTGAGCCCCGGCGGTTCTTACGTGTGCAGAGCATTATGCAAGGCTGCGTGTTTAAGGGGTGTATTTTAGGAGGAGCTGCCTCGTGGGTTTGGCAAGGGGCCTTTGGAGATGACAGGTGCTCTGCAGGGCTCCAGGAATGCTGATTATTCCAAAATCCATACCTACACCTCTAACAGGGACAAAGGTCCATTGGAGATGACAGATGTTCCTCCAAGCTACAGGGGTGCTGGTTATTCCAAAATCCATACCTATATCTCTAACAGGGACAAAGGTCCATTGGAGATGGTAGATGCTCCTTCAAGCTACAGGGGTGCTGGTTATTCCAAAATCCATACCTACACCTCTAACAGGGGCTTCAACAGCAGAGCAGTCCTGAAGAATACTTTTTCTTGTCCTTCTCTCCAAGGTTTTGTTTATTCACGTTGCTGTCTTGGTACATAGTTCCAAAGCTGCTGGTACAGCTGAATACTCAGGCTCCCTCTGCTCATGACCTGCAAAAAATGCCTCCCTGCTCAGTGTCCAAATACCAGCCCCATCGATCCCACCCTGGATCAGGGGAGGTTGTGCCAAAGCAGCAAAATAGGCTTTTTTTCACCCAGGGATAGCTCTTGCACAACTGGGCAGTGCTGCACGCACGATGGGACACACACACCTCCAAGCTTCCTAAACCAGACAGGGTTTGGGACATTCAGTTTCCATGTAGAAGGCAGGGGGGATGATGAGCAGAGTAGGAATTTGCAGTGCTTCCTCTCTCTCCCTTGTCCTGGGCACTTGGGGTAACCCTGCAAAACCTTGAGGTGCAAGAGACAAATCTTTTCTCTAGGAGGGGGAATTCGTGCAGTGTGGGCTGAGCATGACAGCCTGGCACCTCCTGACTTCCCTTCCTCCAGCTCCAGGCCCCTTCGCTGGGTTAGGGCTGGTGATTGAGCCACGTGTTGCTGCAAAACTGAGTCTTCAACCCCATGAATGGTTTCTATGTGTCATCTGCTGGCATAGACAGGATGACCATGTAGAGATGCTCAGAAGTGCTTATGGGGCTCTCTTACAGGCCAGGAGATGCAACCTGGCCCTTGTCTTGTTGCTCAGTTTCCCCTCATAGCACTTGATGCTTTAGACAGCTTTCAGGCTGAAATGCCCCCCAGGGTTAGAATCATAGAATCAGGGAATAGGTTGGGTTGGAAGAGACCTCAAAGCCCATCCGTTTCCAGCCCCTGCCATGGGCAGGGACACCTGCCACTGGATCAGGGGGCTCAAAGCCTGCTGTGCTTTTCTGCTTTAGAAGGTAGGGCCTGAGATTTGCTTTGGAGACACAGGTAACCCCCACTCTTTTCCAAGGTGGGTAAGAGCTGCTGGCTTGCAATAAAGCTGTGACAACCAGGCCCCAGCCCGTGGCTGCACCACCAGCGGAGGGACTGCAAACACAATCTGTTATTTACATTCCTGACTCACTCCTTCCCTTCCCCCTGAAACAGAAAATATTTACAGGTGCTTATGGTATTTTTATATACAGTTGAACCTGAATTCTCTTAACGTCTTCTGGAGCCACGTGAGCCAAAAGGTCAATCCAGAGTCAGGAAACCAGGTTCTTGTGCTGAGAAACTCCCCAGCCCTTCCCTACCAGTCCTTGAGCACAGCACAGAGGAAAACCTTATAGTAAGGACACAAATCTGTCAGAGTTAGTCCAGAGGAGACCACGAAGAAGATCCAAGGGCTGGAGCACCTCCTGTAGGAGGACAGGCTAAGAGAGTTGGGGTTGTTCAGCCTGGAGAAGAGAAGGCCCTGGGGAGACCTTAGAGCACCTCCCAGTACTGAAAGGGGCTCCAGGAAAGCTGGGGAGGGGCTCCTGATCAGGGAGTGCAGGGATAGGACCAGGGGGAACGGTTTTCAGCTGGAAGAGGGGAGATGGAGATTGAGTTGAGATCTTAGGCAGAAATGTTTTCCTGTGAGGATGGGGAGGCCGTGGCACAGAGAAGTTGTGGATGCCTCATGCCTGGAGGTGTTCCAGGCCAGGTTGGATGGGGTTTTAAACCCCCTGATCCAGTGAGAACTCAAAAGGGTTCTCAGCAGAGGCTGCCCGCGGAGACGGTTGAGTCACCATCCCTGGAGGTGTTTAAAAGATGGGTAGATGAGGTGCTCTGGGTAGTGGACAGGTACAGTTGGACTCAATGATCTCAAAGGTCTTTTGCAACCAAGTGATTCTATTTTTCTGTGATCCTCTTAGCCTGCTTTTGCTCGCTGCTGCGTGCTAGATGCCAGCTCGCTGCCTGATGCTGTGCTTGGGGCTGGAGCCTGAAGCAATCCCTGAGTCATTGCTCTGTCTCTTCTTCCCCCTTAGCAGCGATCAGCTTTGCCTTGTGTCTGGGTTGGAGCTGGTGGCTGGGGTGTTCCCTCCTTGCAGACCGTCTGCCAGCAGGCAGTGCCAACCCCGCGCCTGCAGAACCATCACCACCGTGTGACTGTCGGGCGGGTGGAAACTGAGCTGGGAAACGGCTGCGAAGTGAGCAGAAAGAGAGCCCAGAGCTGTGGGCAGTGCTGTGTTCTGTAAACTGGAAGGAGGAAGATTTAAATTAGACATAAGGAAGAGATTCTTCATGATGAGACCCTGGCCCAGGTTGCCCAGAGCAGTGGTGGCTGCCCCATCCCTGGAGGTGTCCAAGGCCAGGTTGGATGGGGCTTTGATCCCCCCTGATCCAGTGAGAGGTGTCCCTGCCCATGGTAGGGGGGTGGAACTGGATGGGCTTTGAGGTCCCTTCCAACCCAAACCATTCCATGATTCTGTGGGGACACACTCTGCTTTGGGTGAGTTTTGGTGTCACATCTCAGCCTGGTTTACCAGGCAAGGGGCATCCTGATGTCGGGCTCTGTGTTCCAAGCCGGTTGCCTTTGGCTGGTGCCGACTCTCCCCATCACTGCTGGTGGCTGGGGAGGAACAAGATTAAGGAAGTTTGCGGTGCCTGCAGACTGGTGATAGGGGCTGGAAAAAGAAGAGCAAAACATGACAGATGCAGGGGGAGGTGTGGAGCCATGGGGAGGCTGGGAGCTCCTCTGATCTTAGGGAGAAATGTTTTCCTGTGAGGGTGGGGAGGCCCTGGCACAGGTTGCCCAGGGAGGTCATGGCTGCTCCATCCCTGGAGGTGTTCAAGGCCAGGTTGGATGGGGCTTTGAGCACCCTGATCCAGGGGAAGGATCTTTCCAGTGTGCTGGAAGGAGCAGGGATGTTTAAAAATTGCCTGAGAGACATTTTTAGAGGCTGGCAGCTGCTGACTGGCAGCGAGATTTGGGTGCTAAAACAGTTGGGTGCTTTTCAAATGCTTTTGCCAGCCCACATCCCTCCCCTGAAAGCCAGTTTTTTTGGAGGGGGCCACCCCAGAGTTCCCTGTGATCAGGGACTCAAGGATTCCGTAGGGCAAGAGGTGATAAGCAGAGTAGGAAGCCTGTTGTGGTGGTGGCACAGGATGCAGGAACTGGATCTTGAGACCAGACACGGCAAGAAACACCCCAGAGCAAAGCCACCAGCATGGGGACATGGCTGCTAGTGCCACCTGCAAGGCTTGGAAAGGGGTCAGCAAAGAATTGTTTGAAGCTGTGCTTCACCCCAGCCTTCATCATCGTGTTGGAAATACAAGTGTCTGACGTACGGGATGAGGTTGTCTCTGTTCCCTCCTGCCTCTTGGGCACCAGGCAGGGCTGTGCTGGGCAAGCTTCTCTGGGGACAGCCATCAGCAAAGCTTGGCTGGTGGGAAGGGCTGCCAGAGGTTTCCTGAGCTGTTCCAGCTGGATCCATGGGACTGGTTGATGCAGATTCCCTTGCTGAGCCAGAGGGAAGTGTTTGTCTTAAAACCTGCTGGATCACAAGCCTCAACTCTGGCTTATTTCATGCGTGGGCTGTAGATACCGAGGTGGGAAATGGTCTGAGATCATACCATACATTCCCTGTTTGGGTCAGTGAGCTGGTGGCTGTTCTGCAGGGGAACTGAGCCTTGCTGAAGAGCTGTCAGGAAAGGATTTTGGAATACTGATGCAACTGGTGCCATGAAAATGTGAATTATCATAATAATGAATTTAGGCAGCCTCTTCTAGTGTTGTCTTGTTGCATTCCTGCTTCCTTATTGGGGAAAGATCTAAACACATGCTGTGGTTTCCCTTCCTCTCTGCTTTTCCTTCTGAGAAAGAGCAGCCACGGCATTTTATTTCCTCCCTGCTCTGCCCATTGCTGGTGTCTGAGCACGAACCCATCCAAACTGGTCTCTCCATGGATGTGAGAAAACCATTAGATTAATTAGGGCTGGAAGAGTGAAGGGTTCCTGCTGTGAAACGTGGGATGATGATGGAGCGGGAAAAGCTGAACCCATCTGTAATCACAGCCCGTACGTCCCTGGTGAGCCTTAATGTCCATTAAAGCAGAATTACACTTGGTTTGCAGCCATGGGTTTGTCCCCACAGGGACCTGGTCGCCTGCAGCAGTGCCTGGTTCACCGCTCTGTGTGCTGGACCTTGAGGCCACTCAGGAACCAAAGCTGTTCTCTCATCCCATTTATTAATGAAGGGTTGGACACTGTGTGCCAGGAGTTGAGGACGATCACCCTGATGGATGCTGGCCTGGCTTTCAGGGACATGCCATGAGGTTGGCTCTCCCCTGAGACCTCCAAAAGAGGTGGGGTTGTTTGTGGGGCAGGAGCAGATCATGCCAATATTTGGCCTGTTTGATTCATGTCTTCCATCCCAAATAACAGCTTTCCACGATCCCCAAAGGTGATGGAGCTCCCAGGGGAATTAGTGGGGTGGAGAATGACCCTTTTGCCAACTATTAGCCTGACTAAATAGAGTACTTTGTGGTTGACAGTTCCACGTGGGAGAAGGGAAACTGGCTGGTGGTGGAGGGAAGGGGAGAGGGTGGTTCTTTGGGTTACGAGCACATAAACCTGGGGCACCAAGGGACTGGAGCCCCTCTTCTGCAGAATGGGACAGACATCTCAATGGCACTTGTACAAACCAGAAGCTCGTTGGGCTTGCAGAAGGGTATTTCATTAACACAGTCCTTTCCCTTTTCCCTCCTGCAAGTCCTGGGTTTGGCTGTCGGCTGTGGGGGTGATGGGGGCTGTAGGACCATGTCCCAGGGTTGTGCAGGAGTTGGTCCTTCACTAGAGGATCACTGGAGCTGTGGGATATCGAGACAGGGAACTTTAAAAGTAAGCAGTAATGCGGATGAATCACTGCAGCTGCCTCATAAATGTTTGATTTCACTTTCTTTTCTCTCTCTCTTTTGAGTCCCTAAGTCTTAATTTGTTCAATAAAAACTGAAATCCATCTGGAATTCTCTGTGAAAACCCAGCCTTGCTGAGCTCGGTTACACCTCTCCCCTCCGCTGCCTTCGCTGGGCTTCCTGCATCGTCAGTGGTTTCTTCTCACCCGTCGGGGCTCAAAGCTGCAGGTGTAGTTTTGATAACAGCCTTGGTGTTTTGAATTCTGGGCTGACCACCTTCAAAGGGAGCAGCAAAGAAGCAGGGAAGTTCTGGCAATTGTTTTATTTAACCTGGACCAAGTATCAATGCTTGGCCTTCTCACTTCACAGTGCCAGCTGATAAACCGCCTTGGGCAAGCTGTGGGATCGCCATCTGCCCTACTTGGTGTTTGATATCTTGCTTATCTCTCTAATTTTCCAGTGTCTTCCAGTTGTGTGTTAATTGAGGCTATCTTGTTTTGTTCTGCTCTTTCCTCGGGCAAAAGAACCCTGCTTGGAAAGGTGGAAATGAAATTACAAGCTCTTCAGATGGGCATGCAGGCACACGTTGCTGCGTGTGTTAGAAAGAGTGAGATCAAAGATTGATCGTTGCTTGGAATGAGTAGTGAGAACAAATCTGGTGGTGTGTCACCTCAGGTGGTGGGTCACCTCTGGTGGTACATCACCCCAGCGTGGCCTCCAGCACAGCGTCACCAGCAGGACAAGGAAGGGGATTGTCTCTCTCTGTTCCACACCGGTGTGACCCCCACCTTGAGCAGTGGGGGCAGTTTCAGGCACTGGAGTGTAAAAAGGATCTAAAGCTGCTGGAGAGCATCCAGAGGAGGGCAAGGAGTTGGTGAAGGGTTTAGAGGAGCAGCTGAAGTTGTTTGGTCTGCTCAGCCTGGATGGGACTGAGGGGAGACCTCATCATGGTCTGCAGTTTCCTCACACAGGGAGGAGAAGGAGCAGGTGCTCAGCTTTTCTCTCTCTTGTCGAGCATGGCAGGAAGATGTGCCAGGGGAGGGTTAGGTTGGACATTAGGAAAAAGTTCTTCACCCAGAGGGTGGTGGAGCCCTGGAACAGCTCCCCAGGGAAGCAGTCACAGCCTGACAATATTCCAGAAGCATCTGGCCAATGCCCTCAGCCCCACAGTGTGAATGTTGGGGTTGTCCTGTGCAGGGCCAGGAGCTGGACTGGATGATCCTTGTGGGTCCCTTCCAACTCAGGACATTCTATGATTCCATGGTTCCTTCTCAAGAGAGCTTCACCCACCTGTGTGATGGATTTGGTAGGGACAGGAGTGAACAAAGGCTCGTTGGAAGTCAGGGTGATGTTTTGTGATCCCTGAGCGGGAAGTTGGAGAACACAAAGTATTTCTTGTAATAGGAAGAGAGCAAATGCATTTCCTTCAGTTGCCCAGGAGCAGCTCATAAACGTCACAGCATCAATGGGCTTTGTCTCCAGAAAGTCGCAATACAATCGGCCTTGAGGGACAGCTCTTAAATTCCACTTAATAGAGGATGCTGGTGGGGAAATGATTCCCTGCTCTCCATCAAGCGTGCAAGACACACATTTGCAGAAGCAGACTCCTCTTTGCAGCCAGTTTTGTTTCACTGCCTGGAATTATTCTGCGTTTTGGAGTCACAACATGCTAGATCTTAATGATGTATTTGGAGAGAAGGCAGCTTCCCAGCTCACTGCTGGAGATTTAAACAGCACAAATGCCACAGGCACAGAGTTAAGCACACACAGGCCTTTAAAGAGAAGAGCTGGTGTATCCAGTCCTGCTAGTGCCTCGGTTTCCCTTGGGAATGCTTTTCCCACAGCAGCCACGGTCCCTGGGGGAGCGTTCTGCAATGTAAAATCATAGAATCATGGAATGGTTTGGGTTGAAAGGGAACCTCAAAGCCCATCCAGTTCCAACCCCCTGCCATGGGCAGAGACACCTCCCGCTGGATCAGGGGTCTCAAAGCCCCATCCAACCTGGCCTTGAACACCTCCAGGGATAGGGCAGCCACCACTGCTCTGGGCAACCTGGGCCAGGGCCTCCCCACCCTCACGGTGAAGAATTTCTTCCTAATGTCTAATCTAAATCTTCCCCCTTCCAGTTAAAAGCCATTCCCCCTCATCCTATCACTCCAGACCCTTGTAAAAGGTTCCTCCCCAGCTTTCCTGGAGGGGTTCTTCTGTCTGGAGGGTAGAGCATCTGCTCCCAGGAGTGCTTCTGTTAGCGGAGCTGGGTGTGAAACAGCATCGCCCACATCCCGGCTGGTGGGGGATGCTGGAAAGCTGAAGCTGCATCTAACAAGGACGGGTCTCCAGCCCTTGGGTCTCGTGAACGTTGTCATTAACCAACGGGGTCTCTGTGTGCCAGCAGCTCCTGCCAAAAGCTGGGGAAGAGGCAGAGGCTGCTGGGTGCTTGATTTGGCTCTCAACTTGTCACTGGCGTGTGCTGCGAGAGGTGTTGCTTTGTGTGGGTTTGCAAAGCCCGGTAGCAATCAGTGATAATTGCAATTACCTCCTCCCTCCCATCAGAGTGGAGACCAACAGGTTATTTCCTGAAAAGCTTTTGTTTGTCTTTCCTGCCTGTGTTCCCGGTAGGAAATCTGCCCTTCCTGGGAAGGGCGATTGGCATTGGGAGTTTGGCCGTGGTCACCTTGGGCTGGCGCAACTTTAACTCTTCCCGAGGCTTCCAGGGCCACCAGGAGATGTGTGTTAAATGCTGCACCATGTGGTTGAGGGCAAAGAGCTGGGAGAGCAACCAGAGCCATATTTTGAGTGACCAGGCACTGTCTCTTCACATCGCTTTGAGTACCTTCTGCTCCAGAGCAATTCAGTATCTGCATTAAACAGTGTGAAGTTTAAAACCGTGGAATGGTTTGGATTGGAAGTAACCTCAAAGCGCATCCAGTTCCACCCCTCTGCCATGGGCAGGGACACCTCCCACTGGATCAGGGGGCTCAAAGCCCCATCCAGCCTGGCCTTGAACACCTCCAGGGATGGGGCAGCCACCACTTCTCTGGGCAACCTGGGCCAGGGCCTCCCCACCCTCACAGCAAAACATTTCTCTCTCTCAGTCTCCACTCTTTCAACTGAAAACCATCCTATCCCTGCACTCCCTGATCAAGAGCCTCTCCCCAGCTTTCCTGGAGCCCCTTTCAGCACTGGGAGGCTGCTTTAAGGTCTCCCCAGAGCCTTCTCTTCTCCAGGCTGAGCAACCCCAGCTCTCTCAGCCTGTCCTTTAGCTTTGCACCATGCAGAAAGTCACTCGGAGGGGTTTGTTGTAGAAGTCCCCCAGCTTGAGGCAGATGTGGTGCTCTGACCCCTCCTGGCTCAGCTATTTGTGGCATCCAGTGCGTCTTACGACAGCAGAAGCCATCTGGGAAGAGGATGGCTGCTGAGTGGTTATGTTTAGCTCCTGGCCCCTTTCCCTGGAGCATAAGCAGTTCTTCTAGACTTTCTTTTATTAGGCCTCCCTCAAAATGCTCAAGTCCAGCTGCTGTCACTGTTCGGATGCTTTTGAAGGATATAAACCCAAATGAGGATGCTGTTGGCTTATAGAAAACTCAAGTTTTCTGGGTAAATGAGCTAAGCCAGGGAGAGCCCAGCCTTTCTGGCTTGGCTGTGGGATGCTCCCATCCAGAGATGGTGGAGAGGAGTCAAAATGAATCTTGGAGCAGCAGCAGGAGCAATTGGCATGGCAGTTTGTCCCCGTGTGCCTCTGTACCTGAGTGCCCAGCTCCTGCTGGGCAAATGGCACAAGCTGGTACGTTCATACAGTCCCACCTTAGAAGAACCATGTGTGGAGCACGCCTGAAGGCTCTAAACAGGTTTGCTAATCTCTGGCTGTGGTTTGGGTGCGGCCTGGTAACGTGCCCGTTAGAGGAATGTAGGCAGCAGGGATCGGGGTTACTGGAGTTCCCTGAAGTCACCACGATTTTTAACAGCCAGCTTGGCACGTAGCACCAAACCAGAGCTGAGAACACTGGGTTTGGCATCATCTCATTGTGGGGCAGCTGTGGAGCCAGAGAGAGGTGGAGGAGAACTGCACTGCTCCCAGCTGTGCACAGCTGGATCTGGAAGAGGTTTCTTCAGGATGCAGTGCGACCAAGCCTTGAAGCTTCCCAAGCCATCGCTGCTTTTTCCAGCAGCATCTCCAGTTGGCTGTGTGTTTTCCTCCCTATTTTAAATGCTGTAGCTGTTGGGTGACAGTCCAGGACACCATGGGTTTCTTGATCTTTAATGGCAATTAGGTCTTTCTTAATATCTGCTTCTCTTTGCAAGTGTCCTTGAGTTTTCTTCTGATTTGAAGGAGAGGCTTTATCTAAACAGAGAAACTGGGAGCTGCTGTGTTCTCAGCCAGCACTCACGCCGTTCGCTTGGGGACTCGGGCAAGTCCATTTAATGTCTTTTGTCTCTCATTTCCTTTTTACAACAGGGAGGAAATTAATACCAGCTCTGTAAAAGACTCCCAATTGATCCGTTAATTTCTTGTGAGTGCTTCAGAGATAAATCGAGGGTACGTGCCTTTGCGGCATCGGTTCTCCCTGCTCACAAAAAAACCATAGTCAAGTGTTTCTACTAAACGCCTCTGCCCGTGATTTGCTGTCATGGAATGTTAAGGCAGTGCCTGGACACCTTCCTCTCCCAGGAGGCTGATGTTGTCCTCCCTGGTGTGTTCACCATCACTCTCTCACCCCAGCCAAGGTGATGTTGGGCAAGTGGGAGGCTGTGGTTCATCCCAGCCTGGTTGGAGAGGGATGTTGGTCCCAGAAGGTTGTGCTGATCATCTCCTGCAAGGTGAGCCCTCAGGGATGTCTGTCTGCATGGATGCTCCCTGCCAGGAGCCTGTTCAGGTTTAGGTTCAGGCTTAGGTTTAGGAACCAGCCACAACCACGTGGACTGCTTTCCATTACACGTGGGGCCGTGCAGGCATCCTGGTGTGAAGTACCTGAGGACTAGAAATGGGCTTCTTTGGGCTCACCAGCTGAATCCAGGGCAGGTGAGGCAGGGAGGCAGGGATCGCTCCTGCCCTGGTTTGCCTGCGAGACAGCTGCATCCTGTCCCTCCTCTGCCTGTCCTGGACATGGGTCTGCCCCAAACACAGCTCTTGCAGTGCCCCAGCTCTGCAAGGAGGTGCCAGTTCCCAAACCAAAGCCTAACCTGAAGCTAAGCCTAAGGCAAGTGAAAGCCCAAGATGGAGTGGTGCAGGAAGGGAGCAGGATGAGTCCCTTCCCCACTAATGGTTGTCAGCACCGCAGTTGGAATTCACTGCAGGCTGCTCCGTGCGGCACAGTGCAGCCAACTGATTACTTGGGGTTGATTTTAATTAATCAGCACATCTTTTAGAGTTGGAGGGAGGAGGATTAGGCAGCGCTGAGGCTGTCTCTGGCTCGCCTGGCTGACCAGACCTTCTAGGTCAGGGCAGGGAGGTTTAATTGGGAGGAATCGCTGCTGGCTCTTTGGCGCTTGTGTGTGAAGCTGCAGGTTTGGTGGCACAAACGTTTGCTGTCTGCTCTGCAGGGAACGCTGCAAAGCTCTCAGAGGGCTTCCCTGAGATGTCCACACCAGGTGCTTGGGAAGAGAGGAGGTCACAGCCCCTTGGGGTGGGGGAATAGCTGAGCGGGCAAACCACAAAGCAAGGTTTGTGTTGGGAGGGATGAGTTCGTGCTGAGCCTGGAATGGATCCCAAGGAAGAGAACTTTCTGTGTTATCATTGAAGTTCCCCTGCTCTGGGTAAACAGCTTGTTTGTGAGTGTATACAGCAGCTTTCTGCAAGGGGGGGGCCCGCCCATCCTGGCAGGCTGATATCCAGGGTGCCTGCAGATGATTCACAGCTCTCCTGTGTGCCTGGGATCCTTGCATCCTCCTCCCGCTGCCTCCGAGGTCCTGCCACACTGGCGTTTCGCTTGGCTGCAGCACATCCTCCTCCTCCCCTGTGACCTTCCAGCAGGGCTCTGGGCAGAGAAAATGAGATTCCCCTTGCCAAGGGGAGCGTTTTGCTTCTGGGGAGGGGTTGTGTCAGGGCAGGTAGGCAGCTGGGCTCATCTGCATGCGGCTCCTGACTCCGGCTGCTGCAGGATGTGGTGATGCCTTTGGTTTCGTTCCCCAGGATGCTCATCTTCTTAGGGCTGCATCTCAAATAAAGCTCTACGTTAAAGGGACAACCTTAGAGTTTGCTGGTAGTGCCATCATCACCCGTGGGTATCTCTCTGCTGGTGTTGCTCGCAGCTGGGATGAAAGAAGGTGAAGTTTGGCACCTCTGCATCCCTTTGGAGTCTGACGATGCCTCCACAGCTGGTACAGCCCTTGGCAGAGCCTGCAGCCCCAGGAGGGTGCTGAGCAGGGGCTCCCAAGGGAAGGAAAGGTCCTGGCACAATGATGAAGTGCCACAGGCCTGCTTGATGTTGCTCAGGTTACCAGAAGCAGCTCTCTTGACCTTATCACTGTCTACAGCTCCCTGAAAGGAAGTTGGAACGAGGTGGGTGCTGGTCTCTTCTCCCAAGTGACAGTTGATGGAGCAAGAGGTAACAACCACAAGTTGTGCCAGGGGAAGTTCAGAATGGACATTAGGAAAAATTTCTTTACTGAAGGGGTTATCAGGCACTGGAACCTCTACCCAGGGAGGTGGTTGAGTCACCATCCCCAGAGAGGTTTAAAAAAATGGTAGGTGAAGTGCTCAGGGATGGTTGGACTTGGTGATCTCAAAGGTCTTTTCCAACCAAGCGATTCTGTGATTCCCCTCCTGCCCTGCTGTGGCCATTGTTGCCTGCACAGGGGCTCCTGGACAACGTAGCTCAGCTCCTCACATGTGGTGCCACTGGCTGGTGGCAGGTGGAGAAGAGCAGTGCCTGCCCGCTCTCCCTCCCCTCCGCAATGGTCTGTTCAACAGTGCATCCAATCTGGTTCTGTGTTCACCAATCCCTGTGGCTGTTGCTCATCCCAGCAGCTAAAATGCACAAAATGGCTCTAAGGAACTGCTTTCTGAAGGGCTCCAAGCATGAAATAGCACAACCTTGTACCCTAGACCAGCTCTGTCCTCTCCTTGTCCGTTGACTTTGCAGAGTGCCAGACCAGCATTGCTCCTGCTGATGCCCTGGCATCCATCCCTTGTGTGCACGGGGCGTGGGGAGCTCTCAGCATCCTCTCAAGTAGGAAGGCTCTGGCTGCAGAGCCTCCTGGTGCATGGACTTTGCTCCTGCAAAGGTCCCCAGGGACTGTGGGATCTGGGAGAGGCAAGTGCATATCTGCCCTCTCCACCTTCCTCAGGGTTGCAGGGTGTCTAGACTTGTCTCCCCTTCCATCTGAGGATTTATTTGGGAAACTCGTTGCAAACTGCTACAACTGGGAAACTGTCAGATACCCCAGCCCTGCTGCAACCCCCCACCAGCCTCTCCTGGTAAAGGAATCATAGAATTATAGAATCTTCCAGTTGGAAAAGACCTTGGAGATCATCGAGTCCAACCACACCCATCATCTGCTAAACCATGTCCTTCAAAAACTCATCTCCCCATTTTTTAAACACCTCCAGGGATGGTGACTCAACCCCCTCCCTGGGCAGCTGTTCCAGTGCCTGAGAACCCTTTTGGTAAATAAATTCTCCTAATATCCAGTCTGAACCTCCCCTGGAGAAACTTGTGGCCATTTCCCCTTGTCCCATCCCCTGTCACTTGAGAGAAGAGATCAACACTCGCTCTGCCACAGCCTCCTTTCAGGCAGTTGTAGACAGCCATGAGGTCTCCCTTCAGCCTCCTCTTCTCCAAACTAAATGGCCCCACTTTCCTCAGCCATTCTTTGTAGGACTTGTTCTCCAGCCCCTTCCCCAGCTCCATTCCCTTCTCTGGATGCTCTCCAACACCTCAATGTCCTTCTTGTAGTGAGGGGCCCAGAACTGACCCAGTACTCGAGGTGTGGCCTCACCAGTACCAAGCACAGGAGTACAATCACCTCCCTTGTCCTGCTGGCCACACTATTTGTGATACAGGCCAAGATGCCATTGGCCTTCTTAGCCACCTGGGCCACTGCTGGCTCCTGTTCAGCCACTGTCAACCAACACCCCCAGGTCCTTCTCCTCCAGGCAGCTCTCCAGCCACTCTTCCCCAAGCCTGTAACACTGCCTGGGGTTGTTGTGCCCCAAGTGCAGGAGATGCAGAGAAGCCGGCTGCACTTTGCCTGGGATGAAGGGCCTTCCCCTGAAGCTACAGTGCTGCTTTAAGGGCTTGACCAAGCTGGTTTGCACAGATCCTTCCAAGGTCTGCAAGATATTGCTGGCTGTGCCTGGCTGGCCAAGCTGCAGCGAGGCTGTGGCGCTCTGCTACCTGACAGTGCCTGCTTTTTGTTCTGCAGCTTGCAGGTTTTGACTCATTCCTGGGCTGGCCCAATGCTATCAACGCTGTTCTTATCTTCTGCAGAGCAGGCAGGGTCCAGGCAGGTCACCTTCTCACGCTCACTTGCCTCGCCGGAGGTGTTAGGGCTGAAGACAGGAGACTGAGGGAGCTGCAGGCGGTACCAGGCGGCTCTCGGTCTGCTATCGCAGGAAACTCTTTCCATTTACCCCTGATTTGTTTGCAGTGTGAGGGGAAGTACGGGGCAATTCAGTGGCTGCAAGGTGGGACCCAGCTGTTTGAGCAAGGAGGCAAGGAGGAGGGTGATATCACACTGAGAGGATAAAAGCCGTGCCTTTGGCAACTGGCAAAGGGTCTTAATGGTTATCAAAAGCAACAACGTGGCTTGTAGGGGCCTTGTGTGCAATCCAGGTGGGAACTGAGGTCTGGGAGTTGGTCACGATCACAGCCAGGCTGTGCTGGGCACCTTGTGGTGGATGGACTCTGGGGCGCAGTGGGACAAGTGGTGATGAACTCAGTGTAAGCCATGGTGGGTCTGAGAATCATCAAATCATATCATAGAATGACCTGAGTTGGAAGGGACCCACAAGGATCATTGAGTCCACCTCCTGTCCCTGCATAAAGCAGAGCTCTGAGCCAGCAGAGCTCTGTGGTGTGGGGCTTCATCCCATGTGGATGTGCTCTGCTTAAATGGTTGTAGTCCATCCTTACTTGGAGGCTGCAAGGCAGTGCTGGATGCTTGGGGATTTTAACCCAAGTCCTGAGGACCTACAAGTGCCTGGGGTGCAGAAGAGTGACCCCTAAAATAAGAGCTGGATGTATCTTGCTTTTCCCTTCTCTCCCCGTGCTTGCTTTGCGCACCAAACCCATGGTGAGGTTTTGCCGTCTCTGTACCCTGCGTGGTTTCTGCATTAACTTAGTGAGTCACTAAAAGCAGTATAAATTAATTGCTTTCCCAGTTCTTGGCTTTCCTTCATAATTAGAGACAAGAAAATAATGAGGCTGGAATGAAACATTTGGGTTGATCTGGAGGAAATTGTTTTGCTTAGGAGCTCTTTCTGTGCCTCCATTTTCAAAACAAAAAAAAGTCAACTTCTAACCACAAAATGGCATTTTGAGGTGGAAATTTCAAGCTTTTCCATTGGCCAGAAGTGTGAGGGAGTGGATTCTTCCCCTCTGCTCCACTCTTGTGAGACCCCACCTGGAGTCCTGTGTCCAGTTCTGGAATCCCCATCATAAGAAGGTTATGGAACTGTTGTGAAGCATTTCCAGAGGAGGCCACGAAGATGATCCAAGGGCTGGAGCACCTCTGCTGTGAGGACAGGCTGAGAGAGTTGGGGTTGTTCAACCTGGAGAGGAGAAGGCTCCAGGGAGACCTTAGAGCAGCCTCCCAGGACTGAAAGGGGCTCCAGGAAAGCTGGAGAAAAGCTTTTTACAAGGATCTGGAGTGTCAGGATGAGGGGGAATGGCTTTAAACTGGAAGGGGGAAAATTTAGATTAGACATTAGGAAGAAATTCTTCACCATGAGGGTGGGGAGGCCCTGGCTCAGGTTTCCCAGAGCAGTGGTGGCTGCCTCATCCCTGGAGGTGTTCAAGGCCAGGTTGGATGGGGCTTTGAGCCCCCTGATCCAGTGGGAGGTGTCCCTGCCCATGGCAGGGGGTTGGAACTGGATGGGCTTTGAGTTCCCTTCCAACCCAAAGCATTCCATGATTCTGTGGTTCATTCTGGACATTGAGGCCATCGGGTGTTTCTCGTAAACGTTGACCGAACCAACCCAAATTGCTGAACCCAGCCCGAAGAGAGCTGCAGGAGAGCACTGAGGAGATCTGGACCTGCATTAAACCCCTGCTCCATGGAGAAACAGAAAAGGATTTGGCAAAGCCAAGGGGCTCTTTGTTTCCCACCAATGTGTGGTGGGACCCCCCGTGCGCCGTCCTGGTTGAGTTGGTGTTCAGGGCTGGAGGTTCAGGGCGGGTGGTGATGTTGGAGCTTGCGAGACACAACGGGTGTAAATCAAGAACCATGGCTTTACCTCCCCCCCTTGCCGGGTGACACGAGCTGTGGCTTTGCTCTATTTTTAGATGTAAATCACCAGCTATTTAATTCCTTTCTAGCAAGTTCCATTTTAATCCCCTTCCCTTGAGACTTCCCCGTGCACATCTGGTACCCGCGCCGGTGCCGGGCACGCACAGCTCGCTCTTCATGCCCTTCTCCAGGCTCTCTGCTCCAGGTTGATGGATCCAGCTCTGTTTCACAAGGGAGGCTGTGCAGCAGGGTTGAGATGCTCCCAGAGGCTACAAGACATCCCAGGAGGCTTGTGCTGGAGGCCACCAGCAATCAGCAAAGCTTGGCTGATCTTTGGGCAACTGCAGCAGCGGGGGAAGAGAGAAATCCAGCTCCTTTTTTGGAAGGAAAGGGGATAAATAGAGAGAAGCTGCAGCCAAAATCTGGGAGTCTGAGATAGGTTTTCTGCCCAGGAGGAAAGAGGATAAATGGAGCAAAGCTGCAGCCAAAGTCTGGGAGCCTGAGATAGGTTTTCCCCCCAGGAATTGGTTGCAAAACGTTCCATTCCTACATCACCATCCTCGCAGTGCTTTAACCCTGCTTGGGGTTCAGCCCCACATCCTCCACCCTCTGCCACCCCAAAATACAGACTGTGAAAGCCAAGTCAAGGTGGTCTTGATGCTTTCAGGCCCTGGAGCCCAGCCCCAGCCATCCTCCCTGCCCCAGTGCTTCTACTAAGCAGGGATAAAGGAAGGGGCTGGATGGTGGCTTTGCAGCAAACTGGTCCCCATGGCTGGTGGCACATCAGTGACTTTGTGGCTCATGCAGCAAAGCATCCATGTGCAGGTCCTACAGGAATAAGGGAAGGTGTCCACACCTTCCTGCATCCCTTGCTGCCAAGTTGATGGATTTGGTGATGATGCAGTGTTGCTGCATTTGGCCCACACAGACCCTGCCAGCCTGGCATCCTAAAGGGTTAAAAGGGCCTTAAAGAGGGGCCCTGGTGCTGCTGAGCCACGTGTGTCCCCTCCAGCTGGTGCTCTCTGCAGTGTCCTTCAGAAGGGCAACCCTTCTGAGCATGCCTGCTCCCCCTCACTGCTTCCTTCCCAGCCCTTGTGCCTTCTCCCAGGGCTTTTCCAGCACTGCAACACATTCTGCACCCAAACCACGCAGCTTCTGGGTCCCACCCTGCAGCCCAAACGAGCATCCACAGCTCCCAGGGGCTGCAGGGAGCATCACCCCGGGGGGAGCTTCACCACCCCTTCGTACCTCATCCACCACCTTTCAGAACAAATCATCCAAGGGGTGGAAAAGCTCTCTAATCCCTGGTTGGTAATTATGTCATTTCTCTCTCTGGGCAGCCTGCTGGAGCCTGCAGCCGCTCTCGTAAACTTCAGAAGCCTGGGAGGATGGGGTGTTTTTGTAACCATTCTCATTTCTTGTGCCTCCTCTTAGCTAACAGGCATCTTCCTGGAAACAGCCTGGCTTTCCCGAATCGCTCCCGTGCGTGGGCGCTTGGGAAGCTGGGGTGAAGCTGCAGGAGCATCCTGCTTAACCGTGAACGTGCCGAGCCCTCCCAGCCACCTCCTCCCTGTTTGCTGCCTCAAATGCTGACCAAGCTGAGTGTGTGAAGTGGGTTTGCTTCCCTCCTCCTTCCTGTTTCTCCTCCTCCTGTGATCAGAGAGGGCATTAACCCACACCAGATTCTCCCTGGAGCTCTAGGAGAATGTGTTGGCTGGTGGGAATCCCATCTGCAGCGGCTGGGGATGTGTGTGCGGTGGCTCTGGGTGCCCGTAGTGCTGGTCACCAGGGCTGGCAGAGTGTCTCGTGGTGCAGGGTGCCTCCAGTGTTGGCATCAGCACAGGAAG
This sequence comes from Tapera naevia, assembly GCA_033556795.1. NCBI lineage: Eukaryota > Metazoa > Chordata > Aves > Cuculiformes > Neomorphidae > Tapera > Tapera naevia. Next base: position 365,348 of record JAUMJJ010000382.1, read on the forward strand.
GACTTGGAGCTGTTAGAGCAAGGCCACAGAGATGATTTGAGGGCTGGAGCACCTCCTGTATGAGGACAGGCTGAGAGAGTTGGGGTTGTTCAGCCTGGAGAAGAGAAGATTCTGGGGAGACCTTAGAGCAGCCTCCCAGGACTGAAAGGGGGCTCCAGGAAAGCTGGGGAGGGGCTCTTTATCAGGGAGTGCAGGAATAGGATGAGGGGGAACTGGAAGAGGGGAGATTGAGATGAGATCTTGGGAATAAATGTTTTCCTGTGAGAGTGGGGAGGTCCTGGCCCAGGTTGCCCAGAGCAGTGGTGGCTGCCCCATCCCTGGAGGTGTTCAAGGCCAGACTGGAGGGGGCTTTGAGCCCCCTGATCCAGTGGGAGGTGTCCCTGCCCATAGCAGGGGGTTGGAACTGGATGGGCTTTGAGGACCCTTCCAACCCAAACCATACCATGGCTCTATGATTGCAGCTCCAACTCCAGCAGTGACCCCGCGGTGGGAGATGTAGGCGTCCCCCAGACATGGTTTGGAGCAGAGAAGTGTGTGAAAGCTTTGCTTCCTTTCTCTCAGCACAAATGTGCTTTTGCAGCATTTGGTTAAAATGTTCTTTCCACAGTGCTTTAGAGAGGTCTTTGGAAGCAGGGGAGCGCTGCCAGAGCTCTGACTAAGCCTGACCTTGCGTCCTGTGCCATATGGAGCTGTATTGCAGCAGTTGGCCTGTTGGGAAGGGAGAGAAGTCCTGCATGAGTGGGATGGGGGAATACCATCATGCAGGGAGAGAGAGGACTGTGTAGATGCTGCAGGACACAGCCCCTGTGGTCCTTGGGACTTTCTGGTGTGGGATGAGGCTAGGCTGAGCAAAGGGAGTTGCTCACTTCACTATTTTGCAGTAGGTTTCCAGCACTGGAGACACCTCGAGAGCTGCTGTTGGTTTGAGAGCTGCTGTTGGTTTGAGAGCTGCAAATTCTCCCCTTCTGGCCTTGAGAGAGGTTTTCCAAATCACTGTGAGCAGCTCGTGGCCTGGAGATTGCCTCTACTGCAGCACAAGAAACATCACCTCAGGCAGATGCTTGTGTGGGAACCGCCTGGTTTTGACAGCAGCGCTGCCCTGAGGTGGAGGTGCTGGGTCTGGTTGGGTGCCCAGCACCCTTCCCTCCGTGTCCCTTCAGGCTCTTCCTGCCCAGATGGAGATGGAAGCAGATCAGATGTGGTGGGGTTTGAGTCATTAAGCGGCGAAGGAGGAGATGCTGCTGGATGGAGCTTATGTAACACCAGGAGAGCATCTGACCCGTGGTAACCCAGTTACAGCCGAGGAAGGCAACAACCACACCTAGGCTGGAGTCTCTGTCAAGCTCTTTGGTCGGGAGTAAATATTTACATGGCACTGCATCTGGTAGGGCCTTGGGAAAAGGAGGGGGATGAACTTTGAGCAGCTGAAATGGAAATCCTCGCGGGTCCTTGCAAAGTCTGGGGTCCAGCATCAGCATCAGCACAGGAAGGAGATGGAGCTGTTGGAGTGAGTCCAGAGGAGGCCACGGAGATGATCCAAGGGCTGGAGAACCTCCCGTGCGAGGACAGGCTGAGAGAGCTGGGGTTGTTCAACCTGGAGAGGAGAAGGCTCCAGGGAGACCTTAGAGCAGCCTCCCAGAACTGAAAGGGGCTCCAGGAAAGCTGGGGAGGGGCTCTTGATCAGGGAGTGCAGGGGTAGGATGAGGGGAATGGTTTTCAGCTGGAAGAGGGAAGACTGAGATGAGATCTTGGGAAGAAATGTTTTGCTGTGAGGGTGGGGAGGCCCTGGCCCAGGTTGCCCAGAGCGGTGGTGGCTGCCCCATCCCCTGGGGGTGTTCAAGGCCAGGTTGGATGGGGCTTTGAGCCCTCTGATCCAGCAGGAGGTGTCCCTGCCCACAGCAAGGGGTTGGAACTGGATGGGCTTTGAGGTCCTTTCCGACCTAAACCGTTTCATGATTCTATGACAGTGGTTTCCTTCTGTCCTTCAAGTGCTTAGACTGTGGAAAGCAATTCCCAGCTCCTTTGTGCTATAATCCAGGGAAGAGCTGACCACCACTGGAGAGCAGTCCCCGTGCTGGCCTTGCTGGGCACACACAGGTTGGGCTGCATGATGTAAACAAGGAACCATTTTAATAGGCACTATTACCTTCTGGGTTTCCTTTTCCTGGTTTGCTCAAGCTCTTGGGGTTGAGGTTTACTCAACCATTCTTGCTTTATTAGTTCCGGTGGTGTTTGATGCTGTTGGTAGGGGAACTGCTCCCATGGAATTTGTTTTCCAAAGAAACTTGAGTGACTGTGCTCTGTGCTGGTGATGTGGGGATCATGGGTTGCTCTCAGTGAAAGGGGGTTTTGAAGAATTTCCCTCCTGGTGGGACTCAAGAAAACCAGCAGAAAGCCAGTGGTTGATTGTCCATGGGAAAAGCTGCTCTCTGCCTGCTCCTGGGGATCCCTGCTCGCCCTCCGGATGCAGATGTGCTGGAGACTGAGCTGCCTCATCCCCTCTGCTCCCACATCCCTTGTTTATTCAGGGTGTCCTGACAGCAGCGTGCCAGGATGCTCGTACGCCCCGTGCAGGCACTGCCTCTCTGTTACTGCTCCTCACTCCTTCGGGAAGCGTTTCCCGTGCAGCTGGTGCGAGTCATGCCGAGCCTCGATCCCCCCCAGATGCCATCTCCTGCCCTCCTGCTGTGGCAAAAAGCTTAACAGAGGAAAATGAAGAAGCGTTGGGGGTCTTGCTGTGCCCCCCACACATCCCGACTCGTTACGGGTTTGCGCTGACGGCAGAGGATTTGCAGCACCCGCTGCGAGAGCTGAGTCCCAGTTTGCAGCAGGGCCACCTGGGTGGCAGCAGCAGGTACCTGAGTGGGCGAGTGGCACGGCTACATGCAAATAACCTCCTACCAAGGCAGCTGGGAATAGGAGCCTGGGAGTTTTTAAGGCTTATTGTTACTATTGAGGCTGTTATCAAGACTTACTGCTGCCCCTGGATGTGCCTGTGGCTGAGCATCCTCGTCCCCTGGCATCCTCATCACCCAGCATCCTTTGTGCCCAGCATCCTCATCACCTGGCATCCTCACTGCCCAACATCCTCATTACTTGGCATCCTTACTGCCTGCATCCTCACTGCCCAGCATCCTCACTGCCTGCATCCTTACTGCCCAGCATCCTCACTGCCCAGCATCCTCACTGCCCAGCATCCTCAATGCCCGCATCCTTACTGCCCAGCATCCTCGCTGCCTAGCATCCTCTCTCCCTGGCATTCTCACTGCCCAGCATCCTCACTGCCTGCATCCTCTCTCCCCAGTATCCTCACTCCCCAGCATCCTCTCTCCCTGGCATTCTCATTGCCTGCATCCTCATTGCCCAGCATCCTTACAGCCTGGCATCCTCACTGCCCAGCATCCAACCACAGCCTCCCTCTTCCTCCAGGAGAGAAATTCAGACACAGAGCTGGGATCCCCCCTGTCTGGCATCGCCCCTGCAGTGAGAGTGGTTTTTTCCTGTTAATCACCCCCACCCCAAAGCAAGATGCCAGCCCAGCACTCAGAGCAGGATCCCAGCAGGAACCCAGCAACAGATTGGTACCGGTGAGCTTTCGAGTGCTCTAAAAATACTGAGCTGAGAAAGCGGGGAGCGAGAAATGGTTGAGATTCAGTGAAATCAAAGGTATAATTAACATGCAACCCATGTGAGGGTATTTTTAGGGCCCTACAAAAAGGCTCTAAACCACTGAATTCACATCAGCACGCGAACGTTCCAGTTTAATGGGATCCTGGGGCCTGTGGGGAAGAAGTGAGAGATGTTTAATCGTTGCTGTTTGTGTTTTATTCATGATTGAACATACTTAGTGAGCAAAAACTGGTTTACTGTGAGCTTCTTTCTGCTTGTGTGGCTTTAAACCTTATTCTGGCCAGGGCTGGTGTGTGCTGAGACAGGTGATTGCCCAGTGTGCTGGAAGGGCTGGTTGTTCCCAGTTTTTGCATGAGCTCTGCTTGGAAAAGGGTTTATTACCTTCCCTTCCATGAGGAGCTCCCTGCCTGGGCTGCCTTGGGAGCTCCAGGGGGATTGGAGTCACAGAAAAATCCCATGGGCATAAATTGGGGGTAAATTAGGAATCACATGCAGTCCAGGGAGTCCTTGAATGCAGGTGATGGACACTGGGAGAGGGTTAAAAAAAAAAAAAGCTGCCTGGCAGAGAAAGACCTGGGAGTGTTGGTTGGCAGTACCAGTACCAAGTACTTGAACAAGAACCAGCAGTGGCCCAGTTGGCCAAGAAGGCCACCAGCATCCTGGCTTGGATCAGCCATGGGGTGGCCACCAGGAGCAGGGAAGGGATTTTCCCCCTCCACTCGGCACTTGTGAGGCCACACCTTGAATCCTGGGTTCAGTTTTGGGCCCCTCACCCCAAGAAGGACATTGAGGGGCTGGAGCTTGTCCAGAGAAGGGGAATGGGGTTGGGGAAGGGTCTGGAGAACAGGGGTTGTGGGAGCAGCTGAGGGAACTGCAGGGGTGGGGTTGTTGTGGAGAAGAGGAGGCAGAGGGGGGATCTCATTGCTCTCTGCAGCTCCTGAAAGGAGGTTGTGGTGAGGTGGGTGCTGGGCTCTTCTTGCAAGTGTCAGGTGATAGGGCGAGAGGAAACGAGAGGAAAAATTTCTTCACCAACAGAGTTCTCAGCACTGGCAGAAGCTGCCCAGGGAGTTGGTTGAGTCCCCATCCCTGGAGGGGTTTAAAAGATGAGCAGATGAGGTGCTCAGGGATGGTTTAGTAGTGAACAGGAACGGTTGGACTCGATGATCTCAAAGGTCTTTTCCAACCAGGAGGTTCTATGATTCTGTGATTGGGAGACAACTCAGATGCTTCCCATCTCCTCCTGGCTTTCCCTTATACCCAAAAGCAGAGGCCATGAGGTGGTTTGCTCGGAGATCAGTGCTGCTGTGGCAAAGCCAAGGTAGAAACCAGACTCCTTCTCCATTACTCTGGTGCCCAAGTCCTGCCAGAGCCACCCCGAGTGCTGCCGAAAGGGCACAGCGATGAATCCTCCAGCTCACCCTGAGGCAGCTCAGGTAGCAATTTGAGGTCTAATCCTGCCCTCAGGGACCTGTGTGTGGCTGTGGCCGGTAGCTGGCTCTCTGCCTGTCCTCAGGGAGGGATTGTGGAATCAACTCCACAACTGCATTCCCCATTGGAGCTGGGTTCCTGTGGCACCTTCCCTGCAGGTGCAGGAGGGCTGAGCCAGCCCCACGGTGCAGATGTGGTCCCTGCAGGCTCAGCTGAGGGGGATGAGGGACTCACCCTGGCACAGAGCAGCTCTGGATCATCATCAGCAGGATGGTGGCTCATTTTAATCTGTTGTGAAACGATGTGCAGATGGCACAGCCGCGCGGCCGGAAGGAACGGAGGAACACGGGGTGCCAAGGCAGGGTTCCTTATTTTTAATCCACTTCCCTTGCCAGGGAACAAATGTGCTGCTCTTCAAAATAATAATTATAATGCCTGGGAGAGGATCCAAGGAATCCAAAATCCTTCTGTGGGGACCGGTGCGTTGGCTGAAGCGCTGCTTCGGTTGGCATCGCGCTGCCTGCCCGACCCAGCAGGACAGTGCCCGCACTGCCAGGGCTGGTTGGTGCATGGATCACATCCCAAAGGGTCAGAGCCGATTGGAGACCTGAGTTTGGGGTCGTGGTGTGATTCATAAAGGGAAAAATGAGTTCCCTCTTACCCCCCATGGCACTGGAAGGGGCTGCCCAGGGAGGTGGTTGAGTCCCCATCCCTGGAGGGATTTAAAAGACAGGTAGATGAGGTGCTCAGAGATATGGTTTAATAGTGGACAGGTATGGTTGGACTTGATGATCTCAAAGGTCTTTTCCAACCAACCAGTTCTGATTCTATGACTCCAGGTGCACAAATTCCCCTCCTTAGGTGGATGGGAGGAGGAAGCAAAGGTAATACCAGCATTTTCTTCTACTCGGTTGGACTCGGTGATCTCAAAGGTCTTTTCCAACCAAGTGATTCTATGACTCAGGAGCCTCTCTGGTTGCATCCTCAAACCTGCTGAGCACCAGCTCCCCTCCCTGTCCTCTGCGTAAGGGACACCCAGGGATGTGCTGCTGCCTCCTGCCAGAGCCTGGCACGTCGGGAGTGCCGTCTGCCGTCTGCCGGGAGGTAAATGCCAGTGCCTATGTGAGCCCAGGATTAGAAGCTGGGAGGAGAAAAGCTTGGAGCCAGCAACAGCTTGTGCTGTGAGAACTGCCTGTGCCATGGGCGGCTGCAGTTGGGGCCTGGGGGTCCCCTGGGAGACCGAGGGGTGCCCAGAGGGGCTGCTGCCACCGTTGGACTGGGGTAGTTTGTGGCCTGGGATCAAGCAGTGCCAGGGTTTGGGGGCTTGAAAAAGCTGCTTTTTCCACTTTACAGCTTGGGAAGGAAGGGGTTAAGAGGGGAAACTGAGGAAGCAAAGAACAAATCATGGAATAGAATCATAGAATGCCCTGAGTTGGAAGGGACCCACAAGGATCATCCAGTCCAGCTCCTGGCCCTGCACAAGACAACCCCAACATTCACCCTGTGGGGCTGAGGGTGTTGACCGAATGCTGCTGGAATATTGTCAGGCTGTGAGTGCTTCCCTGGGGAGCTGTTCCAGGGCTCCACCAACCTCTGGGGGAAGAACCTCCTCCTAATGTCCAACCCAACCCTCCCCTGGCACATCTTCCTGCCATTCCTTCAGGTCCTAAAGTGATCCTGGAGAGTGCAGGGAGGACTGGGAACTGGTCCCTGGCTCCTGCAGGGGTGTCCTCCTGCAGAGAGCATCCTCCAGCCACGTAACCAATGTGTGTCTTACTCTCTCTTCCTCCTTTGCAGGCTTCCATGTGATCCCTTCGGTGTCCAACATCGTTCCCGAGAGCTGCCTGCTCATCGTGGTGGGCCTTTTGGTCGGGGGGCTCATCAAAGGGGTGGGTGAAAAGCCCCCCATCCTCAAGTCGGACATCTTCTTCCTCTTCCTCCTCCCACCCATCATCTTGGATGCTGGCTATTTCCTCCCTTTGCGCCAATTCACCGAGAACCTGGGCACCATCCTCATCTTCGCCGTGGTGGGGACGCTCTGGAATGCCTTCTTCTTGGGTGGCCTCATGTACGCCGTGTGCCAGCTTGGGGGTCCTGGCTTGAACCACATTGGCCTCCTGGCCAACCTGCTCTTCGGCAGCATCATCTCGGCCGTGGACCCGGTGGCCGTGCTGGCTGTCTTTGAGGAGATCCACATCAACGAGCTGCTCCACATCTTGGTCTTCGGGGAGTCCCTTCTGAACGACGCCGTCACGGTCGTAAGTGGAGGAGGGGGATCGACCAAAGGGATGGGGTTCCCTTTGGTGGAGCATCTCTGGGTGGTGGCACCAGGATTGGCAGCTCTGGGTCGAGCAGGCAGAACTGTAGATGGGGCCACTGCAGGCTGCCAGGTGCTTCCTGCCTTCTGGGCTGCAGCAGCTCCGCTTGCTCCTGACCTGCTCCAGGTGCAAAAATTCTGCAGAGGTGGATTAAGGTGAAGCATTTTACTTGGCAGTTTAGGGAGGCAGAGAGCAAGTGCCACCTCTCAGTGAAGAGCAGGACTGTGTCCAGCACCTTGGTCTGCTGGGAATCTGCTGTCCTGGGTGAAATTGCCACCTGTGGCAGTGCTGATGCCTCTCCTCGCAGGGAAGATGAGGAGGAGCGTGGAGGAGCTGGTGCTGGATCAGGCAGAGGAGCTGCTGCTCCCTCCTGTCTCATTCCTCACGTGGTGTTCTTGCTGTCCCCCAGCTGGAGCACCAAGGAGGTGGGAGGACAGGCCATGGCCAGCCAGGTCAACGAGGGAACCGTGGGGGCTGCATCCCACCCACTTCACCCCTCAGCCCCTATCTTTGGGAGGTTCCAGGACCAGGCCAACCCTGCTCTGGGGCTTTGCTGTTCCCAAAGGACATCTGTGTCCAGATGCTGTTGACGTGGTGTCCTCTCCGCAGAGCTGACCGCTGCGTTTACTTCTAACCCACTGCTTTGTCCTGGCTCCTCTCCCACATCCCAGCTGTCTCTCCAGAGCTGGCTGCTCGCTGGGCCACAAAACCCAACGAGGAACGAGCTGTTCCACCACAGGGCTTTTCTCAGGCACCTCTCCTCACTTTTGACCAGAGGAGCTGCCTGCAGGGTCTGTGTCCCCACTCCCATTGCTTTTGCCTTCTGCTGTCACATCTGTCCCTGCCTACATCCCTGGACCTGGCCCTGACAGACAGGAGGTGGCACCTTGCCCTCTCACTGCTTGCAAGCGCTGCCATCCCTGCAGGATGCCCTGAAGCCCATTTCCATCCTGACATGTCCCCGTTGGCTTCTGCTTTAAAGCCTCTCCACTAAATGCTTCTGGAGGTTGGAGAAGATGATGTAGCCCAGCACGAGATCCTCCTGTGAGGTTGCCCTCAGAGAGCCAAGGGTCCTCTGAGCTGAGCAGGGCAGATGTTGGCTTCTCTCTCCATACAGTTGCCAGATGTCCTTCATTTTGGATCTGTTCTGACCTGCTTCTTGGGTCAGAAACAGTCTCTGGCTGGCTCAGACATTGACCAAAGCCCTCCTAGAACTGCGGGGGCTGTGTTGGAGAGTAGAGCTGTCCCAGACATGTGGAACCATGTCCCTGTGAGCCACAAAGGATGGGGATTTGGTCCCTATGGGTCTGTGTCTTGCACAGCAAAGCACCACCAGCCTTTTTTGGCATGAGGCTTGGTCAAGCACAAGACTCAGCTCAGGGTCACCAAGCAGTGGTGCAGCTCATCTCAGGTGTGCCGTGCTGGGTACCTGCCTGGCTCCCTTCTCTGCTGCTCCCCTGGGATGGTCCCCGTGCAGGTCTCCCCAGAGGTGAGGCTGTCTCTTGCAGTTTGAACTCCTCTCCCTTCTCCCTCCCAGGTCCTCTACCACCTCTTTGAGGAGTTTGCCACCTTCGAGCAGGTGACCATTATCGATATCATCCTCGGCTTCCTCAGCTTCTTCGTGGTGTCGCTGGGCGGTGTCTTCGTGGGCGTCATTTACGGGGTGATCGCTGCCTTCACGTCCCGCTTCACCTCCCACATCCGAGTCATCGAGCCCCTCTTCGTCTTCCTCTACAGCTACATGGCCTATCTCTCTGCTGAGCTCTTCCACCTCTCCGGCATCATGGCGTGAGTTGGGCACGGGTGGGATGAGATGCCCTCCTATCCCCAGGACCATCTGGAGGATTTACTCTGGTGTAACCACAGCCCTCTGGCTGTCCCAGCATGACCAGTAACATGCCCAGTGAGTGCCAGACGTCTGTTTGGGCTGGGATATGCAGGGAGGCAGATGAGGGATGTGACTCTCTTGAGTCATCCTGCAGATCTAGGGGTGCTGGTAGCTCATTGCCCATTTTCCTGGGCTCACAGGCCCTGCAGAGTGGTCAACGTGACATGGTTTTGTTCTGCCTGGCTCCAATGCTCACTCCTACCCTGCTAGGGTCAAGGAGGAACCTCACGGTGCCTTCTCTGGAGGCCTTGAATAATTGCTGGTGTCTCACAAGACCTGTCCTGCTCTGGGGTTTGGGATAAGAGCACAAAACTTTGCTGCAGGGCCAGGGCTTTGGGGCTGTGCCCCTGTCCCCATTGCTGCTGAGTGCCACGACTTTGCCCCTAGGCTCATCGCCTCCGGAGTGGTCATGCGGCCCTATGTGGAAGCCAACATCTCCCACAAGTCCCACACCACCATCAAGTATTTCCTCAAGATGTGGAGCAGCGTGAGCGAGACCCTCATCTTCATCTTCCTGGGTGTCTCCACCGTGGCTGGCCACCACTACTGGAACTGGACCTTTGTCATCAGCACGCTGCTCTTCTGCCTCATTGCAAGAGTTCTAGGTGAGGTGGTGGTGTGGTGGGAAAGTTCTTGAGGCAATGGGTGAGCCATGAGGCTCAAGCTTGCTTTCCTGGAGAGACTGGTGTTGACTGGGTGGTACTGCTCCACTGTGGGCATCAGCCCTCCTGGTGGTTGGCTTTGTGAGGAGATGGGGTTGAGGCCAAGTTAATGGTAGACTTGGGGCTGAAGCTGGTGAGGGGTGTTGGGATGAGCTACCAGGACCCACCTGCACCCATGGCCCCATGGTGTTGGGCTGCAAGCTGTGCTCCTGGAGGGGTTCTTCTTCAGGGCTGGAGGGCATCCTTCACCATCCGTTCACACGAGGCCCTGCCCTGCTCCCCCAGGTGTCCTGGTCCTCACCTGGTTCATCAACAAGTTCCGAATTGTGAAGCTGACGCCGAAGGACCAGTTCATCATCGCCTACGGGGGCCTGCGAGGAGCCATCGCCTTCTCCCTCTGCTACCTCCTGGACTATAAGCATTTTGGCATGAGGGACATGTTCCTCACGGCCATCATCACGGTCATCTTCTTCACAGTCTTCGTGCAGGTTGGTGGCACGCAGTGCAGTTCCAGAGGGAAAGGGGGGGGGGGGGGGTGGATTATTCAGTGAGCCTCATGTGTGTGTAGAGAGTGAGGAACACATCCCCAGCCTCCATCCCTGACCTTGTCACTGTCCTTCTCCAAAAGATCTTGAGGCCACGAAGCCCTGCGGTTCGGCTGTGCTGAACCCATCCTGCTCCCACCGGTGTGGCTTCAGGAGAGGTCTAACCCACCTTCTCCATCCCCTAGGGCATGACCATCCGGCCCTTGGTGGACCTGCTGGCCGTGAAGAAGAAGCAAGAGACAAAACGTTCCATCAACGAAGAGATCCACACGCAGGTAACCCCCTGCGCTTGGCCGGCCCTTCCCGCGCGCTTCTCTTCGCCGCCTTAGCCCTCTTCTCTCTCTGCTTCTGCCACCTCCACCGCTGTAACCAGGCAGGTTTACAGAGTGGGAGCTGCCCTTAAATCAGTGCCCAAGGTAAGGGGGGACGGAGTGAGGGCTCTTCCCCATCTGTGTCGTCCAGTGCCCGCTCCGACCCAGACCTCCCCTGTGCCTGGTAGAGCAGCAGCCTGGTTGTGTAGGACCATGCTGCCTTCCTGAGGCCAATCCTGGACCCACAGCCCTGGTTTTGCACCCCCTGAGTGCCCTGACCCCTGTGTCAGCATGGGGGTCGGGATGGGGAGAGGGTGGGGCAATGGCTCGGTGAGGTGCCTACGCCTTGGACCTTCTCTTGCAGTTCCTGGATCACCTTCTGACTGGGATCGAGGATATCTGTGGTCACTATGGGCATCACCACTGGAAGGACAAGTGAGTGTGAAGGTTTGGTGACTTGGGAGACCCCTGGGGCAGATGGGGAAGGGTTTGAATCACCTGGTAGGTTTCCAGCCTCGTGCTGACCTTCTCTCCAGGGTGTAACACCCACACACACACTCCCCTCGACGAGCTACGGCCCTGGGTTGGGTGGAAGTGGGGCTGCAGGGCTTCACCCCCTCACACCACCTGTGACGAGCCCACAGCAGCGTGGGAGCTGTTGGTGGCCAGTCCCTGAGAGAGCTCAGGACCATCCATTGTGGGTGCGAGCAGCCACAGGGTGTTTTAGAGGCTTGGGAGGGAGTTGGGGGAACTTGGCTTGAGCTGCTGTGGTGGGAACTGAACCATCTTAAACCTGTCCTGACCTGCCCTGGTGGGAACTGAACCATCTCCTGCTGGCCCAGGCCAGGGCTGAGGGGGAGGGAGTGGGTGCTGGGGCAAGGGGAGGTCTGACACATCTCTGCTTCTCCTTTCCCCACGCCCTCGGGAAGGTTGAATCGCTTCAACAAGAAGTACGTGAAGAAGTGCCTGATTGCGGGGGAGAGGTCCAAGGAGCCCCAGCTCATCGCTTTCTATCACAAGATGGAGATGAAGCAGGCAATTGAGCTGGTGGAGAGTGGGGGCATAGGCAAGATCCCCTCTGCTGTCTCCACCGTCTCCATCCAGTGAGTTCCAGGGGGCCCCTGGTGTCGGCTGAGCGCAGGGCAAGCAGCCGTTCGGTCCTGCCGTGGCCACCTCAGTGTCACTCTCAATCCTGTCTGTCCACGCAGGAATATCAACCCCAAGACCCTCCCCGTGGAGCGGATCCTTCCAGCCCTGTCCAAGGACAAGGAGGAGGAGATTCGGAAGATCCTTCGCAACAACCTGCAGAAAACCAGGCAGAGGGTAAGGTCCCCTGGCACCGTGCATGACCCCTTTTTTTCTCTGGGGGTGGCCAGGACAACTTCTAACCAGTAGCCCTCAGGGCCAGCTGAGCCCTTCACCTGTGATGTCTCAGCCCTGCGGCCCCTTATGTTCCTGGTCTGGCTCCCCCCCACCCAGGAGGCTTTTCCTCCTGGGATGGAGCTGGGATAGTGCAAGGGGGAGGCTGGCTCGGTTGGTGGTTGGACTCAACAATTACACCCTCACTGGGCTGTGGTGGGTCCAGATCAGGCATCACAGTGGCAGCACACAAGGAATGAGCCACCAGCCTGCCTGGCCGTGCTCTGCCCACTGGTGGCCGTTTCATCCGTCTCTGAGGGAAACGGAACCGTGACCTTCCTTTGCCTTTCTGGGTGGTTTTATTAACCCATCTCCATTTCTGGGGGTCTTTTCCCAGTTGCGATCCTACAACCGGCACACGCTCGTGGCCGACCCCTACGAGGAAGCCTGGAACCAGATGCTCCTGCGGAGGCAGAAGGCCCGGCAGCTGGAACAGAAGGTGCCAAGGGGGGATGCTGGAGCCAGGATGCTCTCAGGGGCTGGGGAGGATGGGAGGGAGCCAAGTGGCACTTCCCACCCTGGGAAGGACCTCGGTGTCCTGCGTGGGGTGGGGGCTGAGGTTCAGATTTCAGTGGGATACCTCAAGCCCTCTGATCGCCCCGGCTCAAGGGTGGGCTCCAAGCTAGTCCTTGCAGCACGGCTGGGAGGATGCATGGGCACGTCCTCTGCATCCTGCTGCTGCTTCTTGCCCATCCTCTTGGCCTGGGGTCAATTCCCTGCCTCCCCTTCCCCATTTATCCTGGCCACTCAGATGGAGACAGTCCCTGTGCTCCCATTGCAGATGAACAACTACCTGACAGTGCCGGCTCACAAGCTCGATTCGCCCACCATGACCCGTGCTCGGATAGGCTCAGGTAGGTTGGGGAACACCACTACCAACATCTCACTGGGCATCACGAGCACTTTGGTGTTGAGACGCTCAGAGATTGTGTTGTCCTGCAGCCCCTCAGCTCCTCTGCTGCCCTCCTGCCCCAGTTCTCCCCATCCTGCTCCCCTGTGTGCGACGCAGGGGTTTCCTGTCCATGGAATGGGTTCAGTTGGAAGGGACTTCGAAGCCCAGTTCCACCCCACTGCCATGGGCAGGGACACCTCCCACTGGATCAGGGGGCTCAAAGCCCCATCCAACTTGGCCTTAAAAATCTCCAGAGATGGAGGAGCCATCACTGCTCTGGGCAACCTGGGGCGGAGCCTCCCCACCCTCACTGTGAATAATGATCTTGCTTGAGCCTGAGTTCTACTGCCTCCAGCCTGGGTGGGCTCTGCGTGACCGTAAACATCCAGCTCACTTCCCAGCACAATTCCCACTGGGAAGTCAGTTTGGCCGCTCGGTAGATCTCTCCAGAGCTCAGCTCGCTCCATCCATGAAGCCAGGTTTCTGGGCATGCCTCTCCCTGCCCTGCCCAAGACCTGCCCCTTGACTCGCAGCTTCTCTCCCGTCCTGTGCGTCCTCTCCTGCTTTGGGGACAGCGTGACGGGTTGTGAGGCTGCTGCTGGCGCTTGCGGAGCCTGCGGATGATCGGCAGGGGGCAGCTCCAGCCCTTGCAAACAGCGCAGTCACGGGAAACAGAGCTGGGTTGCCTGGAGCATCTCCAGATCATGGAATCACAGAACGGTTTGGGTTGGAAGGGACCTCAAAGCCCATCCAGTTCCACCCCCACAACTCCCACTGGATCAGGGGGCTCCAAACCCCATCCAACCTGGCCTTGAACACCTCCAGGGATGGGGCAGCCACCACTGCTCTGGGCAACCTGGGCCAGGGCCTCCTCACCCTCACTGTGAAGAATTTCTTCCTAATGTCTAATCTAAATATTCCCTCTTCCAGTTTAAAGCCGTTCCACCTTGTCCTGTCACTCCAGGCCCTTCTAAAAAGCCCCTCCCCAGCTTTCCTGGAGCCCCTTTCAGAACTGGGAGGCTGCTCTAAGGTCTCCCTGGAGCCTTCCCTTCTCCAGGCTGAACAACCTCAACCCATTCAGCCTTTCTCCCACATCAGATGGGATGTGGAAATCGGAAATGGGAATTAAACAGCAGGCTTGGAAGTCAGAGACAGCTCAGGCATCGCAGCCCCAAAGATCTGGAGAAGCGTTAGCTGGGGGTCCCTGAGACACCCCCCTTCCTCAGGTTATTCTGACCCATTGTTCATGATACCCTGAGACCCTGCCTGACCCCTCTCTGCCCCCCCCAGACCCTCTGGCCTACGAACCCAAGGCGGACTCGGAGAACCTGCCCATCATCACCATCGACCCAGCCTCCCCGCAGTCCCCGGAGTCCGTGGACCTGATGAACGAGGAGCCCAAAGGCTGTGGCGGCCTCCCACCATCACCTGAGGAGGATGAGGAGGGGCTGGTGATGAGGGTGAAGGAGCCTTCCTCCCCGGGCACCGACGACGTCTTCACCCCAGGAGCCAGCGACAGCCCCAGCAACCAGCGGATGCTGCGATGCCTGAGTGACCCAGGTCCTCGGCCGGAGCCAGAGGAGGGGGAACCCTTCATCCCCAAGGGGCAGTAGCAGCTGACCCACGAAGCCTCACAAGATGCTCCATACGATTTCTCTCTCTCTCCATTCATTCTCCTTTCTTTGCTCTTCTTTTTTTTTTGGTTCCCTCTGTCACTACACACCGGGTTCGGGAAGGGGAGACCGTCCTGGATGGACTGGGATTGCCAGGACAGCTCTGCCCAGCAAGCCCTGGGCTGGCCCCGAGGAGTGGGGAAGGAGCCTTTGGGATGCACCAGGCTCCTCCAATGCCATGGCTTTGGGGTGATGGACAATTTACTGCCCGGCTCTGGGATTGCAGGTGCCTCACAGCCCCAGTGGGGGCTTTCTTGGAGCCTGCCCACCCACTCAGGACCTGTGAGCAGCTCCTCGGGGCGTCTACGGCCAACGCGGGGTGGGCTCTGGGCATGGAATGGTTTGGGTTGGAAGGGACCTCAAAGCCCATCCAGTTCCAACCCCCTGCTATGGGCAGGGACACCTCCCACTGGATCAGGGGGCTCCAAGCCCCATCCAACCTGGCCTTGAACACCTCTAGGGATGGGGCAGCCACCACTTCTCTGGGCAACTTGTGCCAGGGTCTCATCACCTTCCTCATGAAGAAATGGTGGTGACCATGGAGGCTGCCCCACAGCACGGCTTCACTGCTCCTCAACTTGCGTTGTACCTGCCTCGCCTTGCTCTGGAGCAGAGGGATGGGAAGACAAGAGCCAGGCTCTGTGCTGGGGCTGGAGCACCCACCACCTCACCCAGCACCCTCGCAGGGACTCTGGGCTGGTGCCACTGCTCCCTGCGATGCGGCTGCTGCCCGGGAACCTCATCTCCAGCCCCACATTTCATGCCAGGTCTTGTTAAATAAATATCCTATAGCCATGCAAGAGGGGAGCTGGGTCCCCCCTGGCTTTGAGTGGCCCTGCAAGCCCGGGCCTTTCCATCTCTCCTGGAACTGCTACCTGTCCCCCATCCCCATGGGGACCCTCTGCCAGCCTCACCCCCTCGCCCCGTGCCTGCGCGGCAGCAGCACCGGCTGCTCCTTAACCAAAGACGGCATCCGGGCTCCTTGGGCACAGGGATGGGACACACAGGGGGTTGCATTTGCTGTGTTGGGGGGATTGTTTTTCTCTCCCTATTACTGGGAAGAGCTGGGGGGAAGCTTGCCCAGAGTGGGGACACCATGAGATTGGCAGGAGGGGGACAGCTGGAGGTGTCAGGGTGTCCTGAGCTTGGCAGGACCCGGCTTTGTTGGGGGGGAGCTGGGTGTTTAGGTGGTTTACAGCCCTCCTTGGGCTCAAGGGTGTCCTGCATCATGCTCAAGCGTGTCACTTTGTCCCCTAAATGCCACCCAGCTCCCACCACGTGCAACCCCTCGCCATGGGTGCCGCTTCTCCCACGCCGCAGGATGCCCGTTGTCCCCTCCACGGGGAGCCAGGCTGCATCCCCCTCCCCATGCCGTGCCTTGCCATGCGTCCTCCCTGCCCGCTGCCTTGTTGGTGGACACCCATCCCACATGCCCACCTGCTCCAGGTCCCACCTGGGACCCCGGGGGGACCGGCGTTCGCGCAGCTTCGTCACTGCGGGGTGAGAGCCCCCGTCGCTGCCTGCGCCTGCCTGCCTGCCCTGCTCTGTGTCCAGGAGGAAAACAGCAACGAGAATTCTCTTGTATAAAAAGGAAAAGAAAAAACCAACCACACATGTAAAGAGAATCTTGGTTTTTATCATGAATATTCTAATAAATTAATGTTAATTTTTAGTGGGGGTTTTTCCAGCTGTTTGGACTCCTGATGCAGGGTCCTGGCCATCCCAGATGAATGAGGTGGCTGCAAAACCCTGTCCCCATCGCTGTTGGATGGAGGGTTTGTCCTGTGCCTTCCCACTGTGGCCCTGGGAGAGGGGGAGCACCAGCTTTTGGTGGAGGGGAGAGGTTTTAAGCCATTCTCACCTCTTTGGCTCCCACATCCCTCCCCCGTTCTGCACAGCTGTGAGGGTGTGTTGGGAGGGCCAGGGCTGGTTTTCCCACTTTGCCAGGGGGAAGAAGGCAAAAGGGAGATCCTTTTTCAGGAGCATGGATCTCATCACATCCTTCAGGTGCCAACTGGGTGTCCCAGGCAGCTCTGCTCACCTTGATCCAGGCGTTTTGTCTTAGGATCAGAGGATGCTTTGGGTTGGAAGGGAACTTTACACATCGTCCAGTCCAACCCCTCTGCAGTGAGCAGGGATATCTTCAACGCCATCAGGTTCCTCAGATCCCCGTGCAGTCTGGCCTTGAACACCTCCAGGGATGGGGATGGTTTCCCTGGGATGGAAGGGACCAGCACCTGCCTGTCCCAGGTCCGTCCCTGCACTCCAGTGGGGTTTTGGGGTGCTGATGGCTCCATCCCCAGGGAAGGAGCTCATGGACATTTGAGCCCTGTGATTGTTTTTTTTTCCCCAGGAAGCCGTACACTTGGGAAGGAGCTGATTCCCACCAGCATCCCACAACCAGAAGGAGGGAAGAGGCTCAAGGTGGTTCCTGGGTGAGGAGCTGCACCCCAACCCCAAAACCCCCCAGGAAAAGCCTTCCCAGCCCCAGCAGCCCTTGCCCCTTCTCCTCCCTGGGAGCTCCCCAGGGTGACGGATGCCCCAGGGCAGCTGGAGCTCCTCACTTTTGGGCAGTTGCAATGGGAGAGTGTTTCATCACTGCAAATTAAAGCCCAGGTTCAAGGAGCCCCTGACTCAACCCCTCGCCATCCAACAACTGCATCATCGATGGCGTTGCTCATGTGCTCAAAATACCTGAAGCCCAGGGTCCCCCGTGGCCCCAGGCTGGGACTTGGCCTGGCTACTACACCCCCTGGGCTACCCCCTTGTTGAGGGGTCCCTGGGCAAGACGAGACAGTGGGGGATGTGGGGCAGGCAATGCTGTGAGGCTCATGGTGATGCTGCTTTGGTGGGTGCCAACTTTGCACCGCGCATTGTTTTTTTGGGGTGCTTCATCCTGGAGGTTCTGGTGCTGGTGGAGAGACCCTGGGTTTGGCAGGAATGGGGAAATCCAGGTGTTGACTCTGGATTCGCTGGATGAGAGCAGAAGATTTGCCATCCCATTCCAAAGGGTGGGAGCATCAAGAGGTGCGGAAGCCAGAAGCCAGAAGCCAGGTGATGGCCACCCGTCCTGGGCATGGAGGGGAAAGCAGGAACACAAGCTCCCGAGCATCCCACCCACCCCAAATGCCAGGGAGGATCATGTGTGGCAGCCCTGTAGATCTCAGTCATACGTTTACTGCAAGAACTCATCAAACTGAGGCATTTCCAGGATATTCCTGTTTCTGTCTCAAAGGGTGACTAATTTTTTAATGAATGACCACTAATGATTCCTCCAGGGAAGGGCTGTCACCGCTGAGCAACTGCCAAAGCGCACGCAGCACCGAGACTGAGGGGGTGGATGGGCCACGGTGTGAGCCCCCAGCCCCACAGTCCTGGTGGCCTTTCCCCTATGTGCAGCCCCCCTTCACTTTGTGCCCCTCAAAGTCCTCAGCTTCCCACTCCCTCCTAAGGAACATTGAGACCATGACAGCCTTCCAGTATGGAAAGGACCTCCAGGAAAGCTGGGGAGGGGCTTTGGTTGCAGGGATAGGATGAGGGGAATGGTTTTAAGGGGAAAGAGATGAGATCTTAGGAAGAAAGGTTTTGCTGTGAGGGTGGGGAGGCCCTGGCCCAGGTTGCCCAGAGAAGTGGTGGCTGCCCCATCCCTGGAGGTGTCCAAGGCCAGGTTGGACAGGGCTTTGAGCCCCTGACCCAGTGGGAGGTGTCCCTGCCCATGGCAGGGGGTGGAACTGGATGGGCTTTGAGGTCTCTTCTGACTCAAACCATTCCATGATTGTGTGATCTGATATCACTGGACCCCCAGATGCCACCACGTCCCCGGGTGCCTCCTGGAATTAATGATAAGTGATGACGCCGGGACGCCCTCGCCCCGGAGGAGGCCCCTTTGGAGGCGCTGACATGAAAGGGAGCACAGGGTGTTATTACAGCGGGTGACACAGAGCTGGGGAATGGTTCCTGTCACCTCCCCAGCTGCTGTAAATTGTTGCCTGGGGAGAATGGTGGGGACACGGCACTGCTGAGGCATCGGCAGGGGACACGGCACTAACCTGCCCCCAAAACAAGGCAGGTTACCTCGAAGCTGCTGGAGATGTCACCAGCTGGGGAGGTCCCCATCCCCCAGGACGCCGTGGCATCAACAGTGACCTCGTGTGTCCTGGGCTCAGTGGCTTCCTGGTGACACAATGAGCTGTTTTCCTTGACGTGACTTGTGCTTTTAAAGCCGTGGCAAGGGATGACCCACCTCAAGGCCACTAATTTGAGCCTGGCAGAGAGAACAGCTGGTCCCTTCACTTTGGGTTCTTGGGCCCTGGGTGACACTCGGGTGTGGCTAAGGGTGGTGGCAGCTCTGTCTTTCCTTGGGAACTCCACTTTGGGTGGCTGCTGAGCCCTGAGCTGGTGACACCACAGTGATTTCATGGCCTCTCCTGAAGGGTCTTGATCCTCGTTGCTTGTGCAGTAGCACTGGAGCCATGGGACCTCTCCTCCTGCCACCCACTGTAAGCTTGGTCTTCATGCTGGACCACACAGAGGGAAACTGAGGCACAGGGAGCCCAGATGTCCTGGCTGGGGCCGTTCCCTGCAGCTGCAGAGGCAGCAGCTCTTTAATCCCTGTGGATATGAGCTATGGGAAGGGAGATAAATGCCTTGGCACATGCTTGTGCAGGGACAGCGTGGTCCCACTCAGGGTTTATCCATTCTACCTCTTACAGAATCATGGAATGGTTTGGGTTGGAAGGGACCTCAAAGCCCATCCAGTTCCACCCCCTTGCCATGGGCAGGGACACCTCCCACTGGATCAGAGTGCTCAAAGCCCCATCCAACCTTGAACACCTCCAGGGATGGGGCAGCCACCACTGCTCTGGGCAACCTGGGCCAGGGCCTCCCCACCCTCACAGCAAAACATTTCTCCCCAAGATCTCATCTCAATCTTCCCTCTTGCAGATGAAAACCCTTCCCCCTCATCCTATCCCTGCACTCCCTGATCAAGAGCCCCTCCCCAGATTTCCTGGAGCCCCTTTAATCCTGCCTGTGATGCTGAACTTGGCCTTGCCATGCCTTCTTGTGCCCACGGAGGCAACCGGTGGCACAGCCCTGGGGACATTTGTCTCCCAGAGCTGTGAAGGTCCATGGGCAGCGAGCAGTGGTGGCACCTCTGGGATGGGCTGTGTGGGAGCGAGCAGGGCTGGATGTGGATCTGAGTGACTGGGAGGTGTCCCAGAGCTGTGTTTGCCCAAGGAGGCTTCGGACATAGACAATGAGAAGAACTCCACCTTCTAAACCCACAGCAGGCACGGGGAGGCAAAGTGTGCACAGGGATGCTGGCATCTCTGTGAGGACAGCAGCACTCGTGCATGGGACAGTGGGAATTTACTTGGAGATGGTGGCTCACGTGCATGGGGATGGCAGGGGAACGCATGGGGACAAGGTGGCACCTGCATGGGGACAGCTCAAGTGTGCACAGAGGTGGCTGCTGTGGTTGCATGGGGCAGCCTGGGCATGCAAGGAGGTGGTTGGTGCAGGCACAGGGACAGCTGCCACAGGCACAGGGACACTTGGTACCTGCACGGGGACAGCCCAGGACGTCGCTGGCATGTGCGTGGTGGCAATGCCAGGGGCGGCTGCCGTGGGAGCCAGGGAGGAGGAATGCTGCTCCCCTGGGGCAACGCTGAGTGACGTTGGTGGCTCCAGGAGAAGGGCTTGGTCCCTCCTGCTTGCTCAGGGAGTTGGCACACACCCTGCTTAATGGCAGGTGGGACACAGCCAGTCCCACGCAGGTCAGGGAGTCCCTGAGGTCTCTCTTCACCCCAAGGTTGGGCTTTCACCTCCTGTCCCACTCTCTCATCTCCTTTAGCTTTTTCCTTCTGACTCCCCCTCTGAGCCACCCATGATGGGTGCTCAGGACTGGGCACGGTCCCCACCACCCCAAGGGGCTCCGGTTAGATAGCAGGAACCCATCTTCACCCTGAGCCACCTTTCCAGCAGCCTCTTCCCGTCTCCAGCCCCCTGGCAGTAGGGTGCCCTGTGCCTCCACACACACGCCAAGGCACATCCCAGCTCCTCCCCAACTGATATCCTGGAGGAGCAAAACCAGGGTTCCCAGGCAGAACTGAGATGTCACCAATCCTGGATCCATGGGGTGTGTGGGATCACATAGAATCATGGAATGGTTTGGGTTGGAAGGGTCCTCAATGCCCATCCAGTTCCACTCCCCTGCCATGGGCAGGGACACCTCCCACTGGGTCAGGGGGCTCAAAGCCCCATCCAACCTGGCCTTCAACACCTCCAGGGATGGGGCAGCCACCAGTTCCCTGGGCAACCTGGGCCAGGGCCTCCCCACCTGCATCATGAAGAATTTCTTCCTAATTCTAATCCAAATCTTCCCCTTTCCAGCTTAAAGCCATTCCCCCTCATCCTCCCACTCCATGCCCTTGGAAAAAGTCCCTCCCCAGCTTTCCTGGAGCCCCTTTCAGTACTGGGAGGATGCTCTAAAGTCTCCCTGAAGTTTTCTTTTCTCCAGGCTGAATCCCCAGATCCTGGTGCTGAGCCAGGAGATCAGGGCTGAGAGGGATAGGAGTGCTGACAGCTCCAGAGAAAACCAGCTCATTACAAAGAGCTGCTGAGCTCCGGCCGGGCTGGCTGAGCTGCTCCTTAACATCCCTCACCAACCGATTATCCCAAAGAGCCGCTTGGAGCAGCCCTGGCTCCGGGAATTGCATCGAGGTCTTTTTCTTCCTGCTCAGCAAGGGCCAGCCCAGGTGTTATGCGTTTGTTTTGTCAGCAATTCAGGAATAATCCCCATCTTGGGGTGCAATCTGGGTGGATCCTGCCTCGGGGGAGATGGGATGAGGGTTGCAAAGGCCCTTGGGGAGGGTGAGAGGGAACCAGGGGACGGACAGGGGGATGTGAATGGGCTGTCCCATTCCTGGAGGTGTTCAAATCCAGGTTGGATAGGACTTGGAGCCCCCTGATCCAGTGGGAGGGGTCCCTGCCCATGGCGGGGGGGGGTGGAACTGCATGGGCTCTGAGGTCCCTTCTGACCCAAACCATTCCATGATTCTTTTCTATGATCTGCAGCATTTTGTTCATCCCATCAGCTCCGTGGGCCCATTCTGCTCCATTGCTCAGAGGTCCCCAAACTCCCCATGGGGTGCTCAGCTCACCTTCCTCCTGTGCTTGAATCCCTTCAGCCAGACACCCGGGACAGGCTGGCGGGGTGGATCCTGATCCCAAAAGCCGTTCGGCCCCTTCTCAGTCTCTTAGGAAACTCTTCCTGATCCAATTCCTTTGCCAAAAGGATCAATGGGGTTTTGCAACGGGAGGTGGCTGATGTTTTATCAAGTTCTTTGGAAAAGCCCTTTCCAACAGGAACCCCTCCTCTGGCACCCTGATTCAGGGTGTAACCAGGAGCAGAGTTTAACCCTGACAGAAATACCTGATGGAGCCACACAATGATGGTAGAATCCTAGAATCTCTTGGTTGGAAAAGACCTTTGAGATCATCGAGTCCACTTCTAAACCACATCCCTGAGCACCTTATCTGCCCATCTTTTGATGTAAGTGGGAGTCTGAGAGCACAACACCACAGCATGAGGATCATCCCCACACAAGGACACCAGCAGAGGGGACCTTGAACCACCTTGGAGACCCCTTAGGCTGTCAGAGCATCACAGGGTAGGAAGGATTTCAGAGGGGAAGAGGGCTCGGGACACCCCCTTCTCCCCTCCAACCCCAGCTGTTGGTGCTCCTAAACTCTCCCCATCACTACATTACTCTTTCCTCAACCAGCTTCATCTCCCAACAAGACCCCAGAGATATGGAAAAGGACAACCTGCCACTGTCACACCTTGGCTTCGGAGATGAGCTTGGAAGAGCTCTGCAACAGCATCCTCAAGTCAAAATGCCCCCAACAGTGTGGCTGGAAGTGCTCAAGGTTGCTCTTGCAATAAAGCCTTGTGAGGGTGTTAAAACACATTGATGCTGACTCTTCTTCCAACAGAACTCACAGCATCTAAGGATGGAACCCAGCTCTGAGGAGGAACCAGGGAAATGAGAGCAGCGGCTGCAGATGCAGAACCTGGAGTTGTGCCCATCCATCCGTGAGACCGCAGGGCATCGCACACTGGCTCGGCAGGGAGGCGCCTGCTGGAAATGTCTGCAGGGTTAAACGCTGCTGAGAAATGAGCTCTTTAAAGTGATGGGAATTGTTGGGATGAAAGGAAATGAGTGGCCCATGGCCTGGGACACGGCTTGCCTAGGGAGGAGGTGGTGGCTCTGCTGGCAGCGGGGCCACGTGGTGGGGTTTAGAGACTGGGGCTGAACTCCTGGGACTGGGAACGCCTGTTGTCAGCCTCCTGAGCTGGGGGGCTCCATCACTCCGTGGTGTCACTCCATGTCTCCTGGGTGCCAGAGCTGTCTGCAGCCAGTGGGTGCAATAGGGGTCAGACTGGGGGTCACCAGGCTGGAGGGAATCAGTGGGACATGAGAATGTGGAGCATCAATGAGGTACCAGGCCATGGGAATCGTTGGAGTGTCAGAACATTGAATATCAATGAGGTAACAGACCTTGAAGCATCAGTGGGGCATCAAAGGGGCATCAGTTGGGCAAGAAGGCACCAATGGGGCACAAAATTGGCACAAATAGGGCACCAATGGTTTATCAATGGGACACTAATGGGGTCACAATGGGCATCGGTGAGGTACCAGTAGGGCATGAATGGGCCACAAATGGATGATGAACGGGGCATCAATTGTTCATCAATAGGCATCAGTTTTTCATTAATGAGGCACCAATGAGGCATTAATTGGACATCAATGAGGCATCAATTAGGTATCAACGGGGCACAAACAGCACAATTGGGGCATCAATTAGGTATCAATGGGGCATTTGTTGGGTACCAGTGGGGCACCAACAGGTCATCAGTGGTGCATCAATGGGGCACCAATCGCACATCAATAGGGCACCAATGGGCTACAATGGGGCACCAATAGGGCATCACCCATGCGGTGTCCCTTTAACCCGCCCCGCCCACTCACGGCCGCGAGTCCCGCGCCGCAGCCGTACCGGAGGGGGGCGTGGCTCCCCGACTGGCCCCGCCCTTCACCCCGCCCCTTTCCCTTTTGCGCTGCTTTCATTGGCACGCCGCATCTTCCTTCAGGGACCTATCAGCGCGCAGGGCCGGGCAGTGATTGGCGGCAGGTCCAGCCAATGGAAGTGTGGGAGAGCCGCGGGGGGGCTGGGCAGCGATTGGCGGGGAGCCTGGCGAATGGGAGCGCGGGGGCGGGGGCGGGACCAAGCCAAGATTGGCGGTGAGTTCGGCCAGTAGAGAAGCTGTCATGGGGCAGAGGACGGGCGGTGATTGGCCCCGGGCCCGACCAATGGAAGCCCGGCTTGCGACTCTATATAAAGCGGCGGCGCGCGTGGGGAGCGCAGTGCTCAGCGCAGCCGGCGGTGGGCGCGGAGCAGGCGGGCCCGTTTATCTCAGCGTCACCTCCGCGCGCCCACCGCACCCCCCAGCCCCGCGGCAGCCCTCCTCTCAGCAACACCTTCTTCCTCGCTTTTTGGTTTTTTTTTTTTTTGCCTTCTTCCCCCTCCTTTTTTAAGTTTTTCTCCCCATCGCGGCACTTCCGGCTGTTTCCGGGCCGTTTCCGGGTGTCTCGGGCTCCACTTCCGGCCGAGGGGAGGGCGATGCTGGCGGCGGCGGGGCCGGCTGCGGGCGGCGCGGAGCGCGGCGGGGGCCGCTTCAGCGTCCTGACGTGGGAGCAGCTGCAGCGGCTGGATCAGATCCTGGGCGAGGCTGTGCCCATCCACGGCCGCGGGAACTTCCCCACGCTCTCCGTGCGGCCGCGCACCATCGTGCAGGTGAGTCCCGGGGTGGGGGTGTGGGATGTGGGGTGAGGGGCTGTGGGGTGAAAGGGGGGAGCTGTGGGTTGGGGTGTCGTGGGGTGGGGGGATTGGGGATCGTGGAGTACGGGGGTTACGGGGTGAGGGGTTATGGGATAAGGGGGAGGCTTGTGGGGTGGGGGCTATGAGGTAGAGGGGGATAGGTCGTGGGTGGAGGATTATGGGGTGGGGGATTATGGGAGGGGTAGAGGCGGGGTAGGTTATAGATGGGGGTTTATGGGGTGAAAGGGAAGCTATGGGGTAAGGGGGCTTATAGGGGAGAGAGGGAGGGTAGAGTAGGGGGTGGAGGGTTATGGGGTAAGAGGGGTGATTGTATGGTTGGGAGGGTTATGGGGTGGGGGGTTATAGGTGGAGGATTATGAAGTAGAGGGGATAGGCTATGGGGTGGGGGTTATGGGATAAAGGGGGATAGGTGTTGGGGGGCAGACTGTACGGTGGGGGATTATGGGGTGGGAGGTCAGGGGTTATGAGCTAGAGGGAGGGTGGGTTAGGGGCTCGGGTGTTACGGGGTTGGGGGTGGTTATGGAGCAGTGGTTATGGTGTGGAGGGGTGGTTGGGGGGAGGGGGAATAGGTTTTGGGGGGCTGGGGTGTACAGACCGTGTTCTACTGCCCCGTTGGACTCTGCCCCGGCAGTAACTGGGCCCCAGGCCAGCCCAGACATTGCTGCCTTTCAACCCTGGAGCTCGGGGCAGAGCTCCTGGGGTCCAGGTCCCATCTCCACCCCAGGGCGTACCCTGTGCTCCATTAGCCCTGTTTCCCAGCCCTAGAGGCCTCAGTGAGGCTGGGGGCTTTGTCCCTCCCTCTGCTCTGCCAGCATTCCAGTATAAAGCTGGAAGGAGCCTCCTGGAAAAAGGCCTTTTCCAGAAAAATCCCATGCATTTAAAATTCACGCTGCTGCAGCTTGTGTGGTGGATCCCCCTTGGCTTCAACCCATCCCCCCTCCTCCTCCTTTTGAGTTGACTTTGGTGCCCTAAATCAGGGTGGGCGAGGAAAAAAGTGGCTTTTTGGTTTCGTCCTATCCTACATTCCCTCTGCTTTTGAGTTGATTTTGGTGCCCTAAGTGGGGTTGTTCAAGGAACAGTGGCTTTTTGGAGCTGCTTCCACGAAATGGCTTGGTGCCCGTGAACATGTCAGGCTGTACGAGGCTGGTTATTAATTTAAATGCCAGATCAAATGTCAGTGTCCTTTGATTCTCGTCATGCTGCCTTGTGTCCTCCAGAGTCTGCCTGGGACTTGGTCTTGTTAAAGAGTTCCTGTTAGTTTAACCATAAAGTAATAACCGTGTTTAATATTAAACTAACAATGTCGTGTCGTTCAAATAAGCCGATGCATATTCATGTTTGGGAGGCAACTTCATTCCTCAGTAATGACTCATCAAATGTAAAATCAAGCATGTTGGCTTCTAATTAGAAAGGCTGTTCGCAAAGCTAAAACCGAGCTGGTTTTCACAATAAAGCAATCGTGAGGTTTTTGAAGCTTTGGCTGCCTGAGAAATGCTTCTGCTTTAGTGTGGAAGGCAGAAAGGTGACATTTGAAAGCCATTGCTGTACGAAAGCGTCGGCTGATTCCAAATTCCTCGAGTTCCTGCTGCAGGAGGAGGGCAGAAGTGTTCAGTCTTGGCTGGGAAGCTTTAAACTGAGTGACAGATGAGAGCTACTGTCCGGACGCTGCCCTTGAGTTGTGCAAGGCTGGGGAAGCTCAGCGCTGGTGAAACCCCAGCGTGGTGCATCATCAAATGTTCCACCAGTTATTACTGTTTTGTTCCACAATTTGGTGTCAGAGCTGCTGAAAAGGATGTTGTTGCCATTAGCAACCTCAAACACCAAATAACTGTGGGCAGTAGGGTTGTAACACTGACCAACCGTGCTGGCAGACCCTGTATTTAAGGCTGACTAATCTGAAACAAGTAACCTAAAAGGCACTTATTTATTGCATTCTCTTGTTGTTGTGGGAGGTGGGAAGCGACAGGTCAGGGCTCAGGCAGGGTTTTTTGCTCCTGCCTGGCTGTCAGAGTCAATTATCCGAACCGCACGGAACGTGAGGTGCTGTTTTGGGAAGCAGGTCAGCAGCTGCCTAACCCTGGAAATATCCAACCCTCTGGGGAAAAACGCATTCCTGAGCCCACTGGCTGCAGCTGGGGAGATGCATTCTTCAGGTTGAGACTGGCTGAAGCCTCAGGGAAGCAGCAAGGCAGGTTGGCACTTTCTTGGGTGATTTGGGACAAGACTGACCTGAGCAGTTGAATTTTTTCCCTGTTTTCTGGCTGTATCTCACTCAGATGGACCTGTAAGCGTGGGAAGCTCCCACTGGCCTGAAGCTTACGGGTATGAAGCACTGCAGCTCCTGAGCTGTGTCCAGAAAAGGGTTAAGAAGGCATTCTTTGGGGTTAGAAAATCAATCTGGAGTGAGATCTTCTCTGAGTGCTGCTCTTAGCTCTGGGTCTAACATTGGTGTCACCTATATCTGATCTTACTTAAGCCCAATAGCACAAAACTAACTCCACGAGTAGTGCTGGAGCTGTGCCTCGGGTGAGTGACTCCAGGGACTGATCAGTTGGCAACGACCGCACACCAGGAACTCCCTTGGATCAGCTGCCTGAGATTTGTTCTATACGAGGGAATAACCCTCCTTTTAGGAGTAAATTCAGTTTTCAGACCACCTCCCTTTGAGAATGCCAGCGTTTGTGGCTGGGTTGGATATCCTGGTGGAGACCTGGGGCTTCCGATGGTGAATTGCTTGTGGTGAACTGTTGCCTGTACATGTGACTGTCACCATTCCCTTGGCAAGGAGCCCGGGCACATTTCTAGCCTGAGCAGGAGTGGCTCATGTCGGGGAGTAACACCAGCAGAGAAGCTTCATCAGGAGATTTAACAGCCTCCTGAAATCCAGTTTAGAAACATTCCCAGGTATCTGCTGTTTGCAGGGGCACCTCAGGGCTGCAGGAGCTCAGTGATACAGTCTGTGTCATGCTAAGGGTTGCAAACTGCAGTCTTTCACCTTTATGTGTTGTTTTTTCTAACCAAAACTAATGGTTGGGGGTCTTTTGGAGCTGCTGAGACTGGAGCTGCCAAACTCTGAGTCCCTGAGGTCTCCTCAGAGCCGCGTCAACCAAGCGAGGGGTTCAGCCCCCCGATGAGGTTATGAATTGTGGTGGGGCCTCTCAAACTAGAACAGCCCTGTAGGGCTGAATAGCCTGGTCAGACTGGCTTCTGGTGATATAATTTGTCCATTTGTATCCCAAGCTTTGGCTCTTTCAAGGTCTAACCTTGCTTGGAGCACTGGGTGAGCAGGCTGGCTTGCTTGTTAGGGAAACATGAAAGCAGGGAGAGGGATGGGAAGAGCTTCTGGTGGAAGATGTGATCTTCATTTTCCTGGGATCTTTGTGCTCAGTTAAACTCAAATTATAAGCTGGTGTCCGGATAGTTTATTTTATGGTCTTGGGGTTATTTTGGCCTCCTGCATATTAAGTAATCAAGCAAGTGATTCAGCTTTGCTGTAAATGAACAAAGCTTTGGAGGTACCGGTGGGTGTGCCAGGACTGAGCAGGCAGCGTTGAAATCGCTTGGAGTAACACCCGTAAGATGAAAGCTGCCTGTTGTGCTTGATAGAGTGCCAAGTTCAGCACGAAGCTCTGACACACTGGAAATTGTTAGGATACACTTACTAGTTAGGACTTGAACTTGCATACGCCTGGCTGCGGCTTTTGAGCTCTTCTGACATCTTGATTTGGCTTTAATGAATCTTGACAGGCAAAGGGGACGGTGAAAAGGAGTGAAGAGCCCTGAATAAATCCACAGCGACTGCTGCAGACTGTGCTGCCACCTTGTATTTGGGGTCCTTGTTGGGCTGGCTGGTCTTGGTTTGATGGCTGGAAAGGCTGACTGCAACCACGGGAGGGTGGAGGAGCAGGCACTGAGCTCTTCTCACTGGTGACCAGGGATAGGACCCGAGGGAATGGCAGGAAGATGTGTCAGGGGAGGTTTTCAGTTTGGTTCTTCCCCCAGAGGGTGGTGGAGCACTGGAACAGCTCCCCAGGGAAGCAGTCACAGCACCAAACCTGACAATATTCCAGAAGCCTTTGGCCAACACCCTCGGACACACGGTGTGAATGTTGGGGTTGTCCTGCAGGGACAGGAGCTGGACTCGATGATCCTTGTGGGTCCCTTTCAGGTCATTCTGTGATTCTGTGACTACCCCAAAGAATGGGTTCAGATGACCTCTGGGCTTCGGGAGGAAGGAAAGGACGGACAAACAGCTGTACCAGAAGCAGAAACAGCTGCTTGTGTGTATTAAGAGCCCTCTAATGCAAAGGAATAAGTAAAGCAGAGCCACCCCCAGCTGCTGGCAAGGCTCTGGATGCTTTCCAAAGTGACCTATTTCTAATGGATTAGCTTTTTATTTCTCTGTCTTGCACTGGAGTGACCCATATAAGCGCAGGGAGTGAATCCTGCTGCTGTAATCAGGTTGTCCCAAGAATGCTTTCTTGCTTCTGACTGCCTCTCTTTATGTCTCAGGTTGTCCGTAGTCGCCTGGAGAAGAAAGGAATCACAGTCCATAACGTCAGGTTGAATGGCTCGGCAGCTAGTCATGTTCTACACCAGGACAGTGGCTTGGGGTACAAAGACCTGGATCTCATCTTTGGTGTAGATCTGAAGACCGAAGATGTCTTCCAGCTTGTTAAAGATGTGGTCATGGACTGCCTTTTGGACTTCCTCCCAGAAGGAGTCAACAAAGACAAGATCACCCCCATGACTCTGAAGGAGGCGTACGTGCAGAAGCTTGTGAAGGTGTGCAACGAAACGGACCGCTGGAGCCTCATCTCGCTCTCCAACAACAGCGGGAAGAACGTGGAGCTCAAATTCGTGGACTCTCTCAGACGGCAGTTTGAGTTCAGCGTGGACTCTTTCCAGATCATCCTGGATTCGCTTCTGCTGTTTGGGGAGTGTTCAGAGAACCCCATGGCTGAGAACTTCCACCCCACGGTCACCGGGGAGAGCATGTATGGGGACTTTGAGGAGGCAATGGACCATCTCCGGAACAGGGTCATCGCCACGAGGAACCCGGAGGAGATCAGAGGTGGGGGGCTTCTGAAATACTGCAACCTCTTGGTGAGGGGGTTTAAGCCCAAGTCGGAAGTGGATATGAAGGCACTACAGAGATACATGTGCTCCAGGTTTTTCATAGACTTCTCTGACATCGGTGAGCAGCAGAGGAAGCTGGAGTGCTACCTTCAGAGCCACTTTGTTGGGATGGAGAGCAAAAGATATGACTATTTGATGACCCTCCACAGGGTGGTCAATGAGAGCACAGTCTGCCTCATGGGACACGAAAGGAGGCAGACCCTGAACCTCATTGCCATGCTGGCTGTGAGAGTCCTGGCTGAGCAGA
Source organism: Tapera naevia (assembly GCA_033556795.1). Lineage (NCBI taxonomy): Eukaryota > Metazoa > Chordata > Aves > Cuculiformes > Neomorphidae > Tapera > Tapera naevia. The sequence goes on from JAUMJJ010000382.1 coordinate 395,406, forward strand.
ACATCATCCCCACGGTCACAAATGTTACCTGCTACTACCAGCCAGCTCCTTACGTCAGTGAAATAAACTTCAACTACTACGTCACCCACGTGCAACCCTTCCTGCCTTGCAATCAGTCCTACCCAACGTGGCTTCCCTGTAACTGAGCCAGGACAAACTTCAGGGTCTGTCCTCCAAGGTATTTCCTTGCCTTGGTGGGGGGAGGATGGGGAGGGGGGAGAAGAACAAAAAGCCTTCCTAGAACTGCAACAAAAGGAAACTTCCTGGACTCTTGTCTTGTTCCTGGGGTTATTGGAATGAGACCTGTCTGCTTTACACTGTGATGGGAAGTGCAGTGTTATGGAAACTGGGACGACTCGGACGTTTACGGGAAGACTCGATCGCTTTACTGAATTCTGGAGGCAATTGGGGGGAGGGTGGGGGTGTGTGAGAGGGGAGACTGTAGAGTTATGCTAAGGTAGAACTGCACTGCCCTGAAATGGATCTGAATTGGTTGACTTCTTTTTTTTTTTTAGTGCGGGAGGTGTTCTGGGTGTGCAGACTTGTGGTTTCTGAACCTAGAAGCCAGAGTGGCTGATTCCTTTGAAGGACCAAAGAATCCTGTTTAAGTGCCTGTAACAATATAAACACAACTGTACTGTAAACCTTCTTATTTTTTTTTGCAGGGGTTGACATCCCAAAAGCTTGAGTGGGGATGTCCAAGAGAGGAAGATGTTTGTGTTTTGGGGTGGGTTGTTGTAAGATCATTTCTAATAACCTCGCTTGAAGCAAGAATGGGATGGCAGATTCTGTGTTGCTGAGGACTTTTTTTGGCATGGCTTTTGCTGCCTGTGAAGGACCAGCTGTAGCAAAGAGTTGCATAAATGGGGTGGGTTTTGAATGACTGCGTGTAAACGCCTCAAAAACTGGGGATTGGGGGGTGGGGGGGGGGAGTGCATGGTGGAAAATGCTGTGCAGAGCTTTGGAGAAAAAGGCAGCAGGAACCTAAAGTCTGAATTTACCCGAGCTCCCAAGTCTGCAGTGCCAAACTGTAATCTTGTACATAAATGAGGAGGCAGAAGGTCTGTCCAGGCGCCTGCCCCGAGCTACCGAACCTGATCCTGTATTTTCTAGGGAAATTTGAGATGCTACTACTTTAATTTTTTGGCATGCAGTGTGGTTTTAATGCACAAAGCCAGAGGCTGGCTGGGTTATCTGGGAAGATGAGGCTTGTCCTTTGAAGCACAAATCTGGTTCGCTAGGCAGTTATCTCCAGCTCTTACTGTGATGGGTGCTGGAGCCCGTGTCCTTCTAGGAGAACTGCAGACCTCTTCCAGCTTCTGGTGGCTGGAGATCTTCCCTTTGCCCTCGGGCAGGTCTTGTTTTCAAAAGCAGCCTCTTCCCAGCTAGGTGATTCCACATGTGAGCCACTGACAGTGTTTGAAATTCATTCTCTAGCCAGAAATGGAGCTGGGGGGCGGATGTGTGTGTGGAGAAGTCAGTTGGTCGTAGGAAGAAGTTACGTCTTCTCTAAACAAACCCTCTTGTCTTGAGGGTTTGGCTCTCTTAGTCCAGTGTGGCTTTGAAGCTGTTGGGTGTCCAGAGCACAGGCTCTCACTGAGGTGCCTGGATTGCTGTGCCCGTTCTTGGCAAGCATCATCTCAGACTTAACTATGCACAGAGGCAGAGCTGGGCAGGCACTCCCTAGAGATGCTGCTCTGGGAACACCATGGCTTCGTGGTGCTTCCTGCCAGGCTGATGTACTTGAGGATCTTTACTGACCTAGGTTTTCTTTTTTTTTTGTTCTTGTGACAAACCTGTATTAGCTGGGCAGACTGAATGCTCTAATAAAGACTAGATCCTTGGAATGTGTATAGCCAGATTGCTCCCTTTTTTGGGTTAGGGGCAATGTGGAGTGGGAGTAAAGGGTGGGGAGGGAAGCTGTTTGGGGGCTTTTAACATGAACTAACCAGTTTGGAATTGGTCCAGCTTGCTTCCTACCCAGTTGGAGCTGATGAGGGTGTCGCTAATGATGCAGTTCCTACAGGTTTCACTGCCTCCCTGTAGAACAGCTTTGTCTTCACAGACAGGGCTGATGCAGACTCTGCCGCAGCCCAGTAATTCCCTGGTTCCCAGAGCCTGAGAACTTGAGATTTTTTTTCCCACTGCAAGGTACAACTGGTTTAAGGGCTGCTTTTGAGATCCTAAGTGTGCCACCTTCATGGCTTCAAGGGAAGATATTTTATCCTGCATTTTAAACTTCAGATGAACATAGGTGACATGTGGCTTGCTTTTTTTTTTACAGGCTGCTTGCTCTCTGCCCACATAGATGCACTAAACTGAGATTCCCTCCTTCCCGTTTAAGATGTCAAAAAGATTTCCCTACAGCCAACAGCTCGGCAGGGCAACTTACATTGAGATTGCACTTTTGATTTACAGAGTGTGTGTGGTGGGACTCTTGTGAATGGGTTGAATCTGAATTTTTCTAGACCTTGCAGTGATACTGTGCTGCCCCCTCCTGTGAGGGGGCAATTGGAAGATTCCAGTAGCTTGAATGGCACTTGATTTTGTTTTAAATGTTTTTTTCCTACACCTGTATCACTTGTCATGCAATGGGCTTGACATAGACTCACTAGATTCTTTAGAATCTGTTACAAATAAATACAGTGTATTCAAATTTGTTGGAATTTTTTATTTGCTTGTCCCTCTGGGTAGTGTGGTGTTGAGATGGGTGACCCTACTCCCACCAAGAACCAGGCTCTGAACCAACTGGTCAGCTTGAGAGGAGTGAGCTGGGATCCTGGTTATGGACCTGGCCAAATGCTACTTGTACATCAGGCTTAGTCCCTCAAACCCAAGTGGCTATGGAGCCTGGGAAGCGTATTGGCAGGTCCCTTCGGTGGCTGAGGGAGGTCTCTATTTATAACACTGTTCTTTAGTGTTGTGCATCTTCCCAGTGGCTCCTCAAGTTGCTGGTGGGGGAGGGTGCCTGAGGTCCCTGCTGTGGGGACAGTGCTGGGAGCCTCTTGCTGCTGCTGGCTTTCCATGACTTCATTCTCTTCTGCTGATGGTCATGAACAGCAAAAGGTTGCTTGAGTAATTAAGGCTTATTTTGTGCAGCTGACCCACCTGCAAAGTGGTTCCTCTTGGAAAGGAGAGGGTGAGAGGCTCCAAAAGGTTTACCTCCCCAATAAAAGCTTGGATCTGCTGGTGTCCAGGGTAGATGACTGGAAGCTGGCTGCCTGTAGCTGGGTGCAAGAAGCTCTTCCAACTCTGGCTGCCCTCCAGCCTAAGAAGAGGTTTCACTTCCCCTTGTCAAGCTACAGGCAGTTCTGGTTCCACAGCAACAATCGAGCTGATGATCTGCCAATCCCTCTTCGGGACAAACTTGCTGGCTCTGCATCTCCAAATTTCTGCAGTCCATGGCCAAGCTTCCCTCTGACAACAAGCCTGGGTTGTTCTTGCTGGGTTGGCACCTTTTAAGACCTGGTACCTCCTGGAGCAGGACTCTGCTCTCTAAACCTGTGGGCAGCGAGGTGGGATCCTCACCTCTGGCATGTGACCCTACACAAAGCTTCTGCCTTCCCTGAGCGTCTCGCACATGGGAGTGGCTCTGAAATATCTGCTTAGTTTGTCAGCTGTCTCCTCAGTGCCAGTGGTGGGTCCTGTTGATGCTCTGGTGAATAAGCTGCCTCGGGATTTGTGACCCTGAGCAGAGCAGCAAAAGCCCTGACAGAGTCGGCTTGTCATTGTTGGAGCGGATCAGAGTATACAAAGGGATGTTCGTGGAAAGTACTAGTTGTGATCAGAAAGGAGCTATCAATGTTTACAACTGAGATTTGGATCCCTCTTTTGTTAATTGTCGAATAAAAAAAACCCACATATATTTTTCTCACAGCCTGTAGTCTGTCATTTATTTCTCCCTTTGAACAGAGGGTGATGGACAAGTCAGGATGTGCCTAAGTATCTGGAGGATGAGATTTGGACTCTGCTGCTGGGTGTGTTGGTGTGTGCTGGGTGCCAGAGCGTTTCTCTCTGCCTTGGCTCTAGATCTCTGCTTGGAGAAAAGATGTGGGTTGGGGTGGCTGTGGCTTTGCCCCAGCAGTTCCCTATATTTAGACCATGGGAGTTATGCCCATGGCAGACTGGGCAGGGTGACCACGGTCAGGAGCGGAGGAGCCCACCCTGCAGTCTTAGCAGGGCAAGGACAGTACAAGACCTGCCCTGCAGCACCTCTGCAGAGAGCTGGAGGGTGATCAATGCCTTGAGACACATCCAAAAATGCTCAGTGCTATAGCAGTTAAGGTCATTTCCAGGGCTTGTGCTGCAGGGTTTGCATCTGCAGACTTGTCCACAGCAGCTTTTCTCCTGGAACGACGTCTGGCGCTGCTCCAAAATCACTGAAACGAGAGGAATTCGTCTTGAATCTCCAGAATGCAAGAAGCATCTTGCTCCAACCTTCCTGCTTTTTTAGCTGTCCTTAATCTGCCAGCTCAGTGCTGAGGGTGGCACCATCTCTGTGCAGGCGGGTAGCTAGACTCAGCGTGGCATTCAAATTGCATCTCATTCTCTCTTAATTAGCCTCTCGTAATACGCCGGCGTTTCTCCTCGGTAGCTTCTTGGGCAGTGCGGGTGTTAACTCTGCTATTTGAGCTCCTGCAGAATGAGAGAACAGTCTGTCTGTGCAGCTCCTCTTGCCATTTATAGCTGTGTTTAGGCGATGCAGCACACAGACCCTTGTGCTCTGGTGCCTGGTGCCAAGCACGAGACAAATGCTTCATTGAGATGTACATACCGGGAGGGCAGTTTGCTCCCGGCAGAGCTGGGATGGAGCTGAGCTGCTGGAGGATGGCACAAACTTAGTCCCCGTTTGCTGTGGTCCTGAGCTTGAAGAGCAGCTGAGCCTTAAGCAGGTGATTTTGCCTAAAACACCCTTGGGCAGATGATAATTCTTTCAGGCACTGATTCCTCCTGAGTCCCAGCTGCAGCAGTGAGAACCACACAGTGTGTGACTTGTGCTGTCATTGAGCCCTCCTATCTTATCTCCTGGCTCCAGCTGCTGCCTGCTGGAGGTTCAGGTTTGTGTATGACAAATAGGATTTCAGCTCAACGTTTAAGGTGCTGGAGAGGTGGAGACGCACTCAAAAGGTGGTTTTTTTTTGTCCTGTGCATGTGGCATTTGCACTGTTCAGCTCCAAATGCACTTTGCTGCAGCCCTCTTGGCTAACGCCAAGGAGGAACAAGGAAGCTCCATGAATCCCTAGGTCAGCCACAATTCCCCACCTCTGGCTTCTTGCCCTGAACCAGAAGCTCAGGTGTTCCCTTCCCTCCAAGAATAGATCAGCTCAGGCAGCTCCACCTGGGACAGCAGTCCAGCTCCCCAAAAACCCATGTGCTTCTGCAAAAACCAACACTGGGTTGCTGGGTGCCTGCTCTTCCCTGCTCCTTCTCTTCTAGGCAGCTCCTGCTTTGGTGGAGCAAGCCATGGCATCACTTGTAGCCGATGAGAGCCACACGAGTGTGGAGCACCCTTGGGCTGGGAGCCGCGGTCGCTGTGCTGCTCCCTCAGCTGGGTGGATCCCCGTGCCTTGGCTTGTAGAAACTTGATGGCTCTGACAAATTTGATTGAAATCACCTGCTGGCACCCCAAGTTATTAAGAATGACTGACAGCGGTCATGAAGTCATGTTTTCTTAGGAAAGGCAGGTAAAGAAGCCAACGTGCAGCCTTGAGCTGTTGCACAGCCGGGCTGAGGATGGGGTGTCCTTGCATCCCTCTACCCCAACCCACTGCACGTCCCTTCAGCAGTGCTGAGGGGAAATAATGGCATTTCTAGGAGAGAACTTGTAGGTGGGACCATGGTTTAGAGACAGGGATTAGGCTGGAGCAGTGCCAGGGGAGGTGCAGGGTGGTGTGTAATGTGTTATCTCTCTCCCTGTACAAGTGAGAACATGCATCTGCACTCCTAAGAGCTCACATCGTTTTTCCAGGGTGTCAGAGTTGAGTATGGAAGGGCTGGTCCCACCTCTCCTTCTCTTTGGCAATGGATGGGGACATCCCTCTTCGGAGTTGTTCCACGTGGGACCAGCAGTCCAGGGCTCAGCCGACAGCACAAGTTGATCCTTGCCCCCTCATGGCATATTTACCCTGCTTATCTCACTGCTATCATCTCCCATTTCAGCAAGAGCAGTGTCACTGCCTTCAAAGGAAAAGCCACCAAGCAGCGCGTTCCACAGGGTGTTTGTATGGCCTATATTTTTGCTTTGTAATCCAAGGAGGGGCTGGATGCAGGACACCCCTCCAGCCTTCCTTCCTTCCCCTCCTGTAGCCACCGGGCTGGCGTGGCTGGAACTTTAAGCATCCCTCTACTAATGTGCAATTAAAGGTCGCTTGGGCTTGAAATCCCGGTTAAATCCGCATGTCCGCAGCGTGACTCACCTAACTACTGCTCTCCTAATGAATCCTGGATGCATTCCTTAAAGACTGGACATAATGTTAACATGCCACTTACTAACCACCCTTTTCATCCATCACCAGTGCAACGAGTTCAGCCAGTTTCTTCCCCTGCTCCTCCTCCCCTGCAGCCCTGGATGGTCCCTCCAAAGGCTGAGCATCCACCGTGTAAATCCCCTTAGCAGGGGAGGTTTCTCACTGCTGCAGCTGAGACTCAGGAGGAATCACTCCCTGAAAGAATTATTGTCTGCCCAAGGGTGTTTTAGTCGAGATGACAGCAGCGCTGCTGCCCTGGGAAGGCTAAAAACCCCCTAATCATGGATGATGGGAAGGCAGGAGGGACACAAAGCTTCCCGATGGTTCCAACCACTTGCGAGGGACGTGTGTCCTCTGCAGCTTCAAGCTCGCTCCCACCATAAAGCTCAGGGGGTTTGTAACTTGCCCTCCTGAAAACTGCAGCCTTTGAGCCCAACCTACTCATCTGGGGCTGGATGCTGCTGTTCTGGCTCGTGCTTGGCGGGTGCTGCCAGGCTGGAAGATGCAGAGCAACGTGAGTTGGGACATCCTCACCACCATCACACGTCACAGGTGACCTGTCCCTGGGAGGGGCTGGGTACCCTCCACCTCCCATTAATGCCCAGGGAATTGGAGACATTGGCATTGCTAATAGCCTTAATTGCCTGGTAGTTATTTAGTTGATGATTTGTTTGATCCAGGCGGGCTGCCTTACGTCCAACCTCAACCCATCCGCCCCGAGGCCATCGTGAGCTGCTCAGGTGAGCCAGGAGAGACTGCAGGGACAAGCTTTGTTTTCCAGCTGGCTCCTGACAGGATGAATGTGGTTTATCCGGTGCCAAAACCCAGCCTCATCTCTCAGCCATCCCTCCAGTTTGTTATCATAGAATCATAGGATGGTTTGGGTTGGAAGAGGTTTCAAAGCTCATCCAGTTCCAACCTCCCTGCCATGGACAGGGACACCTCCCACTGGATCACGGGGCTCAAAGCCCCATCCAGCCTGGCCTTGAACACCTCCAGGGATGGGGCAGCCACCACACCTCTGTGGCAGGGCATCCCCACCCTCAGTGTGAAGAATTTCTCTCTAATCATCTGCAAACACCTCTTCCTTCAATCCTTGGGAGGGAGAATATAAGAGAAGTTCAAGGTATTTGCAGGACCATGGAGGAGAACCTGATTTTAAATTTGGCTCCACGAGGCATCTCTTACTACTGTCCTGCTGCCCCAGCGATAGGGATGGCATCTTTTTGGCCAGAGTAAAGGAAATTCCTCCCTTGCAGGGCAGTGACCCCTGGAGAAATTGGGATGTACCCAGTTCCTGGGGCTCTTTGCTCTTCCCCGCTGGCACAGCCACTCCCTGGTGGCCACAGGTAAGTGTAAAACCCACAAGCAGCTGGGAAGAGCCAGCTTCTCCCTCCAGGAGAGGTGCCAGGACACTGCCAACTCAAGTGTCCGAGCAGTTGGGACCCAGGAACCACCACGATGGGCTGGGCTGGCGGGGTCCATCTCCCCCGGGGGGCACTCGGTGGTTGTTGAGACCCTTGGGCAGGTGAGGGTGCTGCAGGGTGTTTGGATGCCAGGGCTTGTGTTTGTGGGCAGGCAGGGAACTGCTCTGCTCCCTGGCTCAGCACAGCGAAGGCGCTGGGCTCCTCGGCCGCCGCGTGGGTGGGAGGAAGGCAGGCTCATCCCACAGCAGTTGTCACTTGCCTAAACCTTCGAAAGCCGGGATTACCGGCATTATCCTATAATTGAGGAAATCCACCCTCTCATTAGCCCCATCGGTGGCTGCTGTCTCATTCCCTTTCCTCCTTTCTTCTCCTCCCCACTCCCCCTGTCCCCAAACCCCAGCAGTGGTGCCGTCAGCTCCACACAGGGATGGACAACCCGGCAAGGTGGCTGCAGGGCTTCCCCCAGCCACCTCCCGGTGCCACCCAGGATCAAAGGGGTTGGGCTGGGTTTCTTTTTCCTCTCTGCTCTATCTGCAGGTTGGCAGTTGTCTGCGTTTGCCTCCGGGCTGCTCTGGGGTAAAGCTTAATCTCTGTACAAGGTGTTCTCCTTGGTGGAGAGGAGGATGGGCACTGCCGAGCCTTCCCTTTGCATGCCAGCTCCTGCAGCCCATGCCAGGGCATCCCTCAGCCAGCAGAGAGTGGGCTGTGCTCCTCCGTCGCCTACCCCAGCATCTGAGCACATCTGTAACAGGGCTCAGATCCAAATCCAGCTTCACCAGTAAGTTCCAGATGTGGCACATCTGACATTTTGCTGTGAGGGTGGGGAGGCCCTGACACAGGTTGTCCAGGGAAGTGGTGGCTGCCCATCCCTGGAGATGTTCAAGGCCAGGCTGGATGGGGCTGTGAGCAACCTGATGTTGTTGGTTTCTTCCCAATGTCTAATCTAAGTCTTCCCCCTTCCAGTTTCAAGCCATTCCCCCTCATCCTGTCACTCCAGGCCCTTGGAAAAAGCCCCTCCCCAGCTTTCCTGGAGCCCCTTTCAGTACTGGGAGGCTGCTCTAAGGTCTCCCTGGAGCCTTCTCCTCTCCAGGCTGAACAACCCCAACTCTCTCAGCCTGTCCTCATACGAGGTGCTCCAGCCCTTGGATCATCTTCACAGCCTCCTCTGGACCAGTTCCAACAGTTCCATGTCCTTCTTATGATGGGGATTCCAGAGCTGGACACAATACTGCAGGGAGCAGGGGGTGTCTGTATATATCCTTTCCCCTCCCAGGAAGGGGAAGTAGTTTTCCAGCTGCAGAGCCCCCTCCAGTGCAGGTGTGTGTTGGGATGGGCATGTGGGCTTCATCCTGCTCCAGGACGAGGTGAGCCCATGTGGTGCAGTGGATGGGGAGGAGATGTGGGTCCCTACAAGCACCCACCCCCTGTGTCCATCGTGGGGTGACACATCAGCACTGCACGGTGCTGGGGCTGCCTCATGCGAGGCTCATGATGGGTTTCACACTCTGGAGAGGTCAGATCCTCACTTGCAGCATCTGCTTTGCATGTCCCCAGTGTCAATGGCCCTGCTGCTTGGCATCAACTCCATCCCACAAAGCATGATGAGATGAGGTGAGCCCAGAAAGTCCCCTTCGCATCTCTCTGAGCCCAAGCCCAGCAATGCAGCAACAGAGCTGGGGAAGGGTCTGGAGAACAAGACTTATGAGGAGTGGCTGAGGGACCTGGGCTGTTCAGCCTGGAGAAGAGAGGGCTGAGAGGAGACCTCATTGCTCTCTGCAGCTCCTGGAAATGAGGTTGTGGTGAGGTGGGTGCTGGGCTCTTCTCCCAAGGAACAAGCAATGGGAGGAAAGGAAATGGCCCCAAGTTGCACAAGGGGAGACTTAGATCGGATATTGGAAAAAATATCTTTACTGACAGAGTGGTGAAGCCCTGGCAGAGGCTGCCCAGGGCAATGGTGGAGTCTCCATCCCCAGAGGGGTTCAGAAGATGTGTAGATGTGGCATTTCATGACAAGGTTTAGTCAGCAAGGTGAGGTTGGGCTGACAGTTGGACTGGATGAGCTTAGAGGTCTTTTCCAACCTTAACCATTCCATGGATCTTTCATTCTATTTGAATTTCTCTCTGGCAAGTCTGTGGCTCGGGCAGCCTCGGCCGGAGCAGAGCGAGACAACAAGTAATGAATTCCTCTCACTGTGTCCTGTTCTTCAGGTATTTCAAGATTACAGCAGCCTTTGTGTCCTGGCCGCTTTCTCCCTGCTCTGTGGGTGGTACAGGAGGCTGCAGCCCTTCAGCCTTCTTTATGTACAGAATTTTGGGGTTATCAGAAGAGCTGAGCAGAGGGAGATAGCAATATTGAGATGACATTGGGCTATAATGCAATTATAAAATTAAATTGATGAGTTCTTAAAGCGCAAAAGCCACAGAGACTGTGGATATTGTGCTTTCTGCTTCACTCAGGATGGACAAACCTCACAGCCTGGCAAAGCCAAGTGAGGCTTTAACATTTTTAATTGCTTTTTTGAGCATATTACGGCCTGCTTTGACAAGCCAGGGTGGCAAGGGAAAAATTATGTGGCTGTTTCCCCTCCTAAGATGGGTCCTTGTGCATCTTGGGCTCAACCAGACCCATAGGCACCACAGGCTGGGACGTTTTCACCCCAAAGCCCTCAATAGCTCTTCTCCAGTGGAAACACATCTTCACCTTGGTCAAAAATTTGCAGTAAGTGGGGATTTGTCTCTGCTATGAGGGCAGGCTGAGAGAGTTGGGGTTGTTCAGCCTGGAGAAGAGAAGGCTCTGGGGAGACCTTAGAGCAGCTTCCCAGGACTGAAAGGGGCTTCAGGAAAGCTGGGGAGGGGCTCTTGATCAGGGAGTGCAGGGATAGGATGAGGGGGAAGGATTCTAAACTGAAAGAGGGGAGATTGAGATGAGATCTTGGGAAGAAACATTTTGCTGTGAGGCTGGGGGGGGCCCTGACCCAGGTTGCCCAGAGCAGTGGTGGCTGCCCCATTCCTGGAGGTGTTCAAGGCCAGGCTGGATGGGGCTTGGAGCCCTCTGATCCAGTGGGAGGGGTCCTTGCCCATGGCAGGGGGTGGAACAGGATGGGTTTTGAGGTCCTTTCCAACTGAAACCATTCTATGATTCTACATCCATAGTCTTAAAACCCACTGAGAGCCTTGTGAACACCAACAGCTTCAATCCAGCCAACCAAGGACTGAGTGTTTAGCCCGGGGCAGCACACCCGCAGCTGGGGCTCCGCGCTACAATGCCCAACCCCGGGAACAAAGGGAGGTCAGAGGCTGGGAACGTCCCTTCCCAGCCCCAGGGACATTAAACAATCCCCAAGAGACCATTCTCCCTTTGTCAGCCCCGCAGGTCACCCGAGGTTTGATCTACAGCCCAGTGCAGCCGATGGAAAAATTCCCAGCGAGGGCTTTGGATCAGGTCCCTGCTGTTTTCTCCTGGCTGGGGAATTGTCGGCAAAGCTGCCCAGACGCCGCTTGCGAACCCCAAAAAGCCCTGCCTGTCCTTTCAAAGCCCCTCTGAATCTAAATCTTCCCCCTTCCAGTTTAAACCCATTCCCCCTCATCCTGTCACTCCAGGCCCTTGGAAAAAGCCCCTCCCCAGCTTTCCTGGAGCCCCTTTCAGTACTGGGAGGCTGCTCTAAGTTCTCCCTGGAGCCTTCTCTTCTCCAGGCTGAACAACCCCAACTCTCTCAGCCTGTCCTCAGAGCAGAGGTGCTCCAGCCCTTTGATCATATTCGTAGCCTCCTCTGGACCAGTTCCAACAGTTCCATGTCCTCCTTATGATGAGGATTCCAGAAGTGGACACAATACTCCAGGTGGGGTCTCACCAGAGCGGAGCAGAGGGGCAGAATCCCCTCCCTAGCCCTGCTGGCAGCGCTTCTTTGGATTCAGCCCAGGACACAGGTGGTTTCTGGGCTGCGACCACACATTGCTGCTCATGTCAAGCTTTTCATCCATCAGCACCCCAAGTCCTTCTCCACAGGGCTGCTCTCAATCACATCATCCCCAATCCCCCACCATGTGCCAGGGGGATTTTATGGAGGAGGGGGCGAGGATGCCAACGTCTCCTTGGGGTCTGAGGAAGTGAAGAGGACCATGCCCCAAAAAAAGGATGGAACAGGACCTACTCTTGACTCTCACAAGGTTTTATGTGTCCTACAGCCCCAGTCCAGTGTGGGCAGGAGGTGTTGGCCAGGACAGGAGTTGGTAACACTTAAATTTCTCCATCAGGGCTCCCCCATGCAGGGAATGGGATGCGTGCTGGTGTCACTGGTGGGTTTCACTTTCAAGTCTCCATCCATCCTTCCTCCCTCCCACCAGCACCAATGAGAACTGAAAGAGGAATTGCTGCAGATAGGCTGGATGTGCTCAGCCGCGGCGAGCCAGCCTGCGGCCAAGCCCTTCAAATCTGGCAACCCACAGCCTACTGAGGCTCCCACATCCTCTTTCCCAGCAAAACCAGGCTGCGATTTCACTGCAGCCTCCACGGCTCAACCACAGCATCATCTGCAGCCTTGCTGGGCCCCTGCCTGCAGCCCCAGGCTCACTGCTTGGTAGCCAGAACACGGATGGCAGAGCCACAGCTTTCACTCAAGGTGGTTTTTTACCCCTTGGACAGGGGTTATCACAGCAGTCACTTTTTTCCACTCAGGGCGACAGCAGTGCAAGGATGTGGCAGGAACGTGGGGACAAGGAGGGGGAGACCCAGGGAAGGGCTGTTGGCTTTGCCTATCATGAGGGAAAGGGCACCAAGCAGGTAGGAAAAATACCGTGGCTCTGTGTGGCTGTGGCTGTAAGAGCCCCGCTGGCATCAGCAAAACTTTCCATGGAAATTGGTGGCACTCGGTGATAACACTTCACCTCTGGGACACACCAGAGGTGACACAGCTTGTCCCCAGGTGCTCTGGTTGCTGTTCGGTCACCGAGGGGACCACAAGCCATCTGTCACATTAGTGGGATGAGTTACTGTTGTTCCATGCTGGGAATGGGCTCTTATGTGATGGAAAACCAGCACCACCCCCAGCAACTGGGGTGTGATAGAATCATGGAATGGTTTGGGTTGGAAGGGACCTCAAAGCCCATCCAGTTTCAACCCCTCTGACATGGACAGGGACTCCTCCCACTGGATCAGGGGGCTCAAAGCCTCATCCAATCTGGCCTTGAACACCTCCAGGGATGGGGCAGCCACCACTTATCTGGGCAACCTGGACCAGCCCCTCCCTACCCTTATTGTGAAGAATTTCTTCCCAATGTCTAATCTAAATCTTCCCCTTCCAATTTAAAGCTGTTACTCCTCATCCTATCATTCCAGGTGCTTGGAAAAAGTCTCTCCCCAGCTTTCCTGGAGCCCCTTTCGGTACTAAGATCTCTCCTGAGCCTTCTCTTCTCCAGGCTGAACAATCCCAACTCTCTCAGCCCCTTGGATCATCTCCCTGGCCTCCTCTGGACCAGTTCCAACAGTTCCATATTCCTTTTATGTTGGGGACTCCAGAACTGGACACAGGACTCCAGGTGGGGGTCTCACAAGATTCGTTTAATGATGTTTGTCCCGAGGGAGCTACAGTCCCGCAGTTCACAGAATCATGGACTCACAGGGTAGTTTGAGTTGGAAGGGACTTTAAAGCCCATCCAGTTCCAGCCCCTTTGTCACGGGCAGGTCCATCCCTTTGTTGTGGTTTTGCTGTAGGTGAAGGTCCCTGCCACCCTGGTCTCCATCGCTGTGTGCGTGTCCCTGTGTGTATTTTTCTTGGCAGCCCCCAGGCAGGAATGTTTCCTCGCTGCCGAGCAAAAGTGGAGGCAGGAATTGCTGGAATAGCGACAGGCTGAGTAACAGCGCTAACTTTATTCTCCGAAACAAAGGCCACTGTCCCAGACACCGAGGGCTGGTCGGGCTCCCGGCAGCACAGAGGCCAGGGCTGGGGAGCACAGGCAGAGCCAGAAACACTGTCACCACAGGGGTCCCTGTCCCAAAATCCTGCCCTGAAACCCCCCAGCCTCGCACCGCTCCCACCGGCAAACCTTTCTCCTGCTGCCTGCCAAGGCAAAAACCCATTGCTAAGAGGGGGGTGAAAATGGTACGGATCGGGCTGGGGTTTTCATCTGAGACCTTCAAGCAGCTTCCCAGCCCTTCCCAAGACTCTTTCTGGCCCTTCCCAAGTCTCTTCCCTCAGCCTATCTCCTTGGAATCTGGGTTCTCTGAGCCCAGCGTGGATGTCCTGAGCAATCCCCGTGCCTGTCCCCCACTCTCTGCACCCCGGGGCGCTGCAGGATGAGGTGCTGACCTCCCCCTCCAGCCCCACTGCCTCTTCCCCGGGTGGTTTCCCAGCTGTGGACGTGGCCAAGGAGATGCTGAATGATGAGGGTCCCCTCGCTGGGGCCACAGCTGATGGCCCACGAGCTCCATGGGCTGCGACAGCATCTTCCAACCCCAAGGAAGATCCTGAGTTCCCATGGAGCATCCGCAGAGAACGAGGCCACTCAGGGCTGGTTGTTTCCCTTCAATAAAGAGCACAGTTTTACATCTGAGTAGAACCCATCCTCGTGCCTGGTGCAAACAGCCTTCCTGCCAGGGCCAGCCTTGGCTGTGGGGCTCGGGGCAAGGCAGCACTTTCCAAAGCAAATATTTGCACAGCACAATAACACGTGGGAAAGAGCAGGGGCGTTCGCTTCCCCAGCTCTGGGGGGAGGTTCCTGGGGAGCCTGACTCCATCTGAAGGGGAGTTCAGCCATGCCCTCACCTGCCACCATGCTGAGCTGCCCAGGTTTCAACTTTTTATGCTCTTCAGGTTTGCACAAAGAGGTGTTTAATTTGCACCCCAGCAAAGCAGCATCACTGTCTAATGGTCCAGGAAAACCCTGCTGGGCACCAGACAGGGAGGACCTGGGCAGCACTTGATTATCCTGAGCCTGTGTCCTGCCACCTGTGCCAAAGATGGTCAGAGCTCCTGTGGTCCCCAAGAACTCCAAATCTACCCCAAAATGCTTCTGTGTATGAAGTTGACAAACGTTAGGTGGTGGCAGCACCGAGCTGTCACAGTGGGGCATTGCACAGCAGATCCCAGCCACCCTTCATCACTGATGCCACACAGCCCACCCCAAACTGCCCCCAGCCCTCATCCCCATTGTGGTAATGTCATGCTTGGGGGCTCCTATCCCATTTAGTGTCTCCAGGATTCATACCCTGAGGAGTTCCCTGTGGCTGCTGTTCCTTAAAGCATCATTTTCCATCACTTATAAACCAAGACCATCCTGCACTCCTCAAAGCACAGCTGAGGACCAAAAATCCCTCCTGCCCTGACACCACTGGGGCAGTGACACAGGGCTGCTCCATCACTGCAGGAGCAGTGCGTTCCCCACCCACCCAGTTTCTCTTGGAAACCACGTGGGAATCAGGGAACAAGCCCACGCAAAAGGCAAAGGCTGATGCACCAGCGGCACCGAGCACCTCGTATCCACCCATCAGGTCCTTGGCAGAGAGTGGTGACCCCTGAGCATTAATGGGCAGCACTAATTGGATATTAGGAACATGGAAAGCCCCAGGGTGAGGCCAGGTTAATGGTTTGGCTACTCCCAGCCTAGTCACCAACACCTGGTCTGAGCTCTTCCTCCCCCTCTTCAGGAGGCACCAGCTTTAAGGCAGAGGTGCCAGCCTTGCCCATGGTCCTCCTGCTCTTCAGATCCCTGTGTGCTTTATTGCAATGAGTCTCCGGCTGTTCGCAGGGAGCTCCCAGAGTGCCTGGCACCTGCCTAAACCCTGGAGGGAATTAGGGCACCTCCTAGGGAAAACCCACCTCCCTGACCAGCCAGGTGGATGCAGGACTCCCTGTCCTACTGTGGCCACGTCTCAGGGCTGTCCGCATGGATTAGGGCATGTCCCAAGCACTTTGTCCCCCCCCTCCATGTCCTGCTGGGGCCCCGCTGGGTGCCCGTTCAAGCCAGGGCTTCCCCAGGGCTTCTCCATAACGGGAGCTGCTCTGGGCCCCTCTTCCCTCCTGCTCCTCTCCATAAGAGGAGAACGGGGAGAGCCGAGAGGAGCCCGTGCTTGGCTTTCCTCCACGGATTCCTTTCCTGCCTGTCACAGACCGATATAGTCCCAGCGTCAGCCCAGCAGCGTCAGAGGTGCCAGGGCCAGTGGGCAGGATTTGGCCTGACGCACCCCGGGGACATCGCTGGTACCGGTGCCCGGGGGTCCTGCGCGGGGCAGTGGGCACAGTGCCCTGCCTGGGGGTTGTTTCTGTCCCAGGAGGCTCCCGGTGTCAGGAATGCCACAGCACGGGGACGAGCTCACTGGTGCCGTGGGGTCCCACCTGCAGGGATGGGAGAGGGAAGAGAAGAAGAGCTGTGGGTTGCCTGCCTTCTTCTTTCCTTTCCTTTCCTTTCCTTTCCTTTCCTTTCCTTTCCTTTCCTTTCCTTCCTTTCCTTCCTTTCCTTTCCTTTCCTTTCCTTTCCTTTCCTTTCCTTTCCTTTCCTTTCCTTTCCTTTCCTTTTCCTTTCCTTTTTCCTTTCCTTTTTCCTTTCCTTTTTCTTTCCTTTTTCCTTTCCTTTTCCTTTCTTTTTCCTTTCCTTTTTCCTTTCCTTTTTTCCTTTCCTTTTTCCTTTCCTTTTTTCCTTTCCTTTTTCCTTTCCTTTTTCCTTCTTTTTCCTTTCCTTTTTCCTTTCCTTTTTTCCTTTCCTTTTTTCCTTTCCTTTTTCCTTTCCTTTTTCCTTTCCTTTTTCCTTTCCTTTTTCCTTTCCTTTTTTCCTTTCCTTTTCCTTTCCTTTTTCCTTTCCTTTTTCCTTTCCTTTTTCCTTTCCTTTTTCCTTTCCTTTTTCCTTTCCCTTTTCCTTTCCCTTTTCCTTTCCCCTTTTCCTTTCCCTTTTCCTTTCCCTTTTCCTTTCCCTTTTCCTTTCCCTTTTCCTTTCCTTTTCCTTTCCTTTTTCCTTTCCCTTTTCCTTTCCCTTTTCCTTTCCCTTTTCCTTTCCCTTTTCCTTTCCTTTTTCCTTTCCTTTTTCCTTTCCTTTTTCCTTTCCCTTTTCCTTTCCCTTTTCCTTTCCCTTTTCCTTTCCTTTTTCCTTCCTTTTTCCTTTCCTCTCCTCCCTCCCCCTCCCCTTCCCCCTCCCCTTCCCTCCTTTCCATCCATTTTCTCTTCCTCCTTCCCTCCCTCCCTTCTTTCCTCCATCTCTTCCTCCCCTTCTCCTTTCCCTACTTTCTCCTCCCTCCCTCCTTTCCACCCCTTTTCCTCCCTCCCTTCCCTTCCAGCCATCCTGTCTGTGTCACACGCTGCCACTCATCCCGCAGGGCTGGGACAGAGACAACCAAGGAATTTGGCCATGGCAAAGCCTCTCATCTCTACCATCACACACCCACAGGGATCCAGGAGCTCAGTCCCTCACAGGTCCCACCAGCAGGACCAGCACCATGGGCCCTGCACTGGGATCACTTGAGCCTCAAATCACCCCATTCCAGCTCTTCCAGACGACGTTTGTGGTTTGAACAAATCCACCTTCAAACAACAGATGGTTGGGAAAATCTGAAAATATGGGGCTTTTACTCCTTAAACCTCCTTCTCCTGGAGTGACAGCACAAAGGAGCCCTGGCTCAGGGATGCTGAGGTCAGGGTGCCACCCATTCCAGGGACACCAGCACAAGGTGCCATGTGTTGGGATCCAGGATGTGCTTACTGCCTCGCAGGTAACAATCTGGAGCTGCCTCTGCTCCCCAACCTCTTGCAGGGAAACCACAAACTCACAGGTTTTAAGGATTCCACCACTGTAATTTTAGGGGATCCTCGGAGACACCTGGCACACAGAGCCCGGGGACCCTCAGGTGCTCCCTGGGGAGGAGAAGCGGGGGAGCTGCAAGAAATAACTGGTGCTTTTGGCAATTAATCTCTTCAAAGCCCTTAATGAACCACGATCAGGTTACAGGTCTCCCATCACGTCGGATCGCTGAGGATTAGCAGGGACAGCCGACCAAAACATGCAGGGGAGGAGCTGTCTCCCTTGGAGCCTTTGCTTTTACGTCCCTGCTGCAGGGTGGGGTGCTGATTGTTATATTTTATGCATACCAAATTACATACATATATATATTTTATATATCTATATATTAGGGGTTCCAAGGGAATCTGATCCCACCAGTGCACGAGATGGGACTGGGAGCAAGGTGAAACCAGTCACCTGCACCTTGCCCTTTGCTGCACACGTTCTGGTGCTATTTTGGGGTGCAACCCTCTCTCCAGCACCCTTCCCAGGGCTTGAATTTGGCTGCTGTGGGTGTAGGGAAGCCGTGGCACTGTAGGGAAGGGGCTTGTGTAGGTGCTGGGATGCTCAGGATCAGGTCCTGGGAGGAGCTGGAGGATAACTCCCCTCTGTTGCAGCCACAGCCCTCCAAGAAGACATCAGATCCTGGCCAAGGCCGTAGCATGAAGCACCTGTGGGCTTTGGGAAGGAGCTGGCACAGGCGGAGGCGTGTGATCGGATTAGGGCAGCTGGGGCTGAAAATAGAGACACCACTCTGCAACCGGAGGCTCGCAGGGCATTTCAGCCAAGCCCAGGACAGAGGTAAGATGCAAGAGATATTTGAACCTTGGAAAATCACTGCTTGGACAGTCCCAGCTGTTGCCAACGGGCTCCTCCAGCCTGGCCTTCCTGGAAGGAGAAAGGTCATGAGAAACCACAACCCCAGCCTGCAGGTAGCAGGGTTAATTAATCCATTCTCCTTAAATTATTCCCTTTAAAAGGGTTCAAATGCCTGGAGAAAACCTTTCTTGACACTAAAACATTTGGAAGGGGTGTAGAGAGGGGAATGAGGCTGAAGAAGCCACTTCTTTCTCCACACAAGACCAGAAGGACTGTGAAGGGGGTTCCGTGGGGCAGCTGTGCCAAGGAGGGGTGGCACCACAGCCAAGCCTCAACCCAGCTCTTCTGTGGTGTGGGGTGCATGGGGCAGGACCCCAGGAGAGGTGGCAGGTCAGCCTCATACTTGGAGATCCATTGGGCTCATGTGGATCCCATGGAATGAGTTTGCATCTTGGTCCACAGCTGCTTCACTCTGCAGCATCATAGAATCATGGAATGTTTCGGGTTGGAAGGGACCTCAAAGCCCATCCAGTTCCACCCCCTGCCATGGGCAGGGACACCTCCCACTGGATCAGGGGGCTCAAAGCCCCATCCAACCTGGCCTTGAACACCTCCAGGGATGGGGCAGCCACCACT
Organism: Tapera naevia; assembly: GCA_033556795.1. Classification (NCBI taxonomy): domain Eukaryota; kingdom Metazoa; phylum Chordata; class Aves; order Cuculiformes; family Neomorphidae; genus Tapera; species Tapera naevia. The sequence continues at coordinate 414,517 of JAUMJJ010000382.1, forward strand.
GCTCTGGGCAACCTGGGCTGGCCATGCTGTCTGTGCCACTCACCCCCCAGGGCTGGGACAGAGGCAACCAAGGAATCTGCTTGGGACCCTCTCTGGTGACCAATGACAGGACTGGAGGCAACAGCAGGAAGATGTGCCAGGGGAGGGTTAGGTTGGACATTAGGAAAAGGTTCTTCCCCCAGAGGGTGGTGGAGCACTGGAACAGCTCCCCAGGGAAGCAGTCACAGCCTGACAATATTCCAGAAGCATTTGGCCAGCGCCCTCATGGTGTGAATGTTGGGGTTGTCCTGTGCAGGGACAGGAGTTGGACTCGATGATCCTTGTGGGTCCCGTCCAACTCAGGGCATTCTGTGATTCTATGACCCCACTCCATGTGGGATTGCTGTGGTCTAAATCACCCAGGACAGGAGCAGGGGGAGATGTGTGACGGGATGTGACCATGCCTGTCCCCACAGGGGCACGGCAGGCTGGGTGTCAGGAGTAAGCTGGGCAGGAATCAGGCACATTAACTTGCAAGGCAAAACAAACCGATTGCTAAGGTTTAACCAGATCAGTGACTTAAAGAGCTTTAACAGGAAAGAGAGAACTGGACCAAGATGCGCTTAGCACAGTAAAGGCAACGCACGGCCAGGCACAGCAGGAAGAGGTTCCCAAGACCTGGAAGCCCAACTGAGCCAGGGCAAGAACCTGGATGGGGACACGGGGACAGGATGTGCCAGGCTATGCCAGGCTATGCCAGGCTGTGGGTGGAGCAGGGGCGGAAATGTTGGTGGGGAGAAGGGGGTGCCTCTTTTCACCTGGGTCACCCAGCATCTCCCACTTGCACCACTCCAGGGCTTCACCCAGAGGACAGGGTGGCTGCAAACCCCATGCTGACCCCCTGGTCCCTTGAAGCTGGGGACGGGTCTCAGATCCTCAGTGGGGGGGCCCTGGGGAGAGTTGGGGAGGGGTGCTGGGAAGAGGGTGGTGGGGATGTGGAGAGCTAGGAGAATGCTGGAGGAATGCTGGGGGGAAATGGGGGAGAGCTGGGGGATGATGGGGTGTGGGAGAGCTGAAGGGGTGCAGGGGGATGTTGGGCGGAATGGGGAGAGCTGGGAGGATGCTTGCGGGGGAAGGGGAGAGCTGGGCTGGGGGATGCTGGGAGGATGCTGGGTAGGAAGGGGAGAGCTGGGGCATTCTGGGCACCCCTTTGCGGGGCTGGAGCAGGAGCCGAATCCCTCCCCCGCCCCAGCCCGCCCGGCTAAGCTGCTGAGCGGCTCCCGCAGTGCCCTCTTGCGACACCACTCAGGACAGGCTCCGGGCTCCCTCGGGACCTCCTGGGACCTGGGCCGGAAACCTGCAGCGGGACAGCCTTGTTCCCCATCCCCATTGCTGTGGCACCTTCCCTTTCTGAGCCCCTCCACCACCCTTGCATCCTCTCTGTCCCACCTCTCCCTGTCCCTTTTCCCTTCTCTCCACTGCCCCATCCCTTTTCCCACCTCTTCATCACTCTCACACTGCCCCTGTCTCGCCCTCCATTGCTTTCACCCCATTCCGGTCCCACTCTCTCCATTCCCCTTGTCCCCTTGTCCCCGTCCCTTTTCCCCTCTCTCCATCATCCCCATCCCTTTTCCTCTCCATCACCTTCGCAACATCCCTTGTCCCAACTCTCCATTGCCCCCACCTCCTCCCTTGTCCCCTCCCTCCATCACTCCCTCCCTGTCCCCCCCCCCCCCCCCGTTACTCTCACCCCCTCCCTGTTCCCCTCATCGCTCTCACCTTGTCCCTCCCCCCCCCACCCGCCCCCATCACTCTTACCCCTTCCTTGTCCCCTCTACCACTCTCAAACCAGCCTTTTGGTGGCATTTTGGCCCTGGGATGTTTCTGTCCCTTTGCCACCCTCCCTGGCACCGGCCTCGCGCCAGCACGGTCCCTTGGGACTGACCCAAAGGAATTAACAGCAGAAAGGAGAGGAGCTGGGCTTAGGCATTAACATGCCACATTAATTTTATTTTTCTCAGAAAGTCTGTAACAAAATAATCTCATAAAACCTAACAAGTGCCAGTGCTCTTTACGTAACGGCATTGTGGGAGGGCAGGAAAGCGAAGGGTTACGTAAAGCCCTCTGCTCCTGGGCCAGGGGGTGCTCACAAGGATCAGATTTATGCTCTGTTTTCCCTCTGAGCTTGTGCTGGAGGTGATGTGGGTTTTCTCCCCCAAAATCCATGTCCCATATGGGCCCAGGACCCTCCAGTAGGAATTTGCTGTTGTCCCCATCATGGGAGCAGCCCAATGACAGTGTCAGCCTGGGGGTGGCACAGGGCTCCTGTGCTGTACAGGGCAAACGGGGTTTCATGGGCCAAGACATCCCACGGAATGGTCCCTGGATGGTGGCTGGACAGGCATCCTCCATCCAGAGAGCATATGGGTGCCAGCACTGCCACCCCATGGTGTGGGGATGGAGCTCGCTGCACCCCACAGCACAGCTCCCCAGCAGGTTGGGGAGCTGGAGAATCTTGCAGGACCCACTGCAGAAGTCACCAGATGATGCTTTACCTGCAGAGACATTGCCCGAAACCATAACCCAGGGGCTTGTGGGGATGTAGGAGGTGAGGACTGTTCCCACGCTGCAGAGGTAAAACAGAGGTGTGTGACCATGGTCACGAGCAGTGACCATGTAATGGGACTCTGGGTTTGTTTTTTGTTTTCTTTATACTAGAATCACAGATAGGAGCAGGGGAACAGTTTATAAACTAAGAGAGGGGAGACTGAGATGAGGGTGGGGAGGCCCTGGCCCAGGTTGCCCAGAGAAGTGGTGGCTGCCCCATCCCTGGAGGTGTTCAAGGCCAGGTTGGATGGGGCTTTGAGCCCCCTGATCCAGTGGGAGGTGTCCCTGCCCATGGTAGGGGGTGGAACTGGATGGGCTTTGAGGTCCCTTCTGACCCAAACCATTCCATAATTCTATGATTCATTGTATGACTCTGACTTCAGCTAAATCTGCACTTACTTGCAGGGTGCAGCTGTGAGGACACCTGGGAGAACTTCCTACACTTCCACCAACCCTCCTATCTTCATTAACCACATCATCCTCCCCTTCCCAGTAGGAAAATGGGAATAAGCACGTGGATTGTAATAGATGTCATGTTCCAGCTAAAGATACTGCAAGAACACAAAGTGTAATGAGACCATAACCATTCCAAGACCGAAGGGTGGGGAGGAGCTTCTCCACTGAAAGATTTTGAATGATTTTGGATTTACTGGTTTAATGGAGTTTATTTTTTTTTGTAAGGTCTTCCCCTGCAATTCCTTTAAGCAGGTTCTGCTCTAATCAGGTCAAAAGCTGATTTGCAAATAATCACCAGGGAGGGAAAAAAACCCGAGGGATTTAAACCCAAGCTGTGCATTTCATACTATTAATTGAAAGCCTGAGAGAGATAATGTGTCCCTTCTCCTGGCTGAGACCTGTAAGCTGCTATTAGCAGCAAACTCCCCACCAGGCTTTGGGAATCACCTCCTGGTTGGGATTAGGGCTGTGCACACGTGGGAAACCACCAGCCTGCAGAGATCCAGTGAAGGGGCAGAAATGAGAGAGAATCGAGGAGATCTCATGGAACGGTTTGGGTCGGAAGGGACCTCAAAGCCTACCCAGTTCCAACCCCCTGCCATGGGCAGGGACACTTCCCACTGGATCAGGGGGCTCAAAGCCTCATCCAATCTGGTCTTGAACACCTCCAGGGATGGGGCAGCCACCACTTCTCTGGGCAACCTGGGCCAGGGCCTCCCCACCCTTGCAGCAAAACATTTCTTCCTAAAATCTCATCTCAATCTCCCCTCTTTCAGCTGAAAATCCTTCCCCCTCACCCTGTCCCTGCAATTCCTGATCAAGAGCCCCTCCCCAGCTTTCCTGGAGCCCCTTTCAGCACTGGGAGGCTGCTCGAAGATCTCCCCAGAGCCTTCTCTTCTCCAGGCTGAACAACCCCACCTCTCCCAGCCTGTCCTCATGGCAAAGGTACTCCAGCCCTCGGATCATCTCCTGGGCCTCCTCTGGCCTCATTCCAACATCTCCATGTCCTCCCTGTGCTGAGGAGATGGGTGCTCTCTGAGCATCTGTGAGCTCTGCATAGGAGTAGCAAAACCCCCCAAATAATTGTTTGAAAGCAAGGTTTAAGAGGAGAAAGACGCATCCCCAAGGTGCATCACCATGGAGTCAAGCTGGTAGCTCAGATATTGTGTTGCCACCCGATTTCTGCAGAGTCATGCATGCATTATACCTTATATGAATATATTTGTGACCTCATACGAATTTATTAGGACAGACTATGCCTGTGTGTATATATGCTATATATATACACATATATCTTTTACCTATTAATTATCTATTACCTATTTTTTTCCATTCCCCCCCCCATTTCCCCACCCCCCTATCTTCCTCCCCCCTATCTTTCCCCCCCCCTTTTTTTAAATCTGTGATGCCTGGCAGAGACCCCAGGTGACCACCCTGCTCCAGGCATCTCCTAACAAATTTTCAGGCAGCTCCTACCACATTTTCATGTCCCCACACACCCAGAAGAAGGAAGAGGTCAACACCCAGAGAAATCCACTCTGCTAATAATTACACACCATTACCGGGGCTCATCTGCTGATCCCCATCCTAATCACCCTCTCTATTCCATTCCAGCCAGCACATAAAGACACTGCATGTCATGAATAAAATATATCAAAGTTTACTTCTGCTCGAGCCCAGCAGCAGAGGCTAAAAGCGTGGGTCACACAACAGACCTGCTGTCTCACACTAAGGTGGTCGCGGCACATTCATGAGTCAGTGAAACCCCACCCCACCCCATCCCACCCCAAATACAGTGATTCTTTTTTTTAATTAAAAAATAAATAAGGGGGCAAGTTATGGCTTTTGAGCAGGGGAAAGGGATTCATGCAGCCTGGGGGAAGCCACTGTGAAAGCTTGGTGCAGCAAAGCGAGACCCTGTTGTGGTGCCTCAGCTCAGGGATGGTGAACGCTGTGGTTGTGTCCAGCGCACGGAGAACTTGGCTGCAGCTCCCAGCAGGGCAGAAAAACGATGCTGTCAGGTCCGAGCCCTCCATCCCGAGGCCAGCTCGGGGCTGGTGGGGCAGAGGTGGTGACAGCGATGCCAAGGGACCACAATGCCAGGGCCCTGCACAAGGCTTCTGCTTGGAGAGGGATGCTTCATCCTGAGCCCACCTGTCTCCTTGCATCTTCTCACCCCTCCGGAGCCCACAGTGACAAGTTCTGCTGCAGGGTGACATTGGGGGTGTCCAAGGACTCTTGCTGGAGGCACGAGGAGGCTTCAAGTGTCACTGCCTGTTCAGTCATCACAGCAGTCCCAGAAAGCCAGCTTGGTGGGAGGCAAACGGTGTTGGTGCCATCGTGAGGACCAGTTCTCTTCCACCCTCTGCTCCTATCGGGGTGCACAGTCCACAGCCAAAATCACTGTCCAGGGATGGTGGAAGTGAGGTGACCACGAGCCCCCTTGATCCCCACAGAGTCCTGCATGGGTTGAGGCTACATCCAACCCCAGCATGAGGCACGGTCCCACCAGCATCCTGCTGGCCCAGGGTCCCAGGGACCCCTCTCCAGGGGCAAGGGTGCTTGGGTGGGGAGAAGGGGCCCAGCCCCGAGACCCTGCAGGGTCCCCCAACCTCACTGCACACCCTGGACCCCTGACACTGCAGGATCCCTCAAGCACCTGAAACCCTCAAGGTCCTCCAGGGACCACTCACATCCAGATTCCTCTGAGGCCACCAGACTCTGCTGGGTCCCCCCAGACCATGCAGGATCCTCCTGGGACCCCCAGGGGCACCTAAGCCCTCCCAACCTGCTGTGTCCCAACCCATTCGGCTCTCCAGGACCTCATGGACCCCAGACGCCACTGGGACACCCTACCCCACAGAGTCCCCAGAATGACCAAACCCTGTTGGGCTCCCTGGCATCCCCAAACTCTGCAGGGTCTCCCCAGGAATCCCACACCCTGTAGGGTCCTAACCCATCAAGAGTCCCCAGGACCATCTCATGGACTTCAGACCCTGCTGGGGCCCCAAACCCCACAGGGTCCCCAGGACCCCCAAATGTCAGAGTTCCTGGAACTCCAGACTCCACTGAGTTGCCCCCACCCTGGGACCCCTGAAAGCCGGCAGGGTCCTGACCCATCAGGCTCCCCAGGTCCCCCTCACAGACCCCAGATCCTGCTGAGACCTACACTCTCTAGTGGCCCTGGCAGCTCGCAGATTCCCAACCCCAAGAGACCCCCAAAACCCACAGGGTTCACCCACCTCATAGAGGTCCCTGGGACTCCCAGACTGTGCAGGGTTCCCAGGACTCCCCAACCTTGCAGTGTCACAAACCATCAGGTTCCCCAGGACTCCCTCGTGGACTCCAGACCCTGTTGAGTTCCCCCACACTATGGGGTCCCCTGGGTCCTGCAGGGTCCCGAATAATCCAAGTCCTGAGGAGTCCCTTGTGCACCCCAGACCCTGTCAAGTTCCCCACACTATGGGGTCCCCTGGATCGAGCAGGGTCCCAAATCATCAAAGTCTTGAGGACTCCCTCGTGCACCCCAGACCCTGTTGAGTTCCCCACACTATGGGGTCCCTTGGGTCCTGCAGGGTCCCAAATCATCAAGGTCCTGAGGAGTCCCTTGTGCACCCCAGACCCTGTTGAGTTCCCCACACTATGGAGTCCCCTGGGTCCTGCAGGTTCCCAAATCAAGGTCCTGAGGAGTCCCTTGTGCACCCCAGACTCTGTTGAGTTCCCCACACTATGGGGTCCACTGGATCCTGCAGGGTCCCAAATCATCAAGGTCCTGAGGAGTCCCTCGTGCACCCCAGACCCTGTTGAGTTCCCCACACTATGGGGTCCCTTGGGTCCTGCAGGGTCCCAAATCATCAAGGTCCTGAGGTGTCCCTCATGCACCCCAGACCCTGTTGAGCTCCCCACACTATGGGGTCCCCTGGATCGAGCAGGGTCCCAAATAATCCAAGTCCTGAGGAGTCCCTCGTGCACCCCAGACCCTGTTGAGTTCCCCACACTATGGGGTCCCCTGGATCGAGCAGGGTCCCAAATAATCCAAGTCCTGAGGACTCCCTCATGCACCCCAGACCCTGTTGAGTTCCCCCACACTATGGAGTCCCCTGGGTCCTGCAGGGTCCCAAATAATCCAAGTCCTGAGGACTTCCTCGTGCACCCCAGACCCAGCTGGGTTCCCCCACCCTGTAGGGTCCCCGGGAGCCCCAAACACTGCCGAGTTTCCAGGACCCCCAGACCCCACAGGCTCCCGACTCCCAAATTTCCCCCGACTGGGTGCCCCAGACCCGACTTGGGGGGGACACACCCCCCCACCCCCCCCCCCCGCGTGCCCCCTAGGCGGGGCTGCGGGGGGCGGGCAGCCTCCGCGCGGCGGGCGGGGTTGCGGTGGCGCCCGCGGGGGGCGCGCAGGGCACGCAGCTGCGGAGGGCGCGCGCGGCGGCGAGGAGGGCGGCGGGGCGCGGGGGGCGCGCGCGGGGGCGGAGGCGGAGGAGGGCGCGGAGGCGCCCCTTGTGCAGGCGCTCGGCGCGGGCCGCCAGGGCGAGCTGGGCGTGAGCCACGCCGGCCCCGAGCCGGCCCAGCGCCTCTGCTCGGGCCGCCAGCCGCAGCTCCGCGTGCCGCAGCGCCCGGTGCACCTGCAGCACCCGCCCCTCCAGCTCCGCCACGGCGCGCCGCCGCCCCTCCGCCGCCAGCAGCCGCCGCCGCGCCGCCGCCAGCTCCACCGGCCCCGCGCCGCCGCTGCTCGGGGCGGTGCCGCCGCTGGGGCTCGGGGTGTCACCCGTCGTGGTGGTGCCGGTGGTGGAGGAGCTGTCGCCGCGGTCCGTGCGCTGCTCGCCGCCCGCAGACGGAGCCGCCGCTGTCGCCATCGGGATACGCGCAAAGCGGCGGCGCCACCGGGATTTATAGCCTGGAGGCGGGGGGGGGGGGCGGTGCCGCCGAGGGGAGGTGGCACCGGCACCGCACTGGCACGGGGTGGGGGGCGAGGAGCGAGGGCTTCGTGCTGTACCGGTACCTGCAGTGCTACCGGCACGGGGGGGGTTGGCGAGGAGCGGGGGTACCTGCGCTGGTATCGGCACCGGGCTCGTTACAACGCGGTCCCGCTACCGGGCTCGATGCGGCACCGGTACTGGCACCGGGCGCATCACGGCACGGCACCAGCACTGGTAGCAGTACCGGCACCGGGCTCGGTAGCGGCACCAGCGTGCACCGGCACGAGGAGTGAGGGCTCGGTGCGGCACCGGCGAGGGCGGTACCGGCACGCGGCGATGAGGACAGGGAACGAGGGTTCGGTCCGGTACCGGCACGGCACTGCGCTCGGTGCCAACCTTAGTACGGCATGGCACCAGTACTGGTACTGGCAGTGGCACAGCCCCAGCCCCATGCTCAGGACATCACTGGCCCGGCCCCGGTACCGGCACAGCCCCGGTACCGGCACAGCCCCGGTACCGGCACAGCCCCAGCCTTAGTATAGCCCAGTATGGCACAGCACCGTTATCAGTACCAGCATGACCCCAGAAAACTGGTATGGCTGGAAAAGTGCCCTCCCTTTTGAGGAGGAGACATCGCTGGGAAGTAGGGAGCTGGAGGGATGTCACTGGGTAAGGCTGGGAAGGTTACTGGAGGGTCACTGGGAAAAGCTGGACTAAAGAGGGTGTTGCTGGGAAAGGCTTAGGCTGGGAAGGTTTGCTGCAGGGTTTTGCTGGGAAGGGATGCTGCAGAGTTTTACTGGGAAAGGTTAGGGGGAAAGGCTGGACTGGGATGGATTACTGGAACGGCTGGTTTCATGTCTGCAAGTCCGTGGGAGAAGCAGCCTAAGAGGCTGCTGGTGCTGGTTGGGGGATGCTGGTGCCCCAGCTGCCAGCTTGGGGTAGGGAGAGGGCAGGGGGTGCCCCCGTTTCACCTCCCCCCACTGCTGGGTGTGGGGTGTCCCAGCCTTGGGGTTCCAGGGACATGGCAGCAGGACAGCGTGTCCTTGGTTGCATGATTGTCACAGCAACGTGTCTGCCAGCGTCATTATCATTTAAGATGTGTTAATAGAGCTGAGAGTGGGCTGAGACAGCACTGGGAAGGGGCTGGAGCTGGAGGGCACTGCTACCACCTTGGTCCCCCCAAACAACTTGGTTTTGGGAGTTCCTCCTACTGGAACATCACGCTCAGAAGCTGCATTTTCACATAGGTGTGGGGTAACACCTGCTTGTGTTTTGCAGCAGAGAGGAAAAAAAGGGATGATAGGAACTGGGTGCCAAGGTCTCATCCCACCCTTGGATGGGTGCAAAGACCTAAGCCAAAAAAAAAAAAAACCCAGCCTAGCTAAATCTGAAGCAGAGCCACATCGAGGCCTGTGGAGGATGTCACCCCCACTCCATGTGAGCTGGTGGTAGCTTAAGGAGGAAAAAAACCACCCCATCCCTTGTGCTTTGTGTTGCATCCCTGCTCTCGCCAGCACCGCCACACGTCTGCCAGACACGAGCAGCGTCAGCGGCTGCTGCGTCACTGCTGCCACCCCCCCGCTGTCTGCTCATCCCTTTTCTGCCCATCCACCAGCTCCCACTGCATCTCTACTGCCCCGTGTTGGAGATACGACCACCACGCTTGCCTAAGCTCTGCAGGCTGCATTTGAGGCTGTAGGAAAGGTGAAGCCCATGTTGAGCTGTCTTTGTGTATCCGATGCAAATTACAGAATCAGTCAGTTGGAAAAGACTTTGAGAACATTGAGTGCAACTGTACCTGTCTTCTGCTGAACCAGATCATATCCAACCTGGTAGGACTGGAGGGAATGGCAGGAACATGTGTCAGGGAAGGGTTAGGTTGGAAATTAGGAAGAGGTTCTTCCCTCAGAGGGTGGTGGAGCACTGGAACAGCTCCCCAGGGAAGCAGTCACAGCCTGGCAATATTCCAGGACCATCTGGACAACACCCTCAGGCCCACGGTGTGAATGTTGGGGTTGTCCTGTGCAGGGACAGGAGCTGGAGTCGATGATCCTTGTGGGTCCCTTCCAACTCAGGGCATTCTATGATTCTATGATTCCGTGTCCTGGACTGCATCAAAAGAAGCGTGGCCAGCAGGTCCAGGGAATTGATTCTCCCCCTTTACTCCACTCTTATGAGACCCCACATGGAGTCCTGTGTGCAGTTCTGGAGTCCCCAACATAGAAGGATTTGAAACTGTTGGAATGGGTCCAGAGAAGGCCACGAAGATGATCAAAGGGCTGGAGAACCTCCCATATGAGGACAAGCTTAGGGAATTGGCGTTGTTCAGCCTACTGTAAGATGGGGTTTGGGGATCTGAGGATTGCTGCCTCCAGCCCAAAGAAACCTTGGGGACAGGCAAGTATTGAACAGAACATCATCCTCTCTGTTTTTTTGCTCTTCTTTGGTGGAACCTGGGCCCCAAAGGGGGAAGAGACCAGGGTCAATGTTGCAGTGAGCTTCCCCGATCCCCCGCAGTGAAACCTCAGAGTGGCTGAGGTTGGAGGGACCTCTGGATGTGACTGCTCCATCACTCACCCACTCATAAAAGAATTGCTGGTTTGGGTCACCCCCCAGGTCTGTGCTGCTCATCAGCTCTCCATCTCTGGTCTCTGCTCCAGGGTGAGAAAAAGAAATGGAAATAGGGAGCATCTGTGCCTGGATTGGGAAGTGAGGATGGGGGTGTCGCTGAGCCTCCCACAGTGGTTGTGTCCCCAGGTTTTCCCATGGCACAACTCAGGAGATGCGCAGACAGAGGCTGGTAGAGGCGAAAGCCTGCAAAAGACAAGAAAGGCACGAGGCTGAATCCCAGCCTGAGTCCCAGCAACCCTCCCGTGCCGCTGCGGGATCTCTGCCCGGGCCAAGGAGCTATTAATGATTTAGCAGCGGAGTCTGAAATTAGCAGCACTCAGAATAAACCTCTTTGATGCAAAAGCCTGGTGGAGAGCATTGTTCTCCCTTCCCCGGCAGCGACTCTTGTGCATCCTGCACAAACTGCCGGCATGCGCTGGGATGCGCTGGGATGCATCCCACAGCCAGCCCAGCACTGGTGCCCAGTATTCCACAGGGACAGAATCATAGAATCATGGAATGGTTTGGGTTGACCATTCCGTTCCACCCCCCTGCCACACACAGGGACACCTCCCACTGGATCAGGGGGCTCAAAGCCCCATCCAACCTGGCCTTGAACACCTCCAGGGATGGGGCAGCCACCACTTCTCTGGGTAACCTGGGCCAGGGCCCCCCCACCCTCATTGTGAAGAATTTCTTCCTAATGTCTAATTTAAATTTTTCCCCTTCCATTTTAAAGCCGTTCCCCCTCATCCTATCACTCCAGGCCCTTGTAAAAAGTCCCTCCCCAGCTTTCCTGGAGCCCCTTTCAGTACTGGAAGACCTCTATGATGTCCCTCCGGAGCCTTCTCTTCTCCAGGCTGATCAAGCCCAACTTTCCCAGCCTATCCTCATAGCAGAGGTGCTTCAGCCCTTTGATAATCTCTGTGGCCTCCTCTACATCTGCTTCAAAATTTCCATATCCTTAATTTGGGAATTCCAGACCTGGATGTGGGCAGCTGACCCCACATCAGCCATGCTCTGCACAGGACTAGGGGAGAACATAGTGGAGAGCCATGCACTGGCCTCTATCTCCAGCCTCTTTGAAGCCCTGTGCTGGGATGTGCTCCAGAAATGTGCAGCCTTATTATAGGCAGTAATTAATTAACGTTAGCACCATCTCTCCCAGTCTCTCTACAGGTTTTTCCCTAGGGTGTCCCAGTTACTGGGTCAGGGTGGGACCCAGGCACTGCTTTCTCATCCTGGCCCAGTTTAAGGGAAGGAGTCCTGCAACAGGATTTCAGATTTAAGCCCCAGGTTGATAGAACTCCTTGCCCTGCTGTCCTGGACCCAACAATACTGGCAGCGAGGATTTGGGACCCACAAATATTCCACTCTCTGCAATAACAACCACTTCATGTATCAGGACACAGTGGGAGCTCAGCTGGGAGGTGATGGGGAAAATGCAGGAGCCGAGGAGCATCAAGCAGCGTTGGTGCTGGGCTCAGGTGACCCTCACTGTGCCCCTCCGCTCATCCTGGCAGTGCCAGGCTTGATGGGGCAGCACTGGGACAGGTTTTGTGGCTGGAATCTGTGCTCAAGGCACCTGGCAGAGAAGAAGACGATGCCATTTCCAAGCAGTGCTTTGAGTTCTGCACAAAAGAAAGCCCAGCCGGAGAAATGACACTGGTTGGAATTAAGATGGTGTCCCTGTGCCAGAAGCTTAAATGAATAAACACAGTCTTTGTGCCCTTTAGAGAAGGAATGAGCTTGTTGGCATTGGCACCATCCTTTCTTTATATTGATTTCTCTCTCTCCTCTTTCAGAAACCGACAGCTGAGCGGCTGCAGCCTGGGTGCGTGGCTGCAGGCTCCTTCCCTCCCTGCCCTGCTGTCTTCTTCTTCCCCCTGGTTTCCTTCCTTTCCCCAAAACCTTCAGGGAAGGATCCAACTCCCCCCCAGAGTGAATCACGAGCTATTTGGAGGGAACCACTGAGTCACTGAGTGGCAGCAAACAAGATGGGCTGAGTTGGCAGCCCCGGTGCCCGGGGGAGCACTGAGCATCCCTGCAGCGTGTGTTCCCTCCGTGCCACCCCTGTGCCAGGGAAACGTGGGCAGAAATAACCACTCCCAAAGGCAAAAGGGATGGACAATGTTGCTGCTTTGCAGGGTGCAGAGAAGAGAGGGATTTATGGGGATGGGGATCCCTAGGACAGGGATCCTTGGGGACGGAGATCCTTAGAGGTGGGTGTCACCTGGGTAAAGGATCTTCAGCAACAGGGATCCTTAGGGATGGGAATCCTTAGAAATTGGGGCCATTGAAGACCAGGATCCTCTAAGACAGGATCCTCAGGATCAAGAGTTATTTGGGACAGGACCCCTGGGGGTGAAAATACATTGGGACAGGGACCTTTGAGGGGTGAATTCCTTGGGGAAGGTGATCCTCAGCGACAGAAATCCTTGAGAACAAGGACCTTTGGGGTTGGCTTGGGATACAGACCCTTGGGGATGAAGATCTTTAGGCAGAGGGACACCTTGAGACAGAGTCCTTGGGGACAGGAGTCCACGGGGACAGGAGCTTTCAGGGCGTGAGAGACCTTCGCGGCTGAGGACCCCGGCGATGAGAACCTTGGGAGATGTGGATCCGGTGGATGGGGACGTTGGGGATGGAGACCTGGGGGATGGGGGATGGCTGAAGTGCCCAGGTGGGCGCGGGCGCCGCTTCGCCCTGCGCGCTCTGCTGTCCCTCGCGGCGCCCCGTCGCGCGGGTCACGTGACGCACCTGGCCCAGGTGGGGCGGGGCCGGACGCGCTCCTGGCTCGCAGGTAACGCCGGGCGGGATGGGGGGAGGGGGCCACGACCCCGGCCCTAACCCCGACCCCAGCCCTGACCCCAACCCCAGCACCGCTCCAGGCTCCCCCCCCGGCGGAGCCGCCCGGGCCGGGCCTGGGGGCGGCAGCAGGCCTCGACCGGGAGGGATGGGTGGGCCCTACCCCCGCCGCCTCCCTCCCCCCGCACCGGGGTCCCCCTCGCTCCTCGGGGGATCCCCCACGCCGCCCTGCACTGGGGATCCCTCCCCTTGTACCGGGGTCCCCCTCGCTCCTCGAGGACCCCCCTTCCCCCCATGCACCGGGGATCCCACTTCCCCCACGCCGGGGATCCCGCCCTCCCCTGCCTCAGTGATCCCCCCGAGACCGCCGTGCCCCTGGTGCCATCCCCGTGCTGAGACCGGCTTCGCCCTCTCTGTGTGCCTCGGTCCCCTCCCCCAGGGGCTGGGAAACAGCTTCCCCCTTTCCACTATCCCTGTGCTGTCTTCTTCCCCCAACTCCATCCCCTCCCGCTGCTCCGGGACCCTCCTGCTCCAGGGCTCCCAGCCTGGCTTGGCTTTCCAGGGCTGAGAAACTTCAGGGGGAAAGGGCAGGCAGAGGGAAAGCAGTTCCGCTATACCCAGCTGTTCCTCGAGGACAGGTGAGGGCACAGGATAGGCAGAGGGGTCTCAGCTTGGTGCCCAGGTTGGTCTCTCTGCTTCTAGCACTCTGTTTGGAAGAGGAAGGGGCACATTCTGTTTACCTGCACCGTGGTTGTCAGTTGGAAAGGGGACTCTTCTATGCCAGGGGCACAGGGGAGCATCTGGGGAGAGGCAGTCCCTCTGCCATGGGGTTTGTATCGCAAGTATAAACATATATAGAAGTCTTTATATCACAAGGATTTTTACAAGGGCTTGTAGTGATAGGACGAACTGGAATGACTTTAAACTGGAAGGAGGAAGATTTAAATTAGATATGAGGAAGAAATTCTTCACAATGAGGGTGGGGAGGCCCTGGCCCAGGTTGCCCAGAGAAGTGGTGGCTGCCCCATCCCTGGAGGTGTTCAAGGCCAGTTTGGGTGGGGCTTTGAGCCCCCTGATCCAGTGGGAGGTGTCCCTGCCCATGGCAGGGGGTTGGATGGGCTTTGAGGTCCCTTTCAGTGCAAACCATTCCATGATTCTAAGTAGGTGAGAGAGCAAAACATGGAGAGAGGCTGGATCGGGGCGGCTCTGGGCCAGAGTCGCTGCCCGCAGAGCAGACAGAAGGCCAAGAGCTTTACAGGGTGACTTTCAGCTGCTGGCAAGGCTGCTTAGAAAACTGAAGAGCTCTCCAGTGCCTCAATGTGTTTAAGAGGAGTTGTGTCTGTTTGTCAGTCTTGTATCCTGAATTTAGGACCTCTGGCCCCTCTTCAGGTTAATGCTTTGGCTTCCCTGGCTCCTAAAAACAGCAGTGCTATGGTTCTTGTCAAAACAATGTGATTTTATTAAGTTGATTCACAACTTAATTCAGTTTTTTAAAACTTCCAAAGGCAATCCTGTCCTCTGAACAATGAAGATCTTAGACCCCGGGTAACTCTGAGATGCACAAACCATTTGTGAATCCCTCCTTGCTCCTCTGAAGCAGATGCTGAAGTTCTTTCAAAGGATCCACTCTGTTCACACACGGTGCCTGTGTGAGAGCAGAGAAAGCTCCCAGAGATCTTGTAAGTATCAACTCGGCTGTAGATTTAAAAAGGGGGCCTACAGGAAAGCTGAGGAGGGTCTCTTGATCAGAGAGTGCAGGGATAGGATGAAGGAGAACAGTTTTGATCTGAAAGAGGGGATGTTGAGATGAGATCTTGGGAAGAAATGTTTTCTTGTGAGGCTGGGGAGGCCCTGGCCCAGGTTGCCCAGAGAAGTGGTGGCTGCCTCATCCCTGGAGGTGTTCAAGGCCAGGTTGGATGGGGCTTTGAGCCCCCTGATCCGGTGGGAGGTGTCCCTGCCCATGGCAAGGGGGGTGGAGCTGGATGGGCTTTAAGGTCACTTCCAACCCAAACTGTTCTATCATTCTGGTCTGAGTTTATGGCTGTTTTTATGCAGCCGGCTGCGGGTTTGGATCCAGTGAAACTGCTGGATCAAGGAGCTGTTTCTTGCATGTGCTCCCAGGGAGCTCATCAGATGTGTAATCCAGTGGTTACAGAAATTGGAAGGGTTTGGATGGGATGCGATGGGATGGGATGCGATGGATGGGGCGAGCTCAGTGTTCAGGGCCAGAGGTGTTGATGGCACCTGGTGCAGATGGGGCTTTGTGCAGTGTTGGGCAAGTGGTTTAATCTCTGAGCACACCAGACTGTTTCTATAGAGCTGAGATAACGCTATTCCCGGTGTGAAATTTGCTCTGGAATTTCAGAATATTATATATATTGTTATATAAATTATTATTACAGTGCAGAGCACATGTTGGAGCTCTTGATGAGCCCTCAGTATTGAGAGAAGCATCCCAGTCAGCAGTTTTGTGCTTAGATCAGCTCAAATGTGTTCAGTTTGTTTCTCAATTTTGATCTGCATTACAAAAAAAAAGATGAAGCTGAGGAAAAAAATCCAGCTGTTCTGAAGTGAAAGCAGTCAGAACGCTCGGCTGATGCTGAGTGGAGCTCTGCTGGCTCAGCACTGAAGCTGGAACATCTGGGGCTTTGGTGTTTAACATGTTGCCCAGAAATGTGCAAAGGGAGCTCCTGGGACAGGCACTGCTTACGGATTTTTATAAGCTAACAGAGCCAAAATGTTCCTGGAAAGCAGTGGGGTGTGGTCACTGCCTAGAATTGAGCCTGTGCCTGCTCTTTGGGGGGAAACACTGCTGTTTGTTTAAAAAAAGAGAAAAAGCAGCAATGTTTGTAACAAGGTTGGACGGATTTATTTGTCCATGCCTGAGGTGCCCTATAGAAAGTATGGAGTAGAGCAGCAGGGTCAGTCCAAGAGCACTTGAGCTATGGCTAGGCTCTCACTGCTTATTAATTAGCCTAATTATAGAGTCATAGAATCATAGAATGACCTGAGCTGGAAGGGACCCACAAGGACTATCGAGTCCAACTCCTGTCCCTGCACAGGGCAACCCCAACATTCTCTGAGGGCGTTGGCCAAATGCTTCTGGAATATTGTCAGGCTGTGACTGCTTCCCTGGGGAGCTGTTCCAGTGCTCCACCACCCTTTGGGTGAAGAACCTTTTCCTAATGTCCAGACTGAACCTCCTCTGGCACATCTTCCTGCCGTTCCCTCCAGTCCAGAGCAAAGAGCTCAACGCCGGCTCCTCCTCCTTCCCTTGTGAGGAAGCTGTAGAAGACTGTGAGGTCTCAGTCTCCTCCAGGCTGAACAGACCAAGTGACTTCAGCTGCTCCTCATACGTTTTCTCCTCTAGACCCCTCACCAGTTTTGTGGCCTCCTTTGGACACTCTCCAGTAGTTTGATGTCCTTTTGGTGCCCAAAACTGAACACAGCATTCAAGGTGGGGCCACATCATTGCAGAGCAGAGTGGGACAATCCCCTCCCTCTCTGTGCTTGATGCACCCCAGGACATGGTTGCCCTCTTGGCTGCAAGGGCTCACTGTTGGCTCATATTCAGATGTTAGTATTTAAAAGGATCTCTTGGGGGTGAAAGCTTAGAAACCGTGGAAAACTTAGGGGACCAAGTCTGGGATAAAAGTGGTAGCAAGAGGAGTGTTGAGTGACAGCCTTGACCTGCCTCACTATCACCCAGAGCCAAATTTTCCACATAACAAGGAAATTAAATGCTCCAAACTCCCTTGTTGGGTCCGTGGAGCTAAAGGGGGACAGAGCACCCTGTGAAATAGTTTGCCTCTGGGTTAGCAAAGCCTGGCAGCCAGCCTGCTGTAGGATTTCTGTGGTAGGGCTTTGGAAAGGTTTTGCTCCCGTGAGGCGCGATTTGAGCCTGGCTTGTTGACAAGATCTGTTCTTTAATCCAGGTGAAGACATCGGTTTCCCTAAGAAGGTCTTTAAGGTAACAAGGCCTTAGCATGACTCTCAAAAATCATCAGTGTTAGTGACACTAATATTAGTCATTGCTAAATCCTCTGAATAGCATTGAATAATCTGGAGTCCGGATTGGCAGCTCGCATAATGATTGATTGCTTGTCATCTCCTCCTGAGCACAGTGTGTTTTGAAAGGGATAAGGGTGTTTTGAAAGGGATAAACACTGTCAGAGCCCAGCTTAATCCTAAGGAATGCAAGTCAAAGGGGAAGTTCTTTAAAAGAAGATACTTTCCCTTTGGAGCCCATCAACTGGCTCCACCTATGACTCTGCTGCTCCTTTATTGCCCAGGAGCAACAGCTCTGGAACCTTATTCGGCTTGCAGCTGCATTGAGGAAACCTCTTCTAAAGGTTACAGGCATTTTGATGACTTAAAAGTATCCCTTTTAAAACAGCTCTTTCTGGTTCAAGCAAGGATGCAGCAAAGCTGGAGGAGTTGGGGTACCCTGAAACACAGGCTGGTTTCTCTGCCGTAGAATCATAGAATCATGGAACGGTTTGGGTTGGAAGGGACCTCAAAGCCCATCCAGTTCCACCCCCTGCCATGGGCAGGGACACCTCCCACTGGATAAGGGCAGAAAAACCTCACACTGGATAATCCTGAAAGGATTTCCCCGTTAAATTCTTAAGAATCATAGAATCATGGAACGGTTTGGGTTGGAAGGGACCTCAA
Organism: Tapera naevia; assembly: GCA_033556795.1. Lineage (NCBI taxonomy): Eukaryota > Metazoa > Chordata > Aves > Cuculiformes > Neomorphidae > Tapera > Tapera naevia. Next base: position 432,573 of record JAUMJJ010000382.1, read on the forward strand.
AGCCCATCCAGTTCCACCCCCTGCCATGGGCAGGGACACCTCCCATTGGATCAGGGTGCTCAAAGCCCCTTCCAACCTGGCCTTGAACACCTCCAGGGATGGGGCAGCCACAAGGAGACAAATGAGAACGGCGTGAGTCTCAGTGCAAAATGTTTCTCTGAATAATTGAAGTGTGGAGCTTGAGAATTGCTGAATTTGACCATCAGGTCCTCTCTTTTGATTGACTTCGCCTTGCGCCCTTCCTGCTCCACAGGTGCCTGAGTGGTGAGCCATGCTGGGCCGGAAAACAGGACTGCCCCGCGACCTGAACAGCCACCGCCAGCTGAAGCAGCCCTTCCAGGAGGCTGTGCCCCTGCGAACTCGACCCTCCAAGGAGACAGACGTCAGTTTGGAGGTGTTCAGTGGCTCCACACCTGAGGTCAAACAGAGCCGCACCAGGGCCCAGCAGATGCGGGACAGGAAAGGTCGCAAAGCTGACCTCAAAGACTCTAATGGGAGGGATGCAGAAACAATAACCTTTATTTCTGGCACAGCAGAGGCTCCCCCAAACCAGAGCTTCTGCTGTTCCTCTCTGTCTCAGGCCTGGAACACGTACAAAGCTGTTTTCTGTTGTATAGTGACCTGTGGGGGCTGCTTTCAGGACTGCAGTGTCTGTATCCCCTATCCGGGGCCTGCAGAGACCTCCACCGATGATGGAAAGAATGGAGATTATAACGGGCGGCTGCCAAACAGCCCCACCAACGTCTCTCCTGCTGAGAAGAATGGAAACCAGATCAAAAAGTCCAGCATGGGCAGCAGTTTCAGTTACCCAGATGTGAAACTGAAGGGCATTCCTGTCTATCAAAACAGGAGCCCCAGCCATCACCTGGAATCGGATTCTTGCTGCAAAGAGCTGCTGCCAGAGAAGCCCTTCAGGAACAGCATAGAAAAGCCACCGCTCCCCAGCAGCCACCGGAGTTCGGAGGAGTATTACTCCTTCCATGAATCCGACCTGGATATCAGTGAGCTGAATGGTTCCATGTCCAGCAGGGAGATCGATGTCTTGATCTTCAAGAAGCTGACGGAGCTCTTCAGTGTCCACCAGATCGACGAGCTGGCCAAGTGCACGTCAGACACTGTCTTTCTGGAGAAGACCAACAAGATCTCGGACCTCATCAATAGCATAACTCAGGACTACAACCTGGACGAGCAGGATGCTGAATGCAGGCTGGTCCGAGGCATCATACGAATCAGCACTCGGAAAAGCAGGGTCCGGCCCCATATTTCTGTCCCAGCCAGCCAGAGCCATGAGGAGAAGTCCAGCAGAGGCCACGCGCCAGACAGCGGGAATGAAACGATGCTGGAGTCCATGGTCATCAGCCAGGACGGTATGTGTGGCTTCCTTGGTGTCACCCCAACACGAGAGGGTTATTTTATCAAAGCCATGGAGATGTGGCAATGGAGCAGGGCTGAAAGCTGATGTCTCTTCAGGCTGGGCTTGTTTTCTTGGGATGTGGGAGTGGAGGTCCTTACACATCACTGGAGGCCTCTGCTTCTCACCAGTCACTGCGTTGTGGCTTCCTTGATAGTATCTTTCACTGTCAGGGAAGTTTTTGCTGAGCAATGGAAGGACTCATTCTGCTGCTGCTGCAATGCTCCTGGCTTTCCTCTGCACCTCTAAGCGAGGCAGAAAGACCGTGAGTCAAACTTAACTGGTACGACCAGACGAGCTGGCTTGTGCCAGAGGATGTCCAGTTACCAAGCTGACTCTCTCCTCGGTGTTCTACCAGCACTCCTTGCTCATGCCAGAGTTCCTCCTTGGAGCAGAGATGTCCTCTGCCCAGTGGGGTGAGGAGCAGCCAGTAAATAGCCCTGCAAGGAGGAGGGAAGTAAGTGCATCCCTTTCAGGGATGCTCTCCTCCTTGTCCAGAGCAGCCTGAAGTGACCAACCTCCAGAATATGTTGTAAGAGAGTTTGTTGTAGAAAGACCTTGAAAAGCTGTATATGGGGGGTGAGGAGACATCCAGAGTAACGGAGGAACCCGGTGGCTTCCTCATGTTTAAGGACTATAAAGCTGGGATTACCAAGACAATGGTGGAAGCAGTCTGAAAGGTCTGACTCTGCCTTTCCTGTTACCTGAGGGTGGTGCCTTCTGAAGGAGAGAGGCACCTTCACCCTTGAGTCATAGCTGCCCATCCTTTCCTCTCTCAGGCCCTCTTGGTTTTCATTGCAGATTTGGCCGTGCAGATATCAGAGGAAACACCAGCAGATGTGATAGCCAGGAACATGAGGCGGCACAGCAGCGCAGGTAACGTACCTGGCTGGGGCTCTGAGCTGCAGAGCCTTCACCAGAGTGAGGGGAAGGCCCTGAACCACTTATATACCTTCAGTCCTCACCATCTGCAAAGGCTGAGCTGACACCTGCCTGTAGATTATTGTAAGGGCGTAGTTCTCTTGAGCTTTGGGAGTGAAGGAGGCTCAGGAGGTGCCTGGGCTGGTGGGTCCTTCTGAGAAAGGGTGGAACCCAAGTTTGGGGAGCTCTGTCCATGCTCAGTATTTGGCCCAACTGCTTTAAGTCTCCAGGTATCCTGACAGAGATTGGAGTGTGACCAGCTGGGGTCACAGCTGGGTTATACTGGGAACAAAAGGAACTGTGCAAGAGGGAAGTAGGGGAGAGTGACGGGCTGTCCCCTGAGCTCTGATCCTCCACTCCAAAGAGCAGCCCAGGGCTAAAAGACAAGTCTTCTCCTGTGGAACAGCTGATCTCTCCTAACACATGACTGCAATATAGGCAGGGTTGTTCCCTGCCCGTGGGCTTTGTGTGACTTTCTCCTCCCTCATGATACACAAAGCCTTTTGTGACAGCTGCTTGCTGACTGCCAGGCCCTCGACTGCTAGAGCTCACATTGTCTAATGTCACCATCTCTTCCCTTTCCTCCCCAAGGCTCTCCAGCCAGCAGAGATTCCTCTTTCCAAGACACAGAGACTGACTCGTCTGGGGCACCTCTGCTTCAGGTGTATTGTTAAGGAGAGGGACCCAAGCAACTGGCAGGCATTTCGAGGCTTTACTGCAATCAGATTTCTCCTTTTTCAATACGTGCTCTGCCACTTTTTTCCCCTCAGTCTACCCCAATAACTTTGTTGAAGCCAAATTTCTCCTCCTGTCTGAATTTTACTGGATTTTTTTTGGACAATATAGAACATCAAGAAAGTGAACTGTGGAGCCAATGAGCTTGGGAGGTGGAATGGGTGCCCAGGGAGGAGAATATGGACAAGGAAGTATGTAACTTGTGCCTCTATGGTTTCCATACTTCACATTTAGCTTCAGTGACCTCAGTGGCCCAGCCCTGCTTTGAGGATCTGTTGTATAGTTCTTGCTTTCTGGCTTTGCATAAGTTAACTTGGGTGGGAAATAACTGGATGGTGTCGCTGTGTTTGTGATGGTGCTGAGGGGAAGGCCAAGCACCTGCTCTCAAGGGACCCAAATCTCTATTTAAATTGCCTGGGTTGGTCCCAAAAACCTCAGTCCTCTGGCCGTGGCATTTGGAGTAGCCAGATCTGCCTTCCTCCTGCTGCCTCTTAGTGGGGACATCTCCTGCTGCCTTCTCAGAAGGTCCAGGTAATGTGGTTCCTCTGATCCTTGGCCTCTCAGCATTGTCTCCTGGGATGGTGGGATGCCTGAACAGGGCCCAGGGATCAGTTTTGCAGTCACTGCCAGTCTGATGTGAACAGTGGGCGGGAGGTGTCACCAGCTGCACGCACTGACCCGTGACTTGCACACCAGTCAGCTCTTCCTCACCCATCTGCCAAACCCTCTGCATTTCCCCATCTCTCTGGCTGCTGGGGCAAGCCTTAAGCTTGGGTTCTGCCAGGTGAGGGGAATAGCCAGTTCCTTTTTAGGTTTTATCATTAAGAACTGGGCTGTTTGACTCTTCTCCTTTAAAAGTGGCTTGCTTTGAAAGGAAGGCCTCCCCTGAGCGTGTCTGCAGTGAACCTGTGAGGAACTGCTCGGTCCCGTGGGAGCTCAGCACCTTCTCCTTCCCATTGATCCTCTCTAACAGCCCCTCCGACGCGGGAGATGCCGTATCAGTACCCCAAGGGCACGGTGCCAGGCAACCTTGAGGGCTGTGGCGTTGCAGCAGGAGGAAGCTCTGTCTCTGCTGGTGTTGCTGCTTGGTTGTTTATCATAAAGTAAACACGTGAAGCCATGGGACTTGTTTAGACATTCAGGTGCCCTTGGACATGAATAGAAATCGCTTAGTTGGATTTACCAGCCATAGAATAAACACACCCACTGGTTCTGGGGGAGAGGGAAACCAAAATAGGCCCCATGCTGTCGTGTGAACCATGTTTTTGTGCCTCAGTTGGACTGAAATGTGCCTTAATTGAACTGAAATGTGCCTTAATTGAACTGAAATGTGCCTTAATTGGACTGAAATGTGCCTTTATTTCATAGCCTGTGATTACTTTTCAAAAGGTTGGGTAGGGGGAAAGGATTTGATTCCTCACATGAGCAGTCAGACTTATTTAACCAACCAGAGCCCTCTGAAATGGCCAATTGCAGTCCCTCTCCGAGGTTTTGTGAACTGATGACGTTTCAGAGCATAACCCATGGACATCACTGAGACCACACCTTGAGATTTTCAAAACAAAGGGAAGAGACCAAGGCTTGGATTTGCTTCTCCTCCCTGCTTTGTTGTTAAAGCTATCAATTTGTGAAAATCGCAGTTAATGCAAGGAAGAGACTTGAAGTGAGGCCATCCTGGGACTCCCAGAGGAGCTGTGCTTGGTTCTCCTCCTTCCAAATGCCACGTGAACTGCTGGACCCATTTGGCTTCCTGCTGTGGATGGGTTTGTACGTGTGTGTGTGACCAAGTTTACTTAAACCTGTGCAGTGAGGCGTCGGCGTGGGTCACACTGACACAGCTCTGCGCTCCGGGCACTGCACCTTTGGAGACCAGGGCTGAGGATGGACCTGCACAGCACTGCCGGTTGCTTTTACAGCTGCAACAGGACATGGTTTATGTTTAGTCTGTGTACAAAGAGCAAACCTGTATGGATTAAGCTTGCAACCCCCCCCCCCACCCTAAAATGCCAAAAAACTCCCTAAAAGAAAGATTGTCCACTTGAAGCACCTGTGGTGTCTTACGGGATTCTGTTGCACTCTTTGCCCTTCAACATCTGATTTGGTCTTTTTTTTTATAAAGCAGAAGATGAGCTCTTTACCTGTGCTGTTTCCTTTCCGTTCCTGCAGCAGTTTGGGGAGAGTGTCCATCTGTGGAGGGAGCCTGGGCTGGGTTGGGGGGATTTGTGCCAGGGCTTGCTGATCCCTGCTTTCCCAGCACATGGACAAAAGTATTTTGGCTTGCGTTGTTCAGAGGGCTGAAGGCTGGGCTGTTGCAAATAAAAGAGCCCCTGGGGAATTGCCTGTTTGCATGTAGGGAAACTTGCACCTTCCCTGAGGGGCAGTGTTGGAAAAACTCAGCCTAGGGGTAGAATTTTCAACTCCTTCCCTGTGGCACAGACAGCTCTGGAATGCAAGGGTTGCTCAGCAGTGGCTGCTGTCCCTGATGGAGGGGCAGGATATGCTTGACAAAGGGATGCTGGCTCCATCTCTCAGCCTGTGACTTCAGGACCAGTTTTGCACTTCTTAGTTTTGGTACAAACCTCAGCAGATAACCTGCAGTTTCCATTCCCTGAGCTTCCCTCACCCTGCCTGGGCAGAGGACAGCAGGGAGGTGGACATGGGTGGGTTTTCCTCATGGTGCACAGGACCAGCTCTCCCACAATGAGGTAAGAGAGTGGATGGGGTGAAGAATTGGCACTAACCTCTCCTCTTTTTTTTCCTCAAATTTGGTCTGGTAAGGACTCATGATTCTGCTGTAGACAGGCAGAAATCTGAGCCCAACCTTGAGTCAGAAGGTGCAAGGTGGGCCAGAAAGGGCCACACAAATAATCCAAGGGTTGGAGCACCTCCTGTATGAGGACAGGCTGAGAGAGCTGGGGTTGTCCAGCCTGGAGAAGAGAAGGCTCTGGGGAGACCTTAGAGCAGCCTCCCAGTACTGAAAAGGGCTCCAGAAAAGCTGGGGAGGGGCTCTTGCTCAGGGAGTGCAGGGATGGGCTTTTCCACCTGCAGAAGGTGGTATTTGCTGTCTTGGCTCTCACTGTAGTGGTTTTTTGCTCTTGGTGTCAAGAGCTCTGCTGAGCGATGCTGCATAAGGAGTTGGTTGCCCAAGTGGAGATCTTACAAGCACAAGAGCCCTTCACCTGGCCCCGTGCATGTAAACACGCTCTGCTCGTGCAGGTGCTTCCTTCTGGGAGCCTGACTCAGCACCTTGTTTTTCCCAAAGACATTGTTTGATTTTATTGGGCTTGGTTTTGCCAGGAGACTCACTCTGGGCGTGGGTCCTTGCTGTCCCACAGAAGGGCTGCTCCTTAGGACAGTGATTCAGTAGGATCCAAGGGATTGCACAGCCCCAACCACCCTCTGCCCGGGTTCCTCAGGTTCAGGTTAGGGATGATCAGTAACTGCTGGGATTGAACGCACCAGGCTTAGAGCTGTAAAGAATTTTATTTTCCCCATCCACACCCTGAACTACTCAATTATTTATTTCAGTGTGGCTTAGAAGGCAGAAAGGGGATGGATTGACTCTAGATCTTAACAGGCCAGTCCTTAGCAGTAACAGAGGAACAGTGATGTTAAAACACCCAGACTCTCTGTTCCATCTTAAGGATCGAGCACAATTACAGGTTGGGTGAAGAATGGATTGAGAGCAGCCCTGAAGAGAAGGACTTGGTGTGTGAGAAACTCAACAAGAGCTGGCAACATGTGGTGGCAGCTCAGAAACCAACCATGTCCTGGGCTGCATCCAAAGCAGAGGGACCAGCAGGGTGAGGGAGGGGATTCTGCCCCTCTGCTCCACTCTGGTGAGAATCCACCTGGAGCCCTTTGTCCAGCTCTGGAGTCCTCAGCACAGGAAGGACCTGGAGCTGTTGGAGAGAGTCCGGAGGAGTCCATAGAGATGATCCAAGGGCTGGAGAACCTCCCATCGGAGGACAGGCTGAGAGAGTTGGGGTTGTTCAGCCTGGAGAAGAGAAGGCTCTGGGGAGACCTTAGAGCAGCCCCCTGAAATGGCAGGGGGGGTGGAACTGGATGAGTTTTAAGGTCCCTTCCAACCCAACCCATTTCATGATTCTGTGATTTTGTTCTCTCATTGCTCTTTCCAAAGCTGTCCTGCAGTCGGGGCCTTTTCTCATATGGGCTGAGCTGCACCATTCATTAATTAAAGTGAAGCCAAGAGCTGCTGTTGGGCAATTTAAAAAAGACTGGGGGAAATCATTACCACACAGGAAGCCCAAGTTTTTGCCTTCAAAGGACGTGAGAAGGGGCTCGGCATCGAGGCAGCCGTAGCCAGGCGGGTGGAGGAGCTCCGGGCTGTGCTGGCAGCTGTGGCTCCGGCTGGTGGCAGCACCGAAACAGCTTCTGCCAGTGGCTTGGGACAGATGTGGAAAGGCAAAGGGAGCTTCATGGGCTGTCCCCCTCCAAGCACAGCCCTCTCTCGCATGCTGGGGCAGGAAAACACCTCCTGGGAGTGAAAACAAGGATGGATTTGTAGGGTTTGGTTGCCCCTGTCCCTCCTGGTGCTCGGTGTTTCCTTGCTGTGGTCACAAGGACGAGGCAGTGGTCCACGGTCTCCAGTAGCTCCAGCTGAGGTGGGGCTTTGCAGTCTTTAAGGCACTTCGGCAGCTGCTCGGAGCGGTGCCATCCTGTCCCAGTACCGTTTGTTCCAGGGGAAGCTGCCTTTTGGAAGCCAAAGGGTGCTTTGGATTCACCTTGACCCCAGGAAAGTCAGTGGCAGCTGGGTGTTTGCAGAGGACAAGGCCGTCAGGAGAAACACCTTCTGTTCCGCTGGCCGGAAGGGTTGAAGTCCAGGGGTAGCGCTGGGATCAACCGCGTTCACAAACACAGCCCCGGGCATTGACCCGGGCTCCGGAGCTGCAGTTACAGCCCCAGTTACCTGGGACTGTTTGCCTTTTCCCTTTGCCTGCATGAAAGGCAAAACGACTCTGCTGCACCCCAAAATCCTCCCAGCTTCCCCCGGGGTTCCTGCCACTGCCTCTTTTCTGTCTTAATATCTTCTCTTGCTGCCACCCAATCTGTCCCCTGCGAGGGACACCAAGAAGAGCTCAGAGCGGTGCTGGGCTGGAAAAATCACAGCTGTTCTTACCCCGACCACTGTTTTGGCACTGGGGTCGGGGCCAGGGATGGTTTGGTAACTCTGAGGGAGCTCTGCACTCCGAGCAGGCAGCACAACGCTGTGGGACCGTGACCTGCTGATCCCACGGCTGCCAGATCCAGGGATCTGGATCAGTCAGAGTCAGTGTTGGCTACAAGGAAATGGTGAAGGTGCAGGTTGGGCTGGGGGTGGTGCCGTGAACTGGGTGGGTTCACAACTGCTCCCGCTGTGCTGCCCCAATGCCTGCCTGTGCTTGTGCCTCAGGAGGCCCTGGAGCTGGCTGTGGATCCTGCTGCAGGTGCAGAGCCTGGGCTGGAGCTGGATGCAGATTCTGCTGCAGGTGCTGAGCCCAGACATCTCCCTCAATCCCCAGCAACTCTAGGGAGCAGCAGCAGAGCTTTGACATAGCTAAGAACGGTGTGAAGTTCATCACACCCCCTGAACAGCTCTGTGCAGACACCGGCAAGGACTGCAGGGACAGGAACAGTGTGAACCAAAAGAAGGGAGATTTAGGTTAGATAATACACTTACCCCAGGGCTCAACACCTTCCTGCAGTAACCACAGACCCTGTTGTTTTATCAGGGCCAAAGAACAGTCAGGCAAACATGTACAGGTTGAACTGCAGGGTGAACTGGGAGGAGGATCCAGAGCAGAGCAGTCCCGAGGCAGCTGCCCTGACCCACGTCCTTGCTCACCCACGAGGTCACTGCTCAACTGCATGGGTGCCAGTTTTTGACCCCAAGAGCCTATAAAACTGTGAGACTAAATGCAAACAACATCCTGCTACTCCAAACCCAAACAAGCCAGCTGCAATGCCAGGCTGGACTTTGCCCAGGCAGGTTTTGCAGCCCACTCCTGTTGGTAGGTGGTGGAAGCATTTCGGGGAGGTAGAGGGAAGAACCCCAGCAGCAGGGAGCAGGGCCCTGGAATAGCCTGCAATGGACTGACAGAGCCCAGGCTTCCGTGATGCCTTCCTCGTTAGCCTGGCATAAACCTGGGGCAAAGGTGGCTTCCTCTGTGCAGTCACGTGCTGCTGTGTGGAGAAGAGCTTGGAGCAATGAGCCTTGATCATCCCAAGGTGTTTAAGCCCTGCACGGAGCTCACCTTGAGCAGGATGTGTGGCTCCAAGTGCCTCTCCTTAGCTGGGAAGCAAACATCAGCCCCAAGCAGGGAGCCCAAGAGGAATTCACAGGCAGAGAAGGTGAGCCCAGCACTGCCAGGCAGCCCCCAGCACCCTCCCAGCTCACAACCCATGGGAGAAATCAGACGCTCCACTGGGAAACGTGCCACTGTTTTCCTTTATGTTGTACTGCAGTTTGACAGAGATGAACATGCAGAGTTAACACCACTCGTCAGCAGGAGCTCAGAACAGAACACAGCGATGCCCGCCAGTGATCAGCAGGGAGAGAGGCTCTTGGAAAAGAGGCAGGAGAAACACTCCCAGCAAGAACAGCACCTCCAAACCTCACCCCATATCATCTCCCTTGCCCAAAACGACTCTCCAGCCTTTCCTCACTGTAGGACAGAGGGACAACCTCTCTGGCTGTGATGGGAACCCTGCAGGGCTCAGTCTGTTCCTTTTCTGGCCAGAACAGAAGCAGCAGCAAGGGGGAGCACAGTTTGTCCCTGCTGCAGTGGCTGGTTTTTTTCAGACTGGTGTTTTCCCTTCCCAAGGAGGCAGAAGGAGAAATGTTCTACAAAATAAACCAGCCCTTGTTTTCGCAGGAGAGCAGGAAAGCTGAGGGGAAGGAACTAGGGTTCTTTAGGAAAAGTCTCTTCAATGAAAGGTTTCTCTAGCACTGGCAGAGGCTGCCCAGGGAGGTGGTTGATTCGTAAGTGGACAGGTACTGTTGGATTCTGATCTTAGAGGTCTTTTCCAACCAGATGATTTAATGATCCTATTCTATGAAGAGAGTAAAAACTGGAGAGTACCTGCTGCCAAACCAAAATGGCAAAGAGTAGATGAGATGAAGCTAAGCAACACACTAAGGGTATGTCCCCAAACCTCTCGAGCCTGACTCTTCCAGCCCCAACAACCTCTCTGCTCTGACCCCTCCCTGACTCTCCCAGCTGCTGCCTGGGAAGCATCGCAGATGGCTGCGAGTGGAGCTGCTGCACGCTGAGTCTGTGGCCTTGTGTTCTGCTCAACACAGGACAACTGAGGGTGACTTCATGAAGCTGCCTTTGCAGCAAGCTCAGGTGGGGATGCTGGAAGTGTTTACTTGCCCAGGGTAAGGGGTCCCTACATATCTGGCCACACATATCCTGCCCCATTCGATGGGCTGACTGAAAGAGGGGGGAGAAGGGGAGGGCTCAGTTGAATTTCGCCTTTGAAAAGTCCATTTCCGGATGCTGTTCCATGAACCTGCAAGGAAACAAAGACAAAGAGCACGGGTACAAGTCAGCAGGAGGCACAGAACAGCTCTGTTTCAGGTCGAAAGGCATCCCAGCTTCCAAGTTTGCCTCCTCCCTGCGCTCTCCAGAGCAGGGCCTGCTTTTCTGAGCTCCTTGGGACGTGCTCCCCATCCTACACACACCGGGTCAGGGCTATCAGCAACCCTACCAGCCATGGAGGTCAGCAAGTCCAGACACATGGGAGTTATTAATTATCAAACACACACCCTTGTCACCGTTACCTCTCGGAAGGACACGTAGCAGCTACGACAATAATTGTGGGGCAGAGGGGAGATTGTGAGGGCAGATTACGATTTAAGCTCAAACGTGTTCGCTTAAGCATTGCTGAGGACGTGGGGGATATCTCGTGAAAACTCTGGAAGCACATGATCAGAGAAATCTGGTTTCAGACTGGTGCAACCTGTACTGCAGTCCCAGTCAGATTATCTGGACTCAGGCTGCCACATGAACGTTCTGAGAGCTGTGCCTAGGAGTGATCAGTGCACAAAGAAGGCCCCTCTACCCCCTCCTCTGCCCTGCAGTTCCCCCAGGGACACAACACACAACCACAAGGAGGATTCACATGCAAGGCTGTCTTCCTCCATGCTCACTTCTCATGGCTTCCCCTGAAACACCACCCCAGCGTTTCCCACTTTCCATTTCCATGGAAATATGTGCTGTGAGAAGAGTGTCCTTGTTTAGCAGCCAGGAGGGCTCTGCTGGCAGAGATTCAGACCCACCTGGGTGTCACCAACTCTACTTTGGCCTGAGCAAAGTCTAAACACCCTGTCCATTCTTTACCAGCCAATCTGCGCACAAGCCAGACTTCAGAGCACTGAATGAGTGACCTTGGTCAACGAGGTATCCTGTACATGGACTTCCCAGGAGGAGAGGGCAACCTCCCACCCTACTAACTCAACATCCAGGCACTAAGGATGCATGGTTTCTGCTCTACACCCTACGCCATACTCGGCACATTCATCAGTGAAGCTTCTACTGCTGCAGATAAGGCAAGGAAGAAAAGGAGTCAGGACTGGAAGGAGATAAGACATGGGATTGCACCTGCTGAAGAAGCTGCCTGACCCAGAATTGCCTCCACGCCTTCCCAAATGGCCTTGGGAGCCCTGTGAATTATTCCCCTGCCAAGGTGCGTTGATGCCAAACAAGGCAATAAAGACATAAAAGCGCTGTTGGCTCGGAGACAGCTGTGTGCAGGGAGGGGCAATTATCTGGGCTACTGAGGAGAGGGAGATTAGGAAACAATCAACACCATGTTAAAGTTCAGTAGAGATGGCACCTCCAGGCTCAAACATGCTTTCTGGACTTGAAATCAGCAGATTAAGGCAATTCTAGAGCTGGGTTATTCCCAGAATGTCCCGTTATGCTTTCTACCCCCACAGGCTTTTATAGACGCTGGTGGTTGGCCAACAATTCGATGACTACAGTATCACACAGTATCATAAGGTTGGAAAGGACCTCTGAGATTATCCAGTCCAACCTACAGGCCAACACTAAGACCAACACTAACACCATCATCTAAACCATGGCACTCAGTGCCTCATCCAGTCTCCCCTTAAATACTTCCAGAGTCTGTGACTCCACCCCCTCCCTGGGCAGCCCATTCCAATGACCAATCACCCTTTCAGTGAAGAACTTTTTCCTCATATCAAGTCTAAACTTTCCCTGACAAAGCTTGAGTCCCTGCCCTCTAGTTCTGTCCCTGGTAACCCAAGAGAAGAGACCAACCCCCTACAACCTCCTTTTAGGGAGTTGTAGAGAGCAACGAGCTCTCTCCCTGAGCCTCCTCTTCTTCAGACTAAACAGCCCCAGCTCCCTCAGTCTCTCCTCGTAGGGCCTGTGCTCCAGCCCCTTCCCCATCTTCATTGCCCTCCTCTGGACACTCTCCAGCATCCTGACATCTTTCCCAAACTGGGGGGCCCAGAACTGCACACAATATTGAAGATGAGGCCTGACCAGTGCCGAGCACAGGGGTAAACCACACTACATAACCACAGATGCGAACATGGGCAGGATTGAAGGCCAACCTGTGTTCTGTTCATGTATTTGTGTCAAAGAGGAAGAGGAGGGGGGCTCGGGAAAGCAAATACCCCCCAGAGTAATGAGGTCTACGTACTTTTTCAAAATGTCTTGCTTCTTCTGTTCGTCAGACGTGGGGAGGCCCATGGATTTCTGTCGCTGATCGTACATCATTTTCTCCACCATGCTGCGAGTCTCGCTGTCCAGGTCTGACAGCTGAAAAGCAAGGACTTATCAAAACTGGAATAACACACCTCAATACATGCACACACCCCACCCCAGAGGGACACAGTGAGGTTGCACTACACTGTGCACACAGAAACACTTCTACAAACACAGATCTACAGACTTGGCTGCGTTCATTTGAAGCCTGGGGGCACTTATGTTATACGGTAGCATCAAACGCAGCAGCACCTCCTGGGGTGGTTTTACACTGGTGAAAAAGAGACACAGGAGTTGAAAGGGAGCCAAGAGTGAGCAGATCTATGAGAGGAGATTGAGATGAGATCTTAGGGAGAAAGGTTTTCCTGTGAGGGTGAGGAGGCCCTGGCCCAGGTTGCCCAGAGCAGTGGTGGCTGCCCCATCCCTGGAGGTGTTCAAGGCCAGGTTGGATGGGGCTTGGAGCCCCTGATCCAGTGGGAGGTGTCCCTGCCCATGGAAGGGGGTGGGAACTGGATGGGCTTTGAGGTCCCTTCCAACTCAAACCATTACATGATTCTAAGGCTCTGTTCAGTACAATAGGGGAGTTCTTACCTTTGAGTTCTCTGGATTAATTTTCTTGGTGTTGATTTCTGGGTCTGTGGAGACCAGTTTGTTCCACCATTCCATCTTGTTGATCTGAAGGATGAAAAAGCAAAAAGATCATATTTTCCCTGGACTTGCTCTAGGAATTCATGTCTCAGTCACAGGAAAAAGCAGCTGGAATCAAACTTTGGACACTTTTCTGAATGTCAATAGCCCAGGTTTATCACACTTCTTGTCAGTCTAATATTTCTCCAGGGAAAAGGCAGACAAGCCTGAATCCTTCCCAATTCCTCTGCTTTACCTTCTCCAGGTGCACGGTGACTGTTTTCCCATCTTCAATCAGCCAGGAGCTCTCCTCTACCTTCACTTCATTGAAAAGCTCTCCGTCAATGACTGGTGAGTGGCCCTTCAGGCCGACTCTGAGGCGCCGTCTCTGGATATCCACCACCACATCCTTCCCCTTCAACCTGAAGTTCACCTTGAAAGGGATGGCCAGCTGGACCAGACAAAGAACTGATATGAGGAGCTGAGCAGTTGAGGCCTCTCCTTACCCTTCCCTGCCACTGTTCCAAAACTTTCTGCCTCGGTTTCACTGGAGTAAAACACAGCACTCAGTAGCTTCCTGGGGGTACTGAGTGAGCACGAGGTGAAAGGACACAAGAGTAATTTGGCAACAGGATGGCAATACCTCAAAGGGACCATAAAATGGAAGCAGATTTTAATGTTTTGTTTAAACAAGACCAAGGTTTGGCAAAGTTAACTACAGTTTCTGGGAATTTTGTTTAGTTACTCAGCTCCCTCCCAGCTATTGAAATGCTGCTGTTAAGTACAATTCACGACCTTCACAGGCCAGTGAGGTACAGGGCATCAGCTCCACCCTGCTTACAGGCACCTGCTCTTATTCCCTACCTCAGATCCTGGATAAGGCAATACTCACATCCAGCTCTGAAAGAGTCTGTGTCCATCTGTAATTGGGAAGGTCAGCTCCATTGCCAGAGTTGGGTTTAAGTTTCCCTTTATCCTTCTCATCTTCCTCTTCATCATCTGTGTCCTAAGCAACCAATTTAAAGTGCAAAGAGAGAAGCTTTTCAAGTTGCCATTTATCTTTCACTTACAACAGTTCTTTGTTTTTCTAAGAACTTGGGGTCAGGTGCAATAGATTTAGCCTGAAATGAACTGGCATTTCAGTTAAAACATAATTCCAAGACAAAGCCCCTGTTTGGGTTTTGGGAATGAAGTGTGTATTCCTAAAGAAAGCCACACTGGACGCCCCCTCCCATTCACAGCAGTTCTCATGGTTGTCCAGAAACTTCTCTCAGCTTGAAATAAAGTCCCTCAAATGAGCTTTACCTGTTTGTTTGAATCCGGAGATCCACCTCCATCCTCTGAGGGTTTCACTGGGACACTATTAATGTCTCCTTGTGCCTCTTTCTTCTGTTTAAAAAGAGAAGGAACAGGCTCAGATAAGTAATGGTGCTTTGTATCACTTGATGATCTGACACCAGGTGGCCTCAGCCTCTTCAGCAAGAGCAGGACTCAAGACAAGGAACCCTCAGCCCCTAGAAGAGGGTTACAGGAAAGTGGTGCTGCCAAGGGGAAGACTCCCACGGTCCTCACACCTCGAGGACTGCAGCAGAAGACATTGCTGCCAGCAGAATGCTTGCTGAAGGCAGAAAGGCAAAGTGTTTTACAAGAGAATCCACATGGAAATGCAGTGGCTTGGTTAATTTCATTTTGAGCACACCAACCTGGTGGTCCAGACCCTGCAAAGGAACAAGGCTCCAGCTGTTTTAACCACCTGCTGCTCCAGGCCAGCAGAGGAAACGGTACCTGCAGGCACCAACCATTGCTCTCACCTGGTCGATTTCCAGCTGCAGCCTTTCTGCTTCCTCATCTGTAAGTTCCTTAATCCTTGGCTCATTTGCTTCTTGCTTTTCTTTAGCAAGTTTGGCAGCTCTCTCTGCCTTTTCACGCCGCTCCGCCTCTTGCCGAGCCTTTTTCTCTTTCCGCTCCTTCTGAGCTAGTTTGTTGTGATGGTTGAAGGTTTCTGTGATCAGCTGAAACGCAGGAACATATATCAAAGGGGTTAAAAATCATCATTTCTTCAACTTTAGCTGCAGCCAACTGACTGAGGTCAGCTCTGGGGCCCTCAGCACAGAGCTGCTGGAGCAAGTCCAGAGGAGGCTGTGAAGATGATCCAAGGGCTGGAGGACTTCCTGTAGGGGAAAGGCTGAGAGAGTTGGGATTGTTCAGCCTGGAGAAGAGAAGGCTCTGGGAAGACCTTAGAGCAGCCTCCCAGTACTGAAAGGGGCTCCAGGAAAGCTGAGGAGGGGCTCTTGATCAGGGAGTGCAGGGACAGGACCAGGGGGAATGGCTTTAAGCTGAAAGAGGGGAGACTGAGATGAGATAGAGATGAGACCTTAGGAAGAAATGTTTTCCTATGAGGAGGCCCTGGCCCAGGTTGCCCAGAGCAGTGGTGGCTGCCCCATCCCTGGAGGTGTTCAAGGCCAGGTTGGATGGGGTTCTAAGCAACCTGATCTGGTTAAAGCTATCCCTGCTCCTGCAGGGGGGTTGGAACTGGATGACCTTTTAAAGGTCCCTTCCAACCAAAAGCATGCTATGATTCTATGACTACTGAGAATGTTTGTTCATCACACAGATATTGTGACCTTTCCATTCAGTTTCACTCCAGTCTTTTAAGTGGAAGTCTAGAGTAGGAGAGAACTCACAATATTTAACTGTAGCCCTTCCTAGTTCTTCCTCCCACAGGGAGTGCATTTCCACAGAGATAGTGGAGATATAGAAATTCTCCGTTTGTTTTGGCCTCTGTGCAATTCCAGCAGGACAAGCTGATTACTAACCCAGCCACGTGACATATATTGTCTCCATACATTGGGAGACACGGGATCCAAGCTTTTTTATCACCTTCTGACCTTTTCCCTGGGCACTACATGGAGATTCGTTATCAGGATTTAAAGAAGTGCTTGAAGAGCTCAGCGGTTTATGCGGAGGGGCGAGTTCCTACAGAGATCTTTGCTTCAACCCTCACTCCAAGTTCTGCTGTTGTTGTGAGAAGGAAAAGCAGGATCTCAAAGTCTGGGATGCAAAAGGCTGTTCCACTCAGAGGGAAAGCTGAGCACAGAGGCAGGAAGCCAGCGCGGTCACCTCACGGTCGATAACACCATCAGCACTGTGCGAAGCAGCACGTACAAGAGCTGGTCTGCTCCAGAAAACAACAGGGAATCCCAGAAAAGGAAGTGGGGTGGAGTGAGCTCCCAGGCAGGGGTTTCAGGGATTGGTTTATGTGTCTCCTGGGATACAGAGCTAGAGAGGTGCAACTCTCAGCCCCTGTTCCTGCCTCCACCATGATCCATCCACACTGCCCAAGCTCATCAGTGCATAAGCTCCGCCCTCCTCTCAATGCACCCCCTCACTCTGCACTGTAAGGGCTCCTCAAACAGCATCCCCTAAAAGATGATGCCATTCCCATCCTCTCCTCCTTCTCTTTGATGCCAACAGGCAAGCAGGGTTGGAGAAGCAGCTGCTTCCATTGTGGTTACTATGGTATCAGAGACTCCATACGGAGCACATGCCCAGAGGACCATAAAGCATTTTAACAAATACCACCCAAGGACACAAATGCTTTTCTTTTACAAGCACAGACAGGGATTTGCTATGGAATTGCCCACAACAGCAGCCAGGATTTCTCAAAGCAGCAGCCAGCACCCATCTCTCAAATGCTGCTCAGGGTCTCACTCGCTGGGAGCATAGTCCTCAGGAATTCAGGAAGATTGGCTGTCTGGTCTGAGAGAAACAGTAGCCAGCTTCATCTTCCTTCTCTGGAAACTCTCCTCCTGCCCATCCCTCACCTGCCTTAGTTTTGGCACATTAGAGATGAGATAGAGCACTTTAGACCCCGTGTTAGCAATTAACACCTGCCCTAGCACATTCCATATGGCAGCAGTGGAGTTCCAGGAGCTAAGGAAGGGGAAGAGTATGGTCAGTACAAGCAAGAAACCTTTACTTGGTATTTGAATGCTCTGGTTGCACAGAGTGAAACAATTCTGTTTTCCCATTCTGGAGCTGGGTGAAGGATACCTGCTGGACAGGAGATGCTCAGGCTGCCAACGAGGCCACCTGGAGCTCCAGGCTGGCTCCCTACAGGCAGCACAGCCCAGAGACAAAGGTGCAGAGGTGTGGACTTTGTGCTTTTTCTGAGGTGAACAAACAAGGTAACCTGGGGTTATCGACACCGCGGTGTCTATCCTTGTTAAGTCAGTGTGTCTGGCACATTTGATTTCCAAACAAGCCTTTGGCCACAGCGTGGCAGGAATCTGACACCACTGGTACCATCTGACCAAGCAATTGTGGGTGTCTTGTGTGCAGCTCAATGTTACTGCATCCCAGTGATGTATTCCATCAGCATCATGGGCTGCTGCTCCCCAAGTGCACAAGCTCTTGAGTTGCTCAGGCAGGGAAGTCAGCACAGCCCAGAAGACATAAAAGCTTGAGGATTTGGGGTGCTTTTTACCTTCTCTGCTACTCCATCTTCTCCACCCGTGAAGAAATCTGTTTTACGCCTCAGGAAACTAAAGAAGGTGTTCACGAGCTGGGGGAGGAGAGAGAGAAGAGTAGTGAGACCAGATCACTCCAAACCACCTAACGCCCCTGAATAGCCTGTGTTAACATGGTCTCAAGTTGCACCAGGGAAGGTTTAGAGTATATATTAGGAAAAAAAAATATGTTCTGAAAGAGTGAAGCCCTGGCAGAGGCTGCCCAGGGCAGTGGTGGAGTCTCCATTGCTGAAGGGGTTCAAACAACGCATAGCTGTGGCACTTTGGGATATGGTTTAGTAGGCACGGTGATGTTGGACCAATGGTTGGACTGGATGACTTCAGAGGTCTTTTCCAACCCCTTCCAGTGAAGACTTTTTTTTCCTAATATTCAATCTAAACCTTCCCTGGCACAACTTGAGGCCATTTTCTCTCGTCCTAGCTTTAGGAATGGATGCACACAGAAGTCACAAAACCACACTTCGCTTCCTAGAACGCCTGAACCCCCACAGTGTGTCCTCCATGGCCCTGGCTTGCCCCCCTCCAAGGCCCTGGTTCCCCACTTCTGCAAGGGCCCCAGCTCCCCCCACCCATAAGCTGGCTCCTCCACCCCCTCAACCCAGCTCATTACTCCCCAGCCCAGCTCCTCTCTCCTCCACGGCTTTGGCTCTCCCTCATCCACCCCTTCCTGAGTCCCGGTTTTTCCCCCTCCACAGGCCCTCCCTGTTCCTCCCCCCCAGCCCCTCCGGATCTCAGCTCGCCCCCTACACCACAATCCGCGCTGCCCCCCTCTCCACAGCCTCGGCTCCCCAGCCTCCTCCTCCTCCTGGGGCCCCGTATCGCCCCCCCGTTCCCGTCCTGGCTCCCCTCCCCACCGCAGGCCCAGCCTCGCCGTCCCCCCTACACACACCAGGCCCGGCCTCGGTCCCACCCCTCCCGGCCCCAGCTCGCCCCCCTGGGCCTGGCACCTCCCGCACGCCGCCCTGGTGCTGCTGGGCCATGGCGAGCAGCATCCCGTCGAAGCGATCCTCCTGCTCCGCCGCCTCCTCCGCGCTCAGCCCCATCGCGCCCGCCTCGCCTGCCCTCACGCCTCAGCTCCCCTCACGCCGAAACCGGAACCGGAAATGCGCTCAGGCGGAAGTGTGCACTCGCCCCCCTTGCCCGCCAACGGCAGAGCCAGTCAGCGCCGCGTCTTCCGCTGATTGACAGCTGAGATGACCAATCCTATACGTGGAGGCGGGATGCAGGGGGGAGGTTGCTATAGCGACGGCAAGCGCGCCCGTTTCCGGAAAGGTCGAGGGAGGCCGCGACCTCATGGGGGGAGTGGGGAGCGAGGACAAGAAACCAGGAGGGGACAGAGACGCGGAGGGGTGTGCGGAAACCGAGTAGAGGGGGCAGAATCTGGGATAGGGGGGAGAAGAGGCTGGGGTCGGGGGCAGGTGGGGGATGCAGAAACCTGTTGGGGGGGCAGAGATCGAGGAGGGAGGGCAGAGATCGAGGGAGATGCAGAGATCAGAAGGGGGGACAGAGATTGAGGAGGGGAACAGAGGCCAGTTGGGGTCAGAGGCTGGGGAGGGGACAGAGGCTGGCTGGGGGTTGAGAAGTTGGGTGAGGAGAGGCGGAGGCCAGTAGGATGGAGAAGAGGCCGGGAGGGCTTGGGGGGCAGAGGCTGGGGTGAGGTGTGTGTGTGTGTAAGATTGGGAAGGAACAGAGGCCCGAATGTGGGGCAGAGGCCGGGGGTGAAAGGGGACAAAAAAAACAGAGAGTGGGCAGAGGCTGGGGGGCGGGGGGGGCAGAAAGCAGAAAGTGGGGGCAGAGGCTGGAAGAGAGAAGGCAGAGGCCAAAAGGGAGCAGAGGCTGGGGAAGGGGTGTAAAGACCAGTTGAGGAGGGGAAGAGGTTGGTTGAGGGGGGCAGAGGCTGGAGTGGGGGAAGAGACCAGTTGAGTGTGAGGCAGAAACCAGAGCAGGGGAGGCAGAGGTCCCTGGGAGCTGCAGGTCCTGCCCTGGGTCTCAGCTGGACATCGCTCTGCCCTCCCAGATGTCCCTGCCTCTCCTCCAGCCAAGCTGCCACCATTCCAGGGGCGAGGTTTCCTCCTCACCCTGCTGCCAGCCCCCTGGAAACCATTGATTAGAAGCTCCTGAATCCAAGGATAAAAATACCTGGTAATTCAAGGAGAAAATCTGGAATTTGTCCTTCCCTGTCCTGTGTTTCCTCTGTTTCCTCACCTCGCTGGGCTCCTCTTCCTCACCACAACGACACTATCAGCAAGGTGAGGCCAACAGCTGCTGATAAAACGACTTCCAGGTTGCTCTTCCCAAGGCCAGAGCCGTTGCCCTGTGTGAGTGTGTGAACCCGCCGGCAGCGCCGGAGCGAGGCCTCGGTGCCGTGGTACGGGCTGGGTTAATGACTCTGTTTATCCTGTTTGGGTCATGGAGATAAGGGCCACCCAACCCGAGCTGGTGCTTCATTGAGAAAACGGCCGTTGAACGCCGCGCCGAGAACTCGTTTGCCCCGACCAATCAGCCCAGGGACGCCTGGGTTTGGGTTGGTTTGTTTTAATGAGGACCTCTTAATCACAAAGCGGTCAAGGCTGCGGAGGGGGTGTTTCACGAACAGCCCAGCCTTATAAGAGCTGATTTGAGCAGCCGTGGGCTGGCAGAGCTGAGAGGACGGGGAGAATCCAGTTTGGGAGGGATTTTACAGGTTTCTTCCCATCTGCTGTAGCAGGAGCTGAGTTTTGCTGAGCCTGTGTAGCTGAGCTATAACCACAGGTGGCATGGAGATGGGCTGTGAGAGGTGCCAGTGCTGTGGTGAGGACAAGCAGACTGCTATCCTCTACACCCTCCTCAGCCAGAAGCTCTCCTGCCGCCCGACCCATCAGTGCTGCCTCTGCCACCAGCGCCGCACCGTCTGCCTCCGCACGCCACACCTCACCTGCCAGGCAGCCTCCAACGTCCTGGGGAAAACCATCAGCTTCATGAAAAACCTCCCTTCCTTCCGCCTGCTGCCACGAGAGGATCAGCTCCTGCTCCTGGAGAGCTGCTGGGTCCCCCTATTCCTCCTGGGGCTGGTCCAGGAGATGGTGACCTTCGAGGTGATGGAGACTCCGGCTCCCAGCATGCTCAAGAAGATTCTCCTTGATGGCCAAAGCCAACAGCAGGAGCCTGAGCGAACGCAGCCCACGCTGGCTGCAGTGCAGAGGCTCCAGTGCTGCCTGAACTCCTTTTGGAGCCTGGATCTGAGTCCCAAGGAATATGCCTACCTGAAGGGAGCCATTCTCTTCAATCCTGGTGAGTGCCCAACGCTCTCTCCGCCTTTGGACTCGGCAACCTCTGTGTGTGTGTGTGTGTGTGGAGGACTGGTTGCTTTATCCCCAATACCAATCATTTCCAAATGCACCAGGAAGCTGGGAGGAGGGGTGGTAAAAGAGGTGGCAAAAACCAAAGAGCTTTGTCTGCCCTGCAGACAGCAAGGGATCCTGGGGTTTAATTTGTAAAGCGTGTTTGCCCACTTTATTGCTTTTGCTCCCTCAAAACCACAGCCGTGGAATATCTGTGTCTCGGGGGCTGCTTGCCTTTCCTTAGCATGGCCTTGGAGATCCCTATGAGAAATGGGGAAGGGTGGGAATGGGAGAAACCTGGAGCTGTTTTCCAGCTTTGCTCATCACCTGGTTCTCCTCCTCTCTTTCCACAGATGTTCCCGGGCTCAGGGCCTCTCTGTACATTGAAAGCCTCCAGCGGGAAGCCCAGAGAGCTCTCCAGGAGGTCCTGCAGCCCCTGCACCCCGAGGACCAGGGCCGCTTCGCCCGCATTTTACTGATTGCCTCCAGGTTAAAATCAATCCCTCCTGCCCTCATCACGGATCTCTTCTTCCGACCCATCATCGGCAACGCAGACATCGTCAAGCTCATCACAGAAATGCTGTATGAAATAACCAGTGAGCAGCTGGCTCCTGCAGCACAAATTCACATCCCATGGATGCTCCCGGCCCCTTGCCGGGCAGCAAAGCCAATCTGGAAGCAGGGATTTAGCAACAGAAACACTCTGGAGTCGGCAGGGAGCTGTGCCTTTCGGTAGAACTGGGGCTGGAGGATTCAACCAGGCTCCAGCAGAAACATCTCTGCTTTAGCAGACATTTAGAGCAGCTCCCGCTCTGCCTGTGCTGGTCTTCATTTTGGGAAGTGTGGGATTTCTGAGCTGGAGCTGCTGAGCTGTCTAAAGCAGTTCCCAGGGCAAGTTGGATTAGTGTCTGGCTCCGGTTTTGGCTCTGTGAATCCCTGATGCCATTTAAATCCATGTGTGTTTTGCTCTTAGCTCCAAGCAATAAGGTCTGTCACCAGCTTGACTCTGCCATGTCCATGTCCTCAGTGGGATCGCTTACTGTTATGGAATTAGGTCTGGGTGAAGCCTTGCTCTGTCTGTACTGCTAGAAATCTTAGAAATATCCATGAAGGATGTTCCTTGGAAACCACAAAAAAGCAGAGTATTAAATCCTACAGGGTATTAAACTAATCCTACAGAATAGTAAATCCTACAGGGTGTGCAGGTTTCCCCACTCTTGCCTTTCCCTGGATCCTAGGGCAGGATGAGAGAGTTGGGGTTGTTCAGCCTGGAGAAGAGAAGGTTCCAGAGAGACCTTAGAGCAGGCCCCCAGTACGGAAAAGGGCTCCAGAAAAGCTGAGGGGGAGACTCTTGATCAGGGAGTGCAGGGATAGGACCAGGGGGAATGGTTTTCAGCTGAAAGAGAGGAGGTTGAAATGAGATCTTGGGAAGAAATATTTTCCTGTGAGGGTGGGGAGACCCTGACCCAGGTTGCCCAGAGCAGTGGTGGCTGCCCCATCCCTGGAGGTGCTCAAGACCAGGTTGGATGGGGCTTTGATCCCCTTGATCCAGTAGAAGGTGTCCCTGTCCATGGCAGGAGGGTGGAACTGGATGGGCTTTGAGATCCCTTCCAACCCAAACCATTCCATGATTCTATCTTCTCTGTTACACCATGAAACACAGCAGAGCAATGCATCACCTCAGAGCACCTGCACCCATCAGACCATGGGCTCACCTCTCTCCATGCTGGGATAACCAATTCCTGAGCTGCCCCCGCCGCAGGCATGAGCCCAGCTGGTTTCCTGGTGGAACCAAACCTCCCTGCCCAGAGTCACAGCCAGCCCCGTGCCTGGGAAGCTCACTTCTCCCACCTGCAGCTTCCAGAACTCATTCCTGTCTGTGTTTTTTAAGCCAACGATACGGCATTTTGTACATAAGATGTGGTAAATTATTTTTTTAATAAAATCTTTTATGTTTTGGAAAACGTGGTGGCTTTTAGAGGTGGTGGTTGAATTTCTGAGGGGTTGGGAAAACTGGCTGCAGGCCCAGCTTGGGAATGAAAAGGGTTTTTCCATAAAAATCCATCTGGGAGAACAGCCTTTGGCACAAACCCCTTCAGAGGAATTTGCAGAGGTGGTGGAATTTCAGCCCATCCAGGTGATGAGGGAATGTCCCAGGTGGATGCGGCTGCCAAAACACTGCACCACAAAACACCATCCCGACTGTTGTGCCCAGCTCGGCCGAGGGCTCAGGCAAAGCTTCCCTGTGTCCCATCACCCTCACCCATGGAAAAACCTGGAAAGGTGTCTCCGTCAGCCTGCCCTCCACCTCTGCCAAGCGGAGCCAGCAGCTCCCGAGGGGATCTCAGCCCTGTGACGGCCGTTTTCCACACGTGAGTCACAGGGTGATTTCTGCAGGCCCACGCGCAGCGCAGTGACGCGAGGCTGAGTCACGGCAGCACCGTGCGGGCAGTGTTCAGGGGCGTCCCAAAACTGGGCAGGTGGGTGTCTCAGCACTGGGGAGAGCCCCTGGCACCCCAGGCTGCACCAGCCCCTGGCCACCCCCAGGCCTGTGACCCCCCCAATCCTGTCAGTCCCCTGGGACCCCCCAGGCCTGTGACACGCTCTGATCCTGTGACACCCTCCCAGACCTGAGACCACCCCACACCTATAACACCTCCTCACTGGGGCCTGTGACCCACCCCGGACCTGTGACACCTTCCCCCCTGGAGATCTGTGATTTCCCCATTGGAGCCTGTGATCCCACCCAGACCTGTGACCCCCCTAGAACTGTGCCCCCCCCCCCATTGGATCCTCTGATCCCCCCTAAACCTATGATCCCCAGACCTGTACCCTCCTCCATTGGAGCCTGTGACCCCCCCATACTTGTGACCCCCCCATTGGAGCATGAACCCCCTCAGACCTGTCACACCCCGCCCCACTGGAACCCACCCCCGCGCCCCTCCCTCCCCCGGCCACCAGGGGGCGCCCGTTCCTTTCTCTCAGCCCATGACGTCATCTCCGCGCGACGCGCCGGCCGGGCAAGATGGCGGCGCCCAGCGACGACGGCGGCGCCGCTGCCGTCCGGTACTGCCTGGTGAGCGGCATCCCGGCCTCGCTGCGCTCCGCCCAGCTCCGCTCCTACTTCAGCCAGTTTGCAGAGGCAGGCGGCTTTCTCTGCTTCCACTACCGACACCGGCCCGAGCACCCGCCGGCGGCCGCCGGGGAGCGGCCTGCGGAGCCCCACACTCGGTGCTGCCCGGTGGCCGTGCGGCCCGGCCGCGCCCGCCGCCTCGTTCGCATGTACTCGGGGAAGCGCTGGGCCGGGCCCGGCGGCGCCGCGCTGCCCGGCCGCTGCCTCATCCGCAGGGTGCGCCTCGGTACCGGGGCAGGTACGGGAGGGGACGGGAACCGGAGGAAGGAGGGGGAACTGGAGCGGGGGGGGACACACGAGAAACAGGGGGGAAGGGGAACGGGAACAGGGGTGCCGGGGGGAACGGGTACTGGAGGAGGGAGGGAAGGAGGAACCGGTGCAGGGAGAGGGGCCCTGGCACCGTTGGGGGAAATGGACACGAGGGGGAAGGCACCGGGGGGGGTGGAGCACTGGGTCTCCCCTCACTGGGCTGGACCAGTCCAGAGGACTCGGGCACCAAATCTCACCCCTGCAGGTCCCAGCAGCGAGTCTGAGAGTTAAAACCCTCCTTGGAGTTCCCTTAACTCTTTGAATCTCCTATGAACCAGGAAGAGAAGGACTTGGGGTTGTTCTGGTTGGAGAAGAGAAGGCTCCGAGGAGACCTTAGAGCAGCCTCCCAGTACTGAAAGGGGCTCCAGGAAAGTTGGGGAGGGGCTCTTGATCAGGGAGTGTAGGGACAGGATGAGGGGGAATGGTTTTCAGCTGAAAGAGGGGAGATTGAGATAAGATCTTAGATAGGAAAGTTTTCCTGTAAGGGTGGGAAGGCCCTGGCACAGGTTACCCACAGAAGTGTTGTCTGCCCCATCCCTGGAGGTGTTCAAGGCCAGGCTGGATGGGGGTGTTCGGAGGCTGTGGAT
The DNA here is from genome assembly GCA_033556795.1 of Tapera naevia. Lineage (NCBI taxonomy): Eukaryota > Metazoa > Chordata > Aves > Cuculiformes > Neomorphidae > Tapera > Tapera naevia. Next base: position 457,888 of record JAUMJJ010000382.1, read on the forward strand.
TAGGGAAAGGGGAGCTCCTGGGTGTGTTTGGTGGTGGCAGAGGGTTCTGGGAAGATGGGCTTTGTCCAGCAGCTCTCTGATGTTTTTTCCCCTCTCCAGTGGCAAGTGTCCCTGCCCATGACAGGGGAGTGGGATTGGATGATCTTTGAGCTCCCTTCCAACCCAAACTGTCCCATGATTCTGTGAAGAGTCAGTTTGGGGTCTGCTTGTCCTCTTCCTGGCCAGGAGGGCCTTGATTTCACCCTCTCTGGTGGAAAGTTGTGTGTGTGTTCCTCACAAAACTATTCTTTCTCTCCTCCAGGCATGGAGACGTTTCCCTCCAGTGGGGACAACACAACTGCAGGTGAATGTGTCTCAGAATCGGATTTGAAGCGGCTCCCCGAGTTCAACCCCCCTTCCTTCATGCCTTATGGGAACGTGGGCACCCCCCTGAGAGTTTTCCTGGAGCTGATCAGGGCCTGCAGGCTGCCTCCCGGGGTTATCAAGAAATTGCAGCTGGATTTTCCAAAGACTGGCTCATCCCGTAGGTATGGGAATGTGCCTTTTGAATACCAGGACACTGAGACAGTTATAGAAGAAAGAGTTTACACTGCCACGGGCGATGAGATCACAGAGGAAGAGGGGCCTGCGGTGAGACCTGAGGTGACTCAGCCAGCCAGTGCTGAGGAGGATGAGGAGGGACAGGAGAAGGAGGAAGAGGAGCTGCACTCAGGTGATGTAAGTGGATTTTGATCTTGGTGCTTGAACAATGCTCAGCTTGGAGAAGAGAAGACTCCTTGGAGGTGTTAGAGCAGCTTCCAGTACTTCAAAGGTGCTTCAAGAAAGCCCTGCTCGATCCCACACAGTCCATCCCAGAGGTGCCACTGCTCCCTCTCCCTGAACCTTCACTGCTGGGACCCAAATGTCCCCAGGATTGTGCCACTGGCTGCCTCTGTGGGCCCAGGAAGTTATGGCAAGGCCAAGTTCAGCACCACAGGCAGGATTAAAGGGGCTCCAGGAAAGCTGGGGAGGGGCCTCTTGATCAGGGAGTGCAGGGATAGGATGAGGGGGAACAGTTTTCAGCTGAAAGAGGGGAGATTGAGATGAGATTTTAGGGAGAAATGTTTTCCTGTGAGGGAGGGAGACCCTGACCCAGTATGGGGCTTTGAGCACCCTGCCCCAGTGGGAGGTGTCCCTGCCCGTGGCAGGGGTGTTGAAACTGAATGGGCTTTGAGGTCCTTTCCAGCCCAAACCGTTCTCTGATTGTCAAAAAAACGTACTTTGGTGACAGGCTCTGAGCAGCTGGGGCTCTCCAGGCTCCCTTTCTCATTCCCTCCTCCGGTCTGGCCTGTTCCCACAACCCCCTGTCATTACAGAGGCAGCACAATCCCAAGGCAAGCCATTCCCATTCTTTGCTCAGCCAGAATTAACTCAGGTGCCAAATCTTTGCTGCAGTTTTACCCCGTGGCGTTCTCTTAGCAACAGCGGACACAGAGAACACTTTGTTCCCTCCTTTACAAACTTCTTATTCAGTCTTTTCTTCTCCAGACTAAACAGACTCCTCAAGCTTTTTCTCACAGGCTGTTTCCTGGATCTCTTTTGGCTGTTCCTGACTTGGAAGGAGCTGGACAGGCAGCAGTAAAGCTGTCAGTGTGGCCTGTGCCAGCCAGCTGCCTCACCGGAACCCACGCAATCTCTTTAGGGATCAACTTGAGTGGAATTAATTTGTTGCTGGTGCTGACTCTGTGTCCGACACGCCTGCTCCTTAAATGGGCATCTTTGCCTTCCAGATGGGACACGGTGCCCAAAGCCACCCAGTGGGTGTGATGTGGTGTTTTTCACCACTTCTCTTTGCTGACTCCGAACGCGGGAATGAGGTCATCGGCGCCGGTCGTGTCAGTGCCTGAGAGGAGCAGGCTGAGACGAGCTGCGTTGACAAAGCTGCTTCATAGGGAAAGCATTCTGAGGGAAGGCAGGGGGCTGGGGAGGAGGTTGTGTGCTCCTGGTCACCCACCTCTCACCGGCTCTTTGCAGGACAATGATACCTGTGAGGAGTGGGAGCGGCACGAGGCGCTGCACGAGGACGTCACCAAGCAGGACCGGGTGGAGGAGCGACTCTTCGAAGAGGAGATCGAGCTCAAGTGGGAGAAAGGAGGCTCTGGCCTTGTCTTCTACACAGATGCTCAGTACTGGCAGGAGCAGAACGGAGGTAACGGTGGTGTCTGTGTCACAGACTTAACCACAACCAGCTGGGGTCCCAGCCCTGCAGGTGAATTGGGAATAACCCCATACCAGCATTCCAGTTATGGCATCTTCCTGTTGTTTTTAAACATCCCCTTGATCACAAACCCCACAGCGGTTCAGTCCTAAATCATAGAATGCCCTGAGTTGGAAAGGATCCGCAAGGATCATCCAGTCCAACTCCTGTCCCTGCACAGGACAACCCCAACAATCACACCATGTGGCTGAGGGTGTTGTCCAAATGCTTCTGGGATATTTCAGGCTGTGACTGCTTCCCTGGGGAGCTGTTCCAGGGCTCCACCACCCTCTGGGGGAAGAACCTTTTCCTAATGCCAACCTAACCCTCCCCCGGCACATCTTCCTGCCATTCCCTCAGGTCCTATCACTGGTCACCAGAGAGAAGAGCTCAGCACCTGCTCCTCCTCCTTCCCCTGTGAGGAAGCTGTCGATGGCTCTGAGGTCCCTCCTCAGTCTCCTCCAGACTGAGCAGACCACGTCACTTCAGCCTCTCCTCACATCATTTCTCCTCTAGACCCCTCACCAGTTTTGTGGCCTCCTCTGGACTCTCTCCAGTAGTTTGATGTCCTTTTTATCCTGTGGCACCCAAAACTGCACCCATTGCTCGAGGTGGGGCCTCCCCAGTGCAGAGCAGAGCAGGACAATCCCCTCCCTCACCCGACTGGCGATGCTGTGCTCGATGCCCCCCCAGGACACGGTTGCCCTCTTGGCTGCCAGGGCTCACTGGTGGCTTGTGTCGACCAGAACCCCCAGATCCCTTTCCCCAGGGCTGCTCCCCAGCCTCTCTCTCCCCAGTCTGTCTGTCTGTCCATCCAGGGTTGCCGTTTCCCAGGTGCAAAACCCAGCACTTGCCCTTGTTAAACTTCATGCAGCTGGCGATTGCCCAGCTCTCCAGTCCGACTTTCCCATCAGTCCAGTTGTCAGAGACCCCAATGGTTCTCCTAGCAGCCTGTTGTGTGAGCCCTGTGGTTTGTGGAGCCATTTCCTTCCCATTTATTAGAGAAAACAGGGATCTGGGCCACCAGCAAAACAGCTCTTCTGTGCCAGACTTCCTCAACCATCACCAAACCCTGTGCTTTCCTTCTCTTGGCAGACTTTGACGAGCAGACAGCAGATGACTGGGATGTGGACATGAGCATCTACTATGACAAAGGTACCTGAGCTGAACCCCTCCCCAGGAAACCAAGGAGGCTGGGAAACTCTGACCCTGCATAATTTTTCCAGTGGGGAATTCTTTGGGTCTGTCATCCTTTGAAAGCATCCAGGATGTCATTGTGCTTGAAACAACGTTTTTCTTGTCTGGCAGGGAGAGTTGCCAAAAGGAACAGGTTCTGCCTCCTTGTTGTGTGGTGCTCTGGGGCAGATGATGGTTGCAAAGAGCTTTCCTGAGGTGTGCAGCTCTGACTCTTGCTTCTTTCTCTCGAGATGGAGGTGATAAGGACGCTCGGGACTCGGTCCAGATGCGGTTGGAACAGCGGCTCCGGGATGGCTTGGAGGATGGGTCCGTTTCAGGGCAGCAGATTGGGACCTTTGAGAGACACACCAAGGTGAGCTCTGCCTGCCCACCCAGGAGGGATGGGACAGGACCAGAACAGCTGCAGTGGAGATGCTTGGAGGCTGTGAATTAGGGAAGGGAGAGCTCCTTTATGTGTTTGGAAGGGGCAGAGGGTTCTGGGAAAATGGGCTTTGTCCTGTAACTCTCTGACGTTTTTTCCTCTCTCCCAGGGCTTTGGCAGGAAGGTGTTGGAGCAGCAGGGCTGGACCGAGGGGCTAGGGCTGGGCAGCAGCAACTCTGGAATGGCTGAAGCTCTGGACAATGAGGGTCAGAACCCCAGGTGCAAGAGGGGATTGGGGTGAGTACCCAGCACTGCTGCAATCAGAGCCTCTGCCCAGGCTCTCTGGGCTGGCACAGCAGCTGCCTGGCTGCAAGAGGAGCAGAGCGTGAACCAGAATTGTGAGGTTGTCCCAAGGACCTTCCTTCCCCTGCCCGGCTGGTGGCAGGGCCTGCCACAGCACCCCGGAACTGCTCTTCCTGACACTCCAGTGCTCCTTAGAGCAGCTTCTGGTGTGAGATGGGGCTGGAAACATTTGCAGGCACAATCGTAGAGAAAGAGCTGTGTGTGGGGGCTGAGAGTCCCCTCTGCTCTGCTTTGTTGTGGGGGTTTCACCGTGAGGGCTGCTTCTCCTCCACAAGCAATCTTGCAGCCAGGAATTGGACCAGAATCCTTATTGCTCTGTGTCATAGAATCATGGAATGGTTTGGGTTGGAAGGGCCCTTAAAGATCATCCAGTTCCAACCCCTTGCCATGCACAGGGACACCTCCCATTGGATCAGGGGGCTCAAAGCCCCATCCAACCTGGCCTTGGACACCTCCACCACTTCTCTTGGCAACCTGGGCCACCCTCCCAGCAAAACATTTCTTCCCAAGATCTCACCTCATTCTCCCCTCTTTCAGCTGAAAACCGTTCTCCCTTGTCCTATTCCTGCACTCCCTGAGCCCCTCCCCAGCTTTCCTGAAGCCCCTTTCAGTACTGGGAGGCTGCTCTAAGTTCTCCCCAGAGCCTTCTCCAGGCTGAAAAACCCCAACACTCAGTCACCTCTCAGTATCAGTCCACTTCTCCCTGTAGCACCTCAAGGACATGACCTGGGATGTCCCACTGCCTCAGCAAAGTTGGACCAAACATTTCCTGCTTCCCTCTAGGTACCACGGGGAGAAACTTCTAACATTCAACAAGGTGAAAAAGCCCCGACGGGACACTCCCATCCTCATCTCAACCATCTACGATGACCCTGACCCTGAGGACAGTGGTGACCAACTGCTCAGGCGCCAGCCACCCACGGCCATGAAGTACAGGCAGGAGATGCCATTTGTCCGGGCATCCCATGGTGCTCTGGAGAGCTCCGGTGCCCGGCCACGCTGAGCAGGGACTGTCACAGAACCTTGGTACTGGCTCTGTTCCTGTCGAGCCCAGGCTGGCTCCTGGTCTCAGGTTTGGAGCAGGGTTTTCTTATATTTATTTTTGTAAGAAAGATAGATTTGTGACAAAAATTCTCAGTGGGTTTTTTTTCCTCCTAAATGAACTGTTCTGATGAGGGGAAATAGTGCTGGTCCTGCCTGTTCAGTGGGAATGGGGAAAGCCTGGATCAACTAAGCTTATGTGCTAGATCAGCCTAGAAAATCAGAACTCGTGCCTGAGACCCAGGGAAGGACAAGTACAGACAGGGCCAGCTGGGGCACGGGAGCTGTCCTGCGGAAAGCTCGCTGCTGGCCCACGGCTTCGCGTTGCTTGGGTGTGACAATCCCACACTCCTGGGAGAAACTCGTCAGGATGAAAGACTTTCCTTGGCAGCCTCCGGCGGAGTTCTGCGGGAGGCGTTTCCCTGCGGTCGGGCGTAGCGGGTGCTTCCTTCCATGGCTCTGTGCTCTGCTCCGTTCTCCGTTCTCACTCTTCTAGGGAGGGGGCAGAGCCTTTGTCCCAGTGACCCAGTACAGGAGGGTTAAATGTGAATCATGGAATCGTGGAATGGGTTGGGTTGGAAAGGACCTTAAAGATCATCCAGTTCCAACCCTCTGCCATGGGCAGGGACACCTTCCACTGGATCAGGGGGCTCAAAGCCTCATCCAACCTGGCCTTGAACACCTCTGGGGAGGACACATCCACAATTTCCCTGGGTAATCTGTGCCAGGGCCTCCCCACCCTCATCGTGAAGAATTTCTTCCTGCTATCTAATGGGAATCATGGAATGGTTTGTGTTGGAAGGGACCTCAAAGCCTTTCCACTCGCACCCCCTCTGCAAGGACCGGCTCCGGGTTCGAATCCCGGCGGGGGCGGAGCAGCGCGGATCCCGCCCCACCCCGGGCCGCCGGGGGGCGCTGTGGTGGCGGCGGCCGCTCCTTGCCCGGAACTCTTGTGTCCGGGTCCCGCGGGCACCCGGAAGCGGCGGCGGGGGCACCGGCGGCGGGCGGTGAGGGGCTGGGGGGGCCTGGGCAGGGAGAGGCCGAACGGGAGGGGCTGGACGGGACCGGGAAAGGCCTGGAGGGTCGGGAGGGGCTGAGCGGGACCGGGAAAGGCCTGGGGGGCGAGTCGGGAATGGCTGAACGGGACCGGGAAAGGCCAAACGAGAGAGGCCTTGAGGTGCGGAGAGGGGCCCGGCGGGAGCAGGAGAGGCTTGGCAGGGGTGCGAGGGGCCGAACGGGAACGGGGAGAGGCCTCGGGGCCAGGGAGAGGTGTAGGGGGAACGGGAGCAGGAGGGACCGAACGGTAGTGGGAGAGGCAACTTAATGGCCACAAGTTGTGCCAAGGCAGGTTCAGATTGGACATCGGGAAAAATTTCTTCACCAAAAGGATTCTCAGCAGAGGCTGTGCAGGGAGGTGGTTGAGTCACCATCCCTGGAGGTGTTTAAAAGATGGGCAGATGAAGTGCTCAGGAATGATTTAGCAGTGGACAGGTACAGCTGAACTCAGTGATCTCAAAGGTCTTTTCCAACCAAGCAATTCTGTGATAAAGGGAATGGGAACAGAAGGGGCCTGGTGGCAGAGGGGAGAGGCTTAATGGGAACAGGGAGGGGGTCTTGAGGGAGATTGGGGGGTGTGGCAGCGGGATAACATCTGCCAGGCACTTGTGAGGAGTGACAGGGAGTGACAGGGAGACAGCACTTACACAATGGCACTTTCCTTGGCACTTACACAATGACACTTTCCCTTCCTCTCCACCCAGTCCCTGGGTGTGAATTCCAGCAGATTGCATTGATACAAATGCAAATACAACAGTAAACTGGGAGCTTTTCCTTTCTCAGCCAACAGAAGGAGAAAGAAATGAGCCGACATGTCTGAGGGCAGCAAGGGGAGCTCGCTGGCCTTTGGCCAGGTGGTAATCGGCCCTCCTGGCTCCGGGAAGACAACTTATTGCCATGGCATGCAGGAATTCCTGAGCAGGATCGGGCGCAAGGTGTCGGTGGTGAACCTGGACCCTGCCAACGAGGCGATGCCCTACGAGTGTGCCCTTGACATCGCTGAGCTCATCACCCTGCCCGATGTGATGGAGAACCTGAAGCTGGGGCCCAATGGGGGGTTGATCTACTGCATGGAATACCTGGAAGCCAACTTTGATTGGCTGCAGGAGAAGCTGGCGGCGTTCAGGGGTCACTACTACTTGTTTGACTGCCCGGGGCAGGTGGAGCTCTACACCCACCATGATGCCCTGAAGAATGTCTTTGCACAGCTGGCCAAGTGGAATTTTCGGGTAGGTTTGGGGCTCCACAGGGAGCTGGGAGCAGTGCCTGGCACCCTGTGCTGGTGCCACATGGTCAGAGCTTTTGATTGTGGGTGCCAGTGAGTGTTTTCTTCATAAGCCAGTTTGACCTTTCACATGAAACCTGTGTTATCAGCGAAGGAGGGGAGTTTCACCCCATTTTATGCTCTGAGGTTGGCAAAAGACTGGCTTGTTCAGAGCATGCAGTGCAGTGGGATTACCATAGAACGGTTTGGATTAGAAGGGATCTCAAAGCCCATCCAGTTCCACCCCCTGCCATGGGTAGGGACACCTCCCACTGGATCAGGGGGCTCAAAGCCCCATCCAGCCTGGCCTTGGACACCTCCAGGGATGGGATGAAGAGAAACATGGATTCCCTTTCCTCGCACGCTCTCACTGCACTCTGGGTTCCTCTGCACAGCCCTTGTGTGTTTTATCCTGTGTTTTTGGGACCCTTTGCACTGCGTTATGAGAAATCCAGGTGTTCTCTCAGGCCCTGCTTGGCTCTCCTGCAGCCAAACCCAATTGCTCTGCCTTTTGTTGTACGTGCTCTGTGCTTCCTTGCACAGTGGCAGATGCAAATGAAGAAGCACAGGTGAGAAGAGTCCCATAACTGAGCTAACCTGCTTACATTGCATTTGGTTTGCATTTGGGCCAAACCATGAATGTGCAAACCCCGTATGGTGTGAGCAAGAAGGGCAGGTTCATTTGCTTGAGAATGTCACTGGGAATCTGCACATTAGGGATTATTATGATTGAAATAAATGTACATGGAGTTGTAGTTACTAAAAAAAGAGAGTTACACCACTGCTGTGATGCTCACTCGAGTGCTTATGCCTGCCCCTGAGCTTTCAGCTGGCTTTTGTTTTTGCTGCAGAAGCATAGCTGTGACTCAGCCGCACTCGGCTCCGCAGCCCTGATGTTGAGTAACGTTGTGTAACAGGCAGGAGCTGAACAGAGATCTTGGACCACATTGTTAGAGCTGCACAAAGCACAGCGAATCAAACCTCTCATTAATTTAATTATTAATTATTCTTTCAAACCGCAGGACAATTGGTTCTGCCAGCAGAGTGTGGTGTGTGCCGGGTACTGCTCCTGAGCGCACGCTGTGCCTGAGCATTCCTGTAGGGAAGGTGGAAATCTGGAGGCATTGGTCGTCTTCAGAAGGAGACTTAACCTTGGCTCCCACCCCTAAAAACCTTGCAGGGTTCAGACAAGCACAGAAGTTTCATTGCAGAGAAAGAAGCCCTGAGAAAAAGGAGGGCAGTGGCAGGTTGAAGTGTCTTTCAGTGCTGCTGGTGGAGCTCAGCACCTCATAGCCCTTTCTGTGCACCAGCACCCTGAGTCCTGAATCCCCCAGGTGATCCGTGGATGGGAATGTGGTATTTGCTCCTATAGATATGTGTGTGCTCATATATGAGGAGCTTAAAGGTAGGTGGTAACTTTCCCTTCCTGGGAATCTATAGCCAGGTTTGAACAGATTGTCCTGTAGCCAGTTCTCACACTGTCTGGATGGGCTCATTGTGATCCTCAACTTGTGCCTTTGCTGTCCAGCTGGCTGCGGTGCATCTGGTGGATTCTCACTATTGCACAGACCCTGGCAAGTTCATCTCTGTTCTCTGCACCTCACTCTCCACCATGCTGCACGTGGAACTGCCCCACGTCAACATCCTCTCCAAGATGGACCTGATCGAGCAGTACGGCAAGCTGGGTAAGAGCCTCTGCCAGGGAGACAGTGGGTTTGAGCTGTGTCAGGGGCAAATGGGCTCTTTGGGTGCAGGGATGGACAGGGCACTGGTGTAAATCTCACTGGGTTCTTCAGTTACCTTCAGAGCTTCTTGGTCTTTCCCTGCAGCTTTCAACCTGGATTATTACACGGAAGTCCTGGACCTCTCCTACTTGGTTGATCATTTAGCTTCAGACCCCTTCTTCAGAAATTACCGCCGCCTCAACGAGAAGCTGGTGGAGGTGATTGAGGATTACAGCCTGGTGTCCTTCATTCCACTCAACATCCAGGTGATGCAGCAGGAGGAGTGGGACAGAGAACAGGGAGCGCTGGATATGTCTTCGGCACGTTTGGTAGCAGAGAGGTTTCATCTGCAAGGAGCCACGAGGGCTGCAAACCTCAGCTGTGGAGAGGCTTGGGGTGGAGGAGGACAAACACACCCAGAGTTAGGAATGAGCTTTGGCAGCCAAAGGAAAAGAAAAGGCCAGTGAGCTTGGGGCTTTGTGGTGGGGAATTAAGACTCCCCCTTCATTCAGCCCTTGTGTTCCTGCATTTCAAATCTGTGCAAAGTATTACCCAGTATTCTGGGGAGACCTTAGAGCAGCCTCCCAGGACTGAAAGGGGCTCCAGGAAAGCTGGGGAGGGGCTCTTGATCAAGGAGTGCAGAGATGGGGTGAGGGGGAAGAGTTTTCAGGTAGAAGAGGGGGAGATTGAGATGAGATCTTGGAAAGAAATATTTTTCTGTGAGGGTGGGGAGGCCCTGGCCCAGGTTGTCCAGAACAGTGGTGCCTTCCCCATCCCTGGAGGTGTTCAAGGCCAGGTTGGATGGGGTTTGGAGCCCCCTGATCCAGTAGCAGGTGTCCCTGCCCATGGCAGGGGAGTGGGACTGGATGGACTTTGAGGTCCCTTCCAAGTCAAACCATTCTGTGATTACCTAAAACGTTGTTAAATTAAGGAGCACAGAATAATTAGAAGACTGGAAGGAGTACATTTGGGAGGAAGGGCTGAAAATGTTAATCTGGTAGATGGCAGAAGTGTCAACAGAGGCAAATGGGCTGAGACAAGAGGTGATGAAAGGGAGCAGGAGGGTGGAGGTGCCAGCCCAGCACAAATTCTGGCTGACAGCAGGTACCCCTGCTTGTCCAACGACCCCTCAGGCTCCGGGAGGCCGACAGCGTCCTTGGTGCACTGGGCACTGTGTGGGTGGCCTGAAGCCTCCGAGAAAATCCACAGTAAAGCCCAGCATGAGCTCTTGCCTCTGGGCAAGGACAAAATTCCCTGTGTGTCATCTCCCTCCCTTTCAGGATAAGGAGAGCATGCGACAGGTGATGCAGGCAGTGGACAAAGCCAACGGCTATTCCTTCGGAGACCAGGAGCACAGGAGTCTGGAAGCTCTGATGTCGGCAGCAGTGGGAGCCGATTTCCACTTTGCTTCGTATCCTTCTCCACGGATGCTCTGTTGTGTGGAGTTTTGATTTCTCCTTGCCTGAGGAAGAGGCTGGAGGTGGGGCTGGTGGTTTGCAGGCCCGGGTTGTTGCTAACATCACCTGATGCTCCTTGGGGATCCACACGGAGCGAGTCCGTAGGGCTCAGCCCAGATCTCAGCAGACCAAAGCCACCATGTTTGTTGCTAATTGATACTGGGAATGTGGGAGGAATCTTTTGACAACTTTCCTCTCTCTCACTCTCACATGGACTTGTTCATTCCACCTCGTCCAAACCATACAATTGATTCTCATGTGCTTGTCTGGTCTGGGATCAGCCAGAGCCAGAAATAACTCAGGTGATGGGTGCTGCTGCCAGCACTGCCAGCCTTCGGGCTAATGTGGGGCTGGTTCCTTGCTGAGAATGTTAAAAGCTCCTTGCAGAAGGGATTGTTTGAGCCCAGCCCCTTGTTTACCTTAATTACTGCATTATCAGCACACTTGCAGTGCAGGAGAAGTATGTGCAATCTCAGGACAAAGCCGTGGAAGAAGAAGTGATGGATCTGTAACACACCCACCTCTTCCATAGCTGCTTTCTGGTTTGATACCTTTTCCTACCAGGAGCTTAAGGGATCTCCATGTTGTGTGATTGGAACCAAGTGAAAGCCTTTCCAGGCAGAGGTCTGGCTGCTGCATTCCCTCTCTCTGTGAGGGTTTGATTTCTTGTGCTTCAGCCCTGTTGCACAGAGCAGCATCTGCGGAAAGGCTGAGTGCAAGGCAAGCTGGGTCTTTCCTTAGGAAAAAGGGAGGTTTAGCCAGGTGGAGGCATGGTTGGCAAGAGAAGAGAAGCAAGATAAAGGAGACCAACCTTTGCCAAGTCTCCTCCTCCCCATTGTGACCAAGATAGAACCCGAGGAAGAAAAATCAGCTTGAGCTGTCTCTTCTGCAGTGAGAGTTGAGACAAAAGCTCTTGCTGTACGCACAGGAGGAGCAGGTACGGGCCTTGTGCTCGGAGGAGAACCCAGGCTGAGGAGCCTCTGAGCTGTCTCGAGGACAGAAAGATGGTTGTTTTTTTTAAAATAATGATGGACTCTTTCTTAATAAAAGAACTCCTTCGTCTTGCTTTCATCTTGCGAGTTTGCTGAACCTGAATAAATAAAACCAAGGGTGCTGCAAAGCCTGGGGCTAAAGAGCCGCCGGTGGGAACGTCGCAGCGGCCGCGGCCTCGTGTGGCTTGTGGAGAGGCTCAGCTTTTGCCATGTCGTGTTCCTCTGTGATCTGTCTGAGAGCAGACAAAGCATTTGCTGCAGGGAGAGAGGGAGAGTGGCTGTGGGACCTGAAAGCAGGTCACTGCTCACACGTGCTCAGCCAGGGGCCGAGCGCTCCGAGTGCGAGAGGCGCTGGCAGTCGCGCCCAAACTGCAAACTCAGCTTCTGGAGGCTTTTGATTAAGAAAGACCCTGTGTGACTCAGGGTGAGGCTGGAGCACCTTGTCGTGTGCGTGCAGGGCACTTCCCAGCAGCTGGCTTGTCTGTCCTCATCCACTTTCCTTTTTCTGGGCTCAGTTTCTCCAGTACTTTCTCCAGATCCCAAGTCCTGGGGATGCCCCTCCTTCCCATGTCACTCCCTCTCGCTGGCCCAGTGGTGACAGCAGTGGCTCTCAGCCTCAGGTGCTGCGTCCCTGCTGCTGGCAGGTGCTTGGGTCCATCCGTGTGGTGAATCAAGAAGGTCAGGGTGATGAAAAGCAGGGTGTTTGCACCAAGCAGCACTCCCAGAGCCTCCCGGCAGCTCACGCAGCCACACGTAGGATGGGAGCCTGGGAGAGTCCCAGCTCTGAGTGCAGACTCAGCATCGCGTCTTGCCCAAGACCTTGCATGAAATACAACAGCTCTTTCTCACAGGGCAGCTTGGCCCTTAGCAGGGCAATTGCAGAGCGTGAACTCTGTGAATTGAAATGTGAGAGGGGTCTTGCTTAGCAGGGACTTGAAATTTCCCTTCATCTCACAGCTTTGTGGCCAGGGCTTGAAGACAAAGAGAGGGGTGAGGACACATGCACACACGAGACTTGTGCTTCAACCAGATCAGTTCACAATGAAAGACTACACTGACATTTCAAATATAAAAGTCAAATTCTTGTCTGCTCTCAGTGCCTGTGCTCCTTCCCCAAGATCCCAGAGACTTCCCTGGGTATTCCTGGCTGAAACCCGGTGCTGCATTTTGGCGCTACCTGGGGGCTGAAGGTCTGAAGCCAATCTAAACCTAACTGAGCGGACACTCCATCCTTGGCACAGGAAGGACATGGATCTGTTGGAGTGAATCCAGAGGAGGCCATGGAGATGATCCAAGGGCTGGAGCACCTATAATGCAAGGACAGGCTGAGAGAGTTCGGGTTGTTCAGCCTGGAGAAGACCTTAGAGCAGCCTCCCAGGACTGAAAGGGGGCTCCAGGAAAGCTGGGGAGGGGCTCTTGATCAGGGAGTGCAGGGATAGGATGAGGGGGAAGGGTTTTCAGCTGCAAGAGGGGAGATTGAGATGGAATCACAGGAAGAAATATTTTCCCATGAGGATGGGGAGGCCCTGGCCCAGGTTGCCCAGAGCAGTGGTGGCTGCCCCATCCCTGGAGGAGTTCAAGGCCAGGCTGGATGGGTTTTGGAGCAATTTGATCCAGTGGGAGGTGTCCCTGCCCGTGGTGGGGGGTTGGTGGAACTGGATGGGATTTGAGGTCCCTTCCAGCCCAAACCGTTCTATGATTCTTACCTTGTGGTCTTGTGGACTCTGCCTGGGTTGTCTTTGAGCCCTGTAGAAGGCTGGAAAACATGATCATAAAAAGGAATTTTATGGTGGCTTATTCATGGCTTTTTAGAGATTTGGTGGCTTAAAAGGGTACTGTCAGGTCAAGGTGGAGTTACACAAGAGCCATCAAAGCTTGTGTGGCTGTTCAGTGTTTTTATTTTAATACCCAGACAGTCTCTGGCACCCCAGCTGTGCTGGTGCTGGGGAAAATGGAAATCAAAGCTGGCAGAAACATCTCAGCTCAGGAAACCCATGCATTGTCCAAGCCAAGAAATGCTGTGGTCTAGAAGAGCTACAGCCTGAAGAGTGGCTCAATTCCACACCAAGGGGTTCTGTACAGCCCCAGTTTGGAAAGGAGAACCTGGGGGTGCTGGGTGACAGTGACTGAACATGAGCAAGCAGTGACTAAGACGGCCACCAGGATCCTGGCTTGGATCAGCCATGGTGTGGCCAGCAAGAGCAGGGAAGGGGTCGTCCCCCTGCACTCGGTACTGGTGAGGCCACACCTTGAATTCTGGGTTCAGTGTTGGGCCCCTCACTCCAAGAAAGACCCTGAGGAGCTTGAGCGCATCCAGAGAAGGGGAACAGAGCTGGGGAAGGGCCTGGAGGACAGGAGTTCTGGGAGTGGCTGAGGAACTTGGGGCTGTTTGGTCTGGAGAAGAGGAGGCTGAGGGGAGACCTCATCGCTCTCTGCAGCTCCTGGAAAGGCGGGCAAAGGTCTGTTCTCCCAAGTAACAAGTGATGGGAAGAGAGGAAACAGCCTGAAGTTGTGCTAGGGAGGTTTAAATTGGGTATTGGGAAAAATGTCTTTACTGACAGAGTGGTGAAGCCCTGGCAGGGGCTGCCCAGGGCAGTGGGGGAGTCTTCACCCCTGGAGGGGGTCGAAAAACACATAGAGGTGGCACTTCAGGACATGGTTTAGTAGACACGGTGGGGTTGGGCTGATGGTTGGACTGGACGAGCTGAGAGGGCTTAATGATTCCATGATTCTATGGATTGGGTCCTGCAGCTCAGCAGGGCCAATCCTGGCTTCTCCTGCTCATCACTTAGTGAAAGGTGGCTCTGCAACCAGCAGGGATGGCTGAGGATCCCTGGTGTGAAACCAAGACAACTCCTGCACCTCCTTGTCCCCGCGCTGGGAAGGGACGGCCTCACCGAGGCTCCTGGGGCTGAGGGAGGTGACACTTTGGCTCCTGTTGCTCCCATTGAGCAATCAGCTGGGGCAAATGGCCAGGATTAGTCACCTCAATTGAGGCACATCCCAGGCTTTCTGCTGAGCTGGTCCTACCTGCCCTGGTCCCTCCAAGCCTGGCACCAGCAGAGGCTGATCCCCCCTTAACCGCGCATGGGACCTCCTGGGCAAGATGTATTAGGATGGAGAGTTTGCAACTTCAACTGCAGTTGCTGAGCCACGACACACGGTTTGCTGTGTCCTCTCCATCACTTCCAACTCCTGCCTCGCAGCCAGACCATGGTGCTGGAGCCTTGGTTGCACATCCCACCCAGCAAAGTGTCACCACAGCTTCTTGCTGGGGAGGCAGCAGAGCTGGGTTACCTGCAGGATCGCTCTCCACACCCCAAACCAAGATGCCTGGATCAGACACCAAACCAGCAAGTGTGGGTACTGGGATAAAAAGCATTTTTGGCAGCTCCCAACCATTGCAATGTGGGTCAGGGCTTGGGACCCTCACTGGGGCTGTGGGATGGATGGGCTGATGGGCTAAAATCTAGAGAATGGGGCCAGCGTGACCCCAGGAAAGGCTGGAGGCTGCCAGCTCCCTCACAGGGCTCCTCTTACTCAAAGGCTGTGAGTTTCCCCATCTGTGGGAGGTATGAAAAACCTCTCCAAAACCTCAAAAGCCCCCAGCTGTGGCACCCCGGGGTGCCTGCCCAGTGACAGCCAGCCCGCCCGTCTCCCTTGGGTGCTGCCACACTGGGAAGGTGCTGGTGGCTCAGCCAGGCACCCAGGAGCCAGCCAGCCCCGGCCCCAGGCACAAAGCCCTGTGGGGAGATGGTGAGAGCCAGGGACGAGGGCCAAACCCTGCTGTGGGTTCTGCAGCCCTCCAGCCCTGCTTGGGATGCTCAGGGCTTTGTGCAGGCAGCATGGCCAGGGCTGCAGCCCCTGCTTGCCCCCAGAGACCTCTGTCAGTAGCCTCAGCCCCATGGCTACTGGCCATGGTTGGAGAAGCCCCTGTGCTGTGCTAGGACCCTGCTTGCAGTGCCAGGGTGGGAGGATGGCTCTGGGATGGGAGACAGCCAAGGCCAGGCTGGATGGGGCTTTGAGCCCCCTGATGCAGAGGGAGGTGTCCCTGCCCATGGCAGGGGGGTGGAACTGGATGGGCTCTGAATTGCCTTCCAACTTGAACTATTCCGTGAGTCTATGACACTCCCTGGCCCTGGGACACCCGGGTCCCTTTGCACTGCTTGTGGAAAAAAACACCAAAACATCAATATTTGAGAGCTTCTCTGTGTGCTCCTTCCTGTGTGGGGTCAGGAATGCATAGAACATCCTCACATGTGTCCCAGCCAGGGGCCAAAGATGGGGATGGAGTCCCAACATACCCCAGGTCCCCTCTTGTGTGATTCCCACCAACCTGCATGAAATAGGGTCGAGGAGGACCCCAGGGATGACCTTGCACTCCCCAGCAGCACAACCTTCTCCCAGGAGGTGTCATAGGGGTCCAGGTCCTCCTTCCCAGCCCCAGAAAGCTGCTGGACCAGCTGGGAGGCTAAGAAGCATTGTCCAACCTACAACACCCAGACACATTGCAATTGTGGGTGCTGTGGCAATCAGTTAACTCCAGGGAAGCCGGAGGGATCCCTATCATCCTCCCATCACCCTTGGGCTCCGAGAAGCGGCTGGTGGCTACCAGCACCCCTGGGTCCCACCTCACCCTCCCCCAGCAGAACCAGCCGGGGCTGCTCGTGTCCCCAGAGCACCCGGTCAAGGGCCAGCGAGAGCCCTCGGCTCGTTTTTCACGCCGGCCACCCCGGTTTGGTTAATTACAAGGTATGGGGTTGATTCCCAGGCTGGGAGTGCTTGGGGCCAGGAGGAGGCCGAGAGTCAGGGCCCCTCGCTGGCCTCCCCCCAGGAACTGGTTGAGCTCCCCAACACTGCCAGGGGCTCCCCCAGCTCAGCCAGGACCTGCTGAGCAAATTCCAACCTGCCGGGGCCGCTGACCTGCTCCTTGGCCAGGCCATGGCAGCACCCACGCTTGCTTCTGCAAGATGCTGGGATGGGACTGGGGAGGTGGGCAAGGGGCTGGGGGGGGCTTTCAGGGGTTAATCCCCTCAGCTGGGCTCTGCACCCAGCTCTGCTCCAGGTGAACAGGTGCTGGGCAAACAGGTTCTGGTTTGCACAGCCCATCCTCCCACAGCAGTTGGTGCTTTCCCACGGCAGAGCCCTTGCAAACCTGTTCCATCCCAGCCTGGTCCCTGCACAGGGATCAGCTGCCCCATGGACTTAGAATTATAGAATCATCATAGATATTGAATCATCTGAGTCCAACCATACCTGTCCATTTACTAAACCATGTCCCTCAGAAACTCATCTGCCCATCTTTTAAACTCCTCCAGGGATGGAGACTCCACCACCTTCCCGGGCAGCCTCTGCCAGGTTTGCACTGGATACCCCACCATCCCTGCATGCAATGGGTGGAAATCATTTCCCTGGTTGTGCCTCAGTTTCCCCTAAGCCCAGGAGCTCCTGGCATGCCGGGAGCCAGGGTTTGGCCTTGCTGGGGCTCAGAGCTGGTGTGTCCCCCCCACCATCCCCTGTTTGGGGACCCCACTGAGCCGGGGCAGCACGTCCTGAGTCACAGTGCGTTTCCTCCTGGCACCCCAGTGTTTCCCATCAAAGCTGTCTCCTGCCCAGCCCTGCTGCTCTTGATCTGATGAGCTCATAGCCCAGGGTGCCATGACTGTATTTTATTGTAATTATTTTTCATGTCGAAACTCGTGCTGGTGGTGGAGGAAAGGGGGGGGGAAGCTGCACCCTTCACTGTGGCCGGGTGCCAGGGCCAGAAGTGCTGAGCTTTCTTCTGCCTCAGCTCGTCCTTGACGGGGATGTCCCCACCCCAATGACACCCCAGGGCTGTCCCCGTGTCACTGCCGGAGCTGCTTTATGGGAACCAACCCCACCTTGGATGGAGAGGAGAGCTGGGACCTGCACAACAGCCTCCATGATGGGTTTTGGGGCACCATGGGTTGGCAGAAAGAGGATGGGACACCCCATTGTGGGGCTGGGGACCTCAGTGGACCCCACAGAGCAGGGAAATCACTGCATCTCACCCTATGGGGCTGCCAAACCCTCGCCCCCAGAACCCACTCTGTGAACCTTTCCATGGGCTGTGGTTTTCCAGCCACTGAGGGATGGGACTCCCTGGGTACCCCCATGGCCCCGTCACAGAGATGAGGGGATCAGGAGTGGCCAAATCGCTGCTGTGGATTCTGGGGGACACAACCACTCCCCTGGCTGGTGGGCAAAGGGGGTGCCTGGCGGCAGCAGGAACTGCCCAGACATGTGCGTGGGGGAGAGACGAGGCAGACCAGAGGCAGGCGTGCAGGAGATGGTTTATTGGAGACGCACAGAGGCTTTGGCAATACGTGACCAAACCCCCCCACTTCCAGGGTGAGGGGGGCTGCCCGGACCCCCCCCTTGCCCCATCCTGGCCCCTCACCTCTTCCCGTCGCGCCTCCAGCGCTCCAGGATAGGGGGTTTGGAGCTGGCACAGGCCGAGCTGGGCACCCCCACCCAAAAACGTTAAATAGGGAATGTCTGGGATGGAGACACCACCTCTCCCTCCTTTCCCCCCTCCCCAGAGTAGAGGATGGGGGAGAGGGAAGGCCAAAGCTGCCCAGCGAATGCCACACATGGCCCTCAGATCTTGGCATCCAAGCAGGAGGGGCCGTGTGGGAGCCAAGACACCTTCCCTCCCCCCCCCAAAAAAAAAATCCCAAAATACCCCCAAAAAAATGAAACCATGAAGAGATGCCGAGGGGACTGGAGGGGAGGGCTGGTCCCTAGCTCCGCAGGGGCCGTTCAGTTCTTGGGCTCTTCGCCAGCCTCGCCACCGTCTTCTCCGGCACACTCGGCTGTCCATAGCGTGAGGTTGTCCCTGAGCAGCTGCATGATGAGGGTGCTGTCCTTGTAGGAGTCTTCGCTGAGTGTGTGCAGGTCCCCCATGGCCTCGTCGAAGGTGGTCTTGGCCAGGGAGATGGCCTGCTCGGGGGCGTTGGCGATCTCGTAGTGGAAGACGGAGAAGTTGAGGGCCAGCCCCAGGCGGATGGGGTTCGTGGGCTGCATCTCCTTTTTGCTGATGTCCATGGCATCTTGGTAGGCTTTCTGGGCTTTGTCTATCGCATCCTTGCGGTTGTCCCCGGTGGCCACCTCGGCCAGGTATCGGTAGTAGTCACCCAACATCTTCAGGTAGAAGACTTTGCTCTCAGGATCGCTCGCCTTCTTGATGAGATACTTGTCCAGCAAAGAGAGGACATTTTTGCAGACGCCGTTCAGCTCCCTTTCCACCTTCTCCCTGTACTCGTTCACCAGCTGCGCTTTGTCGTCCCCCTCTTCGGTTTTGTGCTCGATGCTGGAGATGACCCTCCACGCCGAGCGCTGGCACCCCACCACGTTCTTGTAGGCGACGGAGAGGAGGTTGCGTTCCTCGTTGGACAACTCTTCGCCGTGTTCCACCACCGCCTTCATGAACTCTGCCATGTCCTCGTAGCGCTCAGCCTGCTCGGCCAGCTTGGCCTTCTGTACTAGGTGGTTTCTCTCCATGGCTGGGACGCGGGCGCTGGGCAGACGCTTGGGCGAGGAGCGGGGCCGGGAGCCGTCGGAGTCTCTGCTGAGCCTGGTCGCAGGGATTCGTTTTTGGCTGAGCGTTGGAGCCTCGAGCGAGAGCGGGAGGAGCCAGCGAAGGCCAAAGGAGTGTCCTCCTCCTCCTCCTCCTCTGCTTCCTCCCCGCCGAGCCCAGCCTTAAAAGGAAAATTGCCGTGAATCATCACCCGCGGGCGACGGGCGCTGGGGAAGGGGTGAAGGGGGTGGTGGCCAACGCCCTGCCCTCCCCATGGGTCCCCGGGGACGGCTCAGTGGGTGCAGCACCCATGGGTGCTCCAGGGGTTCTCCCTGCAGCCAACACCCACCAAGGGATGGAGGGGGGATGCCCATCCCACTGCCAAAAGTGCTTGGGATCACATAGTTGTGGACTCGTTAAGGTTGGAAAAGAGCTCTAAGTGGGGACTGCGAGTGGGTCAGCGTTTTGGGGCATCATTTTAGGGCATTGTTTTGGGGTTTTCAGTCAACATTTTGGGACATCATTTTTGGGTCATTGTTTTTTGGGTTATCATCTTTAGGTCATCATTTTGGAGGGGTATATGGAGACATGGCAACACTTGGCTCTTCCTGCTTCCCTCCCCCACCAGAGAAATGGGCTGTGGGGTGTGTCCAGCTGTAAAAAGGGGTTCCTCCTCTCCCCAACTTCCCCCCATAATCACATCACGGTCGGTTTTTTATATGCTGATTAACTTGCTGGTAATTGCGAGGGCTTGATGGGCTGGTATTTATTCCCACAGGTGGGGAAACTGAGGCAGGGAGGCTCAGCAACTCTCCCAGGCGCCGCGGGAGGGACCGCCCCGAAGCAGGCGCGATCACCTCGTGCCTTTGAGCCGCCGCGCGGCAGGACTGGCCTGAACCCCCCAAAAACCTCCTGTCACGGGGAAACCACTGTCTAATCCAGCAGGGAAACCCATGACCTTGGGGCTCCTCTCCAACCTGGAGCTGCATCTCTCCATCTCAGCATTTTTTTCTCATGTTCTAAGCTATAATCAAAGAGTTCGGGTTGGGCTTTTTTTTTAATTTTTGGGGGGTATTTTTTGACAGGAACCCACTGTGGGTGCTGGGCTGATGATGGAAACGCTCCGCCCCGATTAGGATCTGTGCTTCGTGTTGCATTGCAGTTTCACTCTCAACCTGCTTGAGCTTGTTGCCACACGCCGGGCGCTGGCAGCTCCTTGGCGAAGCCTTGGTCCGCGCCAAGCCCCGGCGTTATCTCCTGTGCGGGAGCCGTGCGGGAAGGGCAGGGTGGGGCAGGGGCACCATGCCAAGGCAAAAAGAGTTATTTTATCATAGTGACTCGCTGCTTTACTCATCCCTGGTGCCACCTCAACCGGGAGTGCCCCGTCCTTGTCATCCCTCCCTGCCTCGCTCGTATTCCCCCCTGGTATGGGCCGATGGAGGACGGGGATGGAGGATGTGAGAAGGACCCATGGATGCTTTCCCAGTCTGTGCAGCCCAGGAAAACATTCCATATCTCTCCCTTCCCATGCAAGCAAAGGGGATTTGGGGTTGTGTTCATTTGGGATTTGGGCACAGGGTGGGGCTGGGGTCCCTCTGCCCAGCCAGGGGGTCACACATCCAGCTCCACCGCCGAGTGCCAACTGGGGAGCTGCACCACATGCAGCACCTCACCGGCAATTACAGCTCCACCATGGGAGCAGATCACACCCTGCTGAGTCAGGAAAAGGCATTTTCCAAAGGAACAGCCACAGGGGAGACCCCTGGTCACCTCCCACCCTGTGCCTGGTAGACAAGGTGCAAGGGGGAAGCAGAGCCACAGAGCTTGAACCAAGTGCAGAAGCCTCAGTAAAAGGGTTTGGGGGAGCAAAGAGAGAGTTGGACACACCTGACCCTCCAAAGAAACACCTCCTTCCCTTGTGAAAAATTCCAGGCAGTAGTTCCTGGTGGGAATTAATCTGCAGCTCACAGCACTTGGAGCAGGAAAGCCGGATGAGGTCGGGGTACACAGCCCCCAGCCCTCAGGGAAGCACTCGCTGCCAGGCTCAGCATCACAGCTGGTCCTGCCCCAGTTTGGCTGTGTTTGGGGTGTTTAATCCTCTCATCTCAGCTCTGCTCCATGGGAAGACCCCAGCAGGACCCACTCCCCGCAGTGGGATGGAAGCTTGGATGGGTTTGTGACAGCTCAGCCTCAGCTCAGGCTCCTGCCCGCAGCCCCTGCCAAAGGGGCTGAGCTGCTGCCAAGCGTTGGCTGCAAAGGGCTGAGAGGAGGCTGCACAAACTTTCTGCTCTACCGGTTCCATGAAACCAGCGGGCGGGTGAGGGAAGAGCCCCACATCGCTGCGCAGAGGCTGCGGGTGAGCTCGGCTGCAGCGTCACCTGCAGAGCACCCAGGGGTGACCTGGATGCCGAAGGTGCATCGCCCTGGGGAGAGGGATGCCCAGTTAAGCCACAGCGAACACTACCCAGACCAGTAAACGTCTCCTGTCCCATCAGCCAAGCTGGGGATGCTGCAGGAGGCATGAGCTGGGGGCTTGAGCGGCTCTGTGATGCCAGGCAGGAGGCAGAAGATGCCCATGGGCATTCCCAGCGGTGTGGAAAGACGCTTATGGTCATCCCCAGTGGCACAGAGGATGCTCATGGCCATTTCCAGCAGCGTGGAAGATGCTCAGGCCATTCCCAGCATTGTGGAAGGATGCTCATGGTCACTCCCAGCAGTGTGGAGGATGCCCACAGCTATTCCCAGTGGCACAGAGGATGCTCATGGCCATTCCCAGCAGCGTGGAAGATGCTCAGGCCATTCCCAGCATTGTGGAAGGATGCTCATGGTCACTCCCAGCAGTGTGGAGGATGCCCACAGCTATTCCCAGTGGCACAGAGGATGCTCATGGCCATTCCCAGCAGCATGGAAGATGCTCACAGCCCACCCAGCCACGTCATCCTCACCCACCCAGCCCTGCCCCTCCCTGGGCTGTGGGGACACTGCTGGCTTCCAGCTCTTCAGTGGAGGATAAATTTTACCAAGGGATTCTCACTGTGCCCCAGGCCCCACAGGCTCTGCCCATCACTCCTTCCCCAGCCCCAGCAGCAAGGCTCGTGCCCTCCTGCGCTGCTCAGAGCCACGGAAGGCTGAGACTTGCCTCGAGGCCACAGCTGAGTTTCGGGAGCTCCTGGTGCCATGGCTGAGGGCAGCAGGGTGCAGGGAGGAGCAGGCAGGAGGCGCAGGGAGCAGCTCCCCTGTGCCAGCGGAGCAGCAGCCAGACGCTGGCCTACAGTAAATAGGAGAAACTTTTATTCTGTTACAAAAGTAAAAGGCATAAGTAGATGGTGAATCCTACTGGGCTCTACGCTGGGAGGACCTGGTGGTGGGAGGACCCACCCTGTGCTGCAGCTTCCAGACAATGTGCTCCGGGGCTTGAACCCCTTCCCCTAAAACCAGAGCCATGCTAAGTCAAAAGAGGAAAGGGGGAGCTGGCAAGGGTAAACTCCGACCATGCACAAACTCCTGTCGAGGAGAAGGATCCTCCAGCACATGGACACAGCTCGGAAGGGGTTGGTGGTGTCGGTGTGCAAAGCCACCGGCTCGGCTGTAGAGGCGCTGGCGTGGAGCCTGCTCGGAATGCTATCCGCTACCTTCCAGCATCTGCGGGAGGGGAGACACCTTCGCCGGGGTAAGGCTGGTGGTCCCGCGCTGGTGGTCCCTCGGCTTGGCTGCGCGAGTCCATCCATCGGCAGCAGGACAGCAGGAACTCCAGTTATTGCACTCGGGTGGGACAGCTGTATGGCTTTGAGATTTAATCCCGCAGGATGGGCATCCCGGCTCCCGGAGCGGGGATGGAGAAGCTTTTCCTTGCGCACAGCCGCTTTCCCCTCCCCTCACTCCCTCGTCTCTGGCCGTGGGAGAGAGGAAGGCGCAGCCGCGTGGCGCTGGCGAGCGGAGGCACTGGTGGTGCTCATGGCTGTGGCGCGGGGAGTTGGGTCCCCGCAGGGCGCTCGAGGGCTGCCAGGGCTTTTGGCACTGGATCGACCCGGCGAAAGGGAGAGGAAGAGAAAGAGAGGGTTAGATCCAGAAATACTCGAGCGAGGAGCAGCACAGGGCAGAGCACCCAGGCTGGGAGGATGCTCGCGGCATCCCCGACGCCACGCAGGAAGGGGCACGCAGAAAAGATCTCAAATATTGGTGTTTTAGTGAATCTGGGACGGAGGAGAGCGCTGGCAGCCTTGCTCCATCCCCGCTGCCGAGGGCTCAGCAGGCAGGGGCTCTTGGGGGCTGCAGGGAGGGGCGCCCAGAGGGGAGAGGGGCAGCTCCGCAGCCCACGAGTGAAGCAGGGTTTCCTCACAACGCGCCTTGGAAGGAACTTACAGTGGCCACGGGCACACCGCGGGAGGAACTTGGTGTTGGAGAGGAAAACAGAGCAGGAGGGAGAGGGGGGATTGCCTGGATCCCAGGGCTGGGATCAGAAATCCTTTCTGGGCTCCCACTCCTCTTTTCAGGCCACAGCTCGCTCCAAACACTCAATCTTTGGGGCTTCCTCCAGGCAACCGATGAGCACAAACCACCACGGGATGTCATCCTGCAAGCCCAGGGCTTCGGGAAGCCCCAGGCACCCCGTTTTCCAAGCACCACCGTGCCCGCACACACATGCAGAGCAGGCAGCTCCACCTCATCCCACGTCCCAGTACAAAGCTGGGAGACACCATCCTGCTGCTTCTCGCCGAGGCTGCAGGCACTCCCCCTGCCTCACAGCCCTGCACTGAGCCAGCACAAGCCAGGGCTCAGCACCCTTCGTGGTGGGATGGATGAGGCACACGGATGTCAACACAGCTGGAGGCTGATGGGCTCCATGGACAGAGTTGGTCATGCAGTGGAGATGAGATGGGTGGCTTGGGATGGGAGAAGAAAGCACTTTCTTACCAGCTAACCCTCAGAAAGCAGGGCTAATGTCCAAGGAGGGGGCAAATCCCGTCAGGCTGTGCAGGAAATGGCAAAGTCCTGGCAGGCATCCTCCTGGGGAAGACACCAGAGATTATGCACCTCAACACCTGCCTGTATGGCCAAAGAGGGCTGGGTCAGACATGGGGACCAGGGAGCCTGGAACAGCCCTGGGCCGAGCGAGGCAGGAGGGGAAAGGATGCTGAGGTGGTGGCTTCTGCAGGAAGGGCACTGGTGAGTGGATGGGACCCTGCCCAACCTGGAGAAATGGGACAGAAAACTCCCTTATTTCCACAAGAGTCACTGCAGCATCAGCTGCTGCCAAACATCCCTCACAGCCCCATCCTGCAGGAGCTTGGTCATAAGAGTCCAGCTGCAACCTGAGAAATGTTAAACGCTGTCCTCCTCTGCCTTAAAGGAATAAAACAATAACCCAAGCACTTAAACTCTTTAAAAATATAATTTTATTATGTTGAGTAACAAAAGGAAACTGGTTTAAATAAAAACAGGAAGGAGTTTGGCCTCTGGTATCCCCCCTGCACTGCTCCTCGCTCCCCAGCACCAGATTCTCTCTGCACAGCTCAGCTCATCCTGGCCCCTTGCTGCCCCTGGAAGGCAAAACTGAGGCTCCTCAAAGGCAGGGACAAGCCCTGTTGGGATATCCCTGCAGGAGAAGCAGGGAGGGAAGGGCAGGGTGGCCTCTTGGGATGCAATGTGCTAAAATACATGGTCCATGGGACAGCACAAAGCTGTGGAGCAGCACTGGGAGCCTCCCCACTGCCCAGAGCTGGTCAAAATTCCAGAGTCTTTACTGCCATGCTCTCACCTCGGCTCACTGCAGAGGGGAAAGCAGAGCTGTGGCCACAGCAAACACACACTCTGTGCAGCCAGCCAGAAAGCAAAGCCAGGGGAACCTTGTGGGATGGCAGGAAGCTGCGTGCAGAGCACGAGGCTGGTGAATTCAGAGGGGACAGGCTGGTCCCATCAGCGCTGCCTCTTCCTGAGGCTGAAATCCCCATCTCTGACCCCTGGAAACCTGAGCAGGCAGCTCAGCACAGAACACTGCAAAGCCTCTGCCCTGATGCTATGGTACAATGCTCCCTGTTCTGGATAGAAAATATTTTACATAGAAAAAAAAAATCATCTACAAATTGTGCAAAAATATCCAGCAGCTTTTAATCACATGATTCAAGTATTGCTAACAAGGTCTGGGACTCTCCTCTACACACACTCCAGTGCTGGCAGCACAGCCAGGCTCTCCTGTGCCTCTGCATGCCCAGAGTGATGCTCGTGGATGTGCCCAGGCACACTGGAATCACTCAAGGTGCTGGGGATAACCCTGCTGGTCAGAAATCCAAACCAAGAGCACACTGTGAGGTCATTAGAGACCAGCACCTGCTCACTGCTTCCTCTGGGAAAGCACATGGGAAGGGAGGGACCATCAGGTATTCCCCCACTTTCCTGTTGCCTTTTGGTCTCCTATGGATGGGACATAACCAGGTTCTCCCAGCAGGACAAGGTTTCCAAATCTCACAACTGTAGCCTTGCCATGATGAGAGCTGCATGTTTCTTCTTCCTTGCTAAAAGGAGTTATCCTAACTCATGTCTTTGCTGCAAAACATTCTCTTACTGACTGCCAGGGCCAAAACACCAAGAGTTCTTCAGCACCTCCTCAGTAAGCAGCCAGAAAACAGGGTCAACAGCAGCTGGGACATCAGGCAGCTTCCACATCTGCTGGGAGCCAGAATTCCCCCAGCTGAACAGCCCCAACTTACCAAGGCACAGCAGCTTCTGAACAAGAAAAGCCTCTCCGGCAGCAGTCAAGGTGAAACCCCAACCATTAAGGGACAGAACAACCCTTCCACATGGGCACGGAGGAGCAGGAGGTGATGGAGATAACAGGGACACCAGGGAACTTATGCCTCCCCCAGCTCAGAAGATGAGGTGTGACAGCCCAGCTCAGAGTGGGAACCATTTGCCAGCCCCAATCCCATTCCTCTGGGCTGGAAACACAGCAATGCCCTGGAGCAGCACCTCAGATCTGGTGGCTCCCCAGCCCTATCTGCTTCCCAGGTGCAGCAGGAGCTCCCTGCTCTCAGCAGGAGGCTGGGGGTCTTGCATGCTGTTGGGCTCTACCAATCCAAAGTCCAGACAAGGCCACATCACAGTGAGACAAATAAACACAAAATAATAAATAAATAATACAAAAAAAGGCAAAATATGGCTCGACTGAGTCTTTGGCAGCTCTGCATCTGAGAGCTGTCCCGCCTGAGGCTGGGGAGATGGTGAGAGGGGAAGGTATAGACTGGAGGGAGGCACAGGCACTGGGCTAGGGAATGCCTCCTACCATGCTGGTGTCAGTTTTGGCTCCAAAGGAAGGGATTTCGCTCTTGGGACTGGATGGGGTCCCGACATCTGGCTGGATAAATCCTCTTCTGTCTATCAAACTGGAAAACAGAAAGGGAAGGGTGAGAGGAAGGAGGCAAGGACATGGAGCTTTTGTGAAGACAGAGCTGACAGCAAGGGTTATCCTTGTGGGAACTGTAGACCAAAGCTGCTGGAGAGCATGGCTTCCTGCCCATCAGGCCAACCACAAACTTATCACTCCAGCAACCAAAGAGCCTTTAGGAGTCAAAGCTTTGGGTCACCACAAACCCCGACGGGAACTGGTGAAAGGGCTTTGCAACAGAAAGGCAGCAAAGGGAGAGGGAGGGGAATCTCCCCCTCTGCTCTGCTCTTGAGAGACCCCACCTGGAGTTCTGTGTCCATTTCTGGAATCCCCAACCTAAGGATATGGAACAGTTGGAGGCCATGGAGATGATCCGAGGGCTGGAGCACCTCTGCTATGAGGACAGGCTGGGAGAGTTGGGGTTTTTCAGCCTGAAGAAGAGAAGGCTCCAAGAAGACCTTAGACCGCCTCCCACTACTGAAAGGGGCTCCAGGAAAGCTGGGGAGGGGCTCTTCATCAGGGAGGCAGGGACAGGATGAGGGGGAAGGGTTTTCGGCTGAAAAAGGGGAGATTGAGATGAGATCTTAGGAAGAAATGTTTTGCTGTGAGGGTGGGGAGGCCCTGGCCCAGGTTGCCCAGGGAAGCTGTCCCTGGAGGTGTTCAAGGCCAGGCTGGATGGGGCTTCTGGTAGTGAGGGGCCCAAAACTGAACCCAGGATTCGAGGTGCAGCCTCACCAGTGCTGAGTACAGGGGCACAATCCCTGCCCAGCTCCTGCTGGCCACGCTTTCTGACACAGGTCAAGTGGATGCCCAGATGCCCTTGGACAGGCTGAGCACTCCATGCCTGTCTGCAGGTCCCTCTCCTGCAGTGCAGCACCTGGCTCTGCCCAACTGCACCCTCTGGTGACAAAGCAGCAGCAATCCTGTGCTGCAGGCACCCCTGCTTTGGCCCAGCACTCCCCTACATCTGCTGAACTGCCCGTCCCTGCCCTTGGTTAAACTCACAGGTGAGAGCATTTATTAGGATGCTCTGAGCACTTCAGGTAATCT
Source organism: Tapera naevia (assembly GCA_033556795.1). NCBI lineage: Eukaryota > Metazoa > Chordata > Aves > Cuculiformes > Neomorphidae > Tapera > Tapera naevia. The sequence goes on from JAUMJJ010000382.1 coordinate 485,550, forward strand.
AAGTGCTGGAAGAACCCCAGGTCTCGATGCTCTCTGGCGTGGATCCCTGCTGGTGCTTGATCCTCAGGGCACAGGAGGAAAAACACGTGCTGACAAGTCCAGTTACTACCAGTATTTACCACTCTCTGCTCAGCCCTTTGATGCTCTTACTCTCCCCTTATCAACTTGCAGGATGTGTCCTATCTGCAAGCTCCATGGAACAATTCCAAGTGACCCTGACCCAGGTTACCCAGAGCAGTGGTGGCTGCCCCATCCCTGGAGGTGTTCAAGGCCAGGTTGGATGGGGCTTGGAGCCCCCTGATCCAGTGGGAGGTGTCCCTGCCCATGGCAGGGGGTGGAACTGGATGGGCTTTGAGGTCCCTCTCAACCCAACCCATTCCATGATTCTTTGACCCAAACACAAGAGAAGCAACACTTCTATCCCTGACTTTATACACATCTCCAGCTGCTTTCTGCAGAGAAACTGTTCCCTCAGCATCATCGCAGTAGATGTGTTCGTGCTGATCAAAGCCTCCCCACAAACCCCTCCTTTCCAAGGCCCCTCTCCCAGAGCAGGATGCAATTCCCAAAGGCTCTTACCTGGGATGGAATGGTCCACACAGCACTGCACAGCAGTTTGTGAGGATACTTTTATGGCTGTAGGGATTGGCAAACTCTGAGCCCCTCTTATTAGACCAGGACCCTTTGATCTGAAAGGGAAAGGATGCAGGCAGGTTAAGATAGGAAAGACATGACAGCAGATAATTAGACAATAACAGGGTCGACCAAAAGCCTTGCTCAGGGGGTGGAAGGTTTGTCTGACTGCAAACATCCTCCTCTTTGCTTTAACAGCTGCAGAAAGGCAGCCAGAGGAGACAGCAATGTGCTGCTCCTGCCTCTGCCAAGGTTCCACCTTGCAGTGAGACAGCTCCAAAGCTGTGTCCTCCACGGCAACGTGTCACTGTCACCATCTTCAACCCCAGCCTCCTCCTCCTGCCTTGGTTCTATCCTTGCTCAGTAGAGCAAAGCTCCAGCTCACAGTTCCTCCTGTGCTCCTCAAGGCTGCACAAAAAGCAAGGGGATTCCCAGGCTGTGCAGCAGAAAGAGAAGGAAACAATCTCATCTCTCCCCACCCCGAGCAGCTGCCGCCACCACTCTGACTCCAAAGCTGCGGCCGCAGGGAGCGCAGGCCCTGGCGAGGGGGCACCCGGCCCCAGGCCCTGGGGAACCTTTTACCATGATGTTGCCTCCTCTGGATTTTACAGCCCCTCCCTGGTTGCAGCACGAGGCTGGCAACATGGGCAATGCAGCCAGAGAGGAAATGGGGCACAGGCCTTGGTGCTTAGAATTGTGGAATGGTTTGGGCTGGAAGGGACCTCAAAGCCCATCCAGTTCCAACCCTCTGCCATGGGCAAGGACACCTCCCACTGGATCAGGGGGCTCAAAGCCCCATCCAACCTGGCCTTGAACACCTCCAGGGATGGGGCAGCCACCACTGCTCTGGGCAACCTGGGCCAGGGCCTCCCCACCCTCACAGGAGAACATTTCTCCCCGAGATCTCATCTCAAGTCTCCCCTCTGCCTTCACTGCCATGGTGTTGTGCCATCTGCCAACATCTCTGAACATAAGAGAGGTGGAGAGGGAAAGGGAGGGGGAAAAATAAAAGAAAAAAGGGATGCAAACCAGTCTCCTGCTGGGCTGGCAGCTCCCAGCAAGGATTACAGGTACTTCTGGCCAGAAGGGTGAATTTTGATTCCGAGGATCAGACAGATCCTGCTTTTCCCTGATCTGCCCTGCTCAGGGAACTCATTTGGCCTTTGGAGTCTGAACACAGCCCAGACTTTAAGGCAAATCTCAACAGATGACTGTGCATCGTTTGCCTTTGAGACGTGAGGAACCAATAGAGACAAAGGGACTTGCCCAGGGTCTCAGAGGAAGCCTGTGGTGACGTGGGATGCTGAATTAAGATCACCTCTGGCCCTGGTTAACACCCAAATAAATCTCTGAGGCCAGTTTTGCCTTTTTTTTAGCCTCGAAACTCCTGATTTCAATCAAGACCTCACACAGACTGGAAAAAACCTACACATGACCTTTCTAACACCGCAGCGCGTGAGCCCTGAGAGTGCCCAGCGACACCAGAGCCCCGCGGCCCTGCTGCTTTCTCCCCACTCAGCAACCTGAAACTGCAGCCCAACCCCAGTGGGCACAGGAGGTTTGCAGTGGATTAACCCCAGGAAATGTGCATTACCAAGGCACTGCACCAAGGATTTCCCCAAAAACCCCAGCTGTGCTGAGGAGCAGGGCCAGCCCCGCAGGAGGACAGCACCCAGGTACTTACGTCTTCGTTCGTCGTCAGGTTGGAGGCGACTAAGTAAGTGTGAAAACCTGAGAGGCCCAAAATAGACCAGACTGAGAAAAAACAAATCACCAGCTCCAGCACAGTGACAGCAAAGTCAAGGAAAGTCTCAGGGATCAACATCACCCTGCAAGGAGAGGCAGAGTGATGCTTTGGGAGGGATGCGCTGTGATCACGTACACTGGGCAGGAAAACAGCCCAGTGAGATTGCCATTCCCAAGGCACAGCGTGTTCCCACTGCTTCCCTTTCCAGCTAAACTCACAAACTGGGAAAGCAGCTTGACACCCACCCTTAGTGCCTGGTGGTGAACTAAACCTCTTCCCAGTCTGGGGATGCTGGCAGCTACAGATGAGGAGGTGCCTGCCCACCCCAGCTGGGGAGGTAATGGACTTAAGTTGTGGAAAGTCAATAAGGGCAACCCTAGGACGAGCTCCTTGCAGCTCCCTGACATGGGCAGTGCTGCTCCTCTGAGCAGCTGGTGGCATCAGAAGGATATCTTGCAGGTGTCGTCTTCAGCGTGACGAGAAATCCATCTCTCTGAGAGCCTGCAAAGCAAAATGGGACAAGGAATCATAGAATCATAAGATCTAAGATCATTCCAGTCCAACCATCAGCCCAACCCACCATGCCTGCTAAACCACATCCCAGAGTGCCACCTGCACAAGCTTTTTGAATATCTCCAGGGATGGAGACTCCACCACTGCCCTGGGCAGCCTCTGTGCCTCACTGCTCCGTCAGTAAAGAAATGTTCCTTAATATCCAAACCCCCATCAGTGCAACTTGGTCAATTCCTCTCATCCCGTCACTTATTACTTAGGAGAAGAGACCAGTGCCCACCTCGTTCCAACCTCCTTTCAGGGAGTGATGAGATCTCCCCTCAGCCTCCTCTTCTCCAGGCTAAACAGCCCCAGGTCCCTCAGCTTCTCCCAGAACCCTTGGGCTCCAGACCCTTCCCCAGCCCCATTCCTGGTGAACAACATCCCACCAGGCAGTCTCACATCTCCAGCCAACCCCACACCCACCCTGCTGCGATCCCTACGGATCTGCGTGAGGAACATCCACAGTCTGCTGCTTGGCTAAAACACCAGCGTGCAGACGGAGCACCAGGAGATCTGGGGCTGATGGGCAAATCCCCTTCCTCATCAGGGTGAGAGCAGATGCTCCCACCAGCTCTGGAGGGGACAACCCAGTCACCAGCCCTCCAGGTCTCTCTGCAGTGAGGGTGGATCTGTGCTTCCCTGCCGCCTGAGACCTCGTTTATTCAGGCCACCTGCACTGAAAACCCTGGTGTAAAACCCTTTCCCATGTCCAACAGGAACAGTGACCCAGTGCTGGCTCCAGTCATTTGGAGCCCAGAGCAGGGCACAGGTGGCTGTACTTACGTAGGGTGAGGTGGGTGACGACACAAGCAAAGATGAAGGCTGTCAGGAAGGAGAGGGAGAGGATGAAGGCATAGAAGTAGCGATAGTTGCGCTTCCCCACGCAGTTGCCCACCCAGGGGCAGTGGTGGTCAAACCTCTCTGAAACAAAGGGACACGGTGAGGGCTCCTGCTGCCTCGAGCCCCGAAACAGAGAGAGCTCTGCTGAGCTCTAAAACCCAAACAAACTGAGCTTAACACCACCACCAGCCCAAAAACAGAACCCTTCCTGCAGCTCTGTGTTAGCAAGATGTTGAAGAAAGGACCTACGGAAAGCTGGGGAGGGGCTTTGGATCAGGGAGTGCAGGGATAGGATGAGGGGGAAAGGTTTTCAGCTGCAAAAGGGGAGATTGAGAGGAGATCTTAGGAAGAAATGTTTTGCTGTGAGGGTGGGGAGGCCCTGGCCCAGGTTGCCCAGAGAAATGGTGGCTGCCCCATCCCTGGAGGTGTTCAAGGCCAGGTTGGATGGGGCTTGGAGCCCATGGCAGGGGGGTGGAACTGGATGGGCTTTGAGGTCTCTGTTTCTGTCCAACATCTCATCTCAATCTCCCCTCTTTCAGCTGAAAACCATTCCCCCTCATCCTATCCCTGCACTCACTGATCAAGAGCCCCTCCCCAGCTTTCCTGGAGCCCCTTTCAGTCCTGGGAGGCTGCTCTAAGGTCTCCCCAGAGCCTTCTCTTCTCCAGGCTGAACAACCCCAACTCTCTCAGCCTGTCCTCATACAGGAGGTGCTCCAGCCCTTGGATCATCTCCGTGGCCTCCTCTGGCCTCACTCCAACAGCTCCAGGTCCTTCCCGCGCTGAGAACTCCAGAACTGAACTCAGCACAGCCCTCTCAGAACCAAGGAAAGCAGAGACACGGAGTCTCAGACACCGACCCACGGCACTGCTCTTGCTTTCATTTCAAGTGGGAAGAAGCAAAAGCAATCTGTCTGGGAACAGAAAACACCACAGGCACAGAGGAGAGAGCAGCACCTTCCCACCCTCCGGCCTTACCGACGCAGTTGTCGCAGACGCTGCAGTGCGAGGTGCGCGGGGGTCGGAACATCTTGCAGGTGTAGCAGTACTTGAGCTTCACCACGTACTTGTTGATGACCACTTCCATCGTGCGGGCTGGAGGGCGGTAGGTGGAGGTCCCCATGCTGTCTGCAAGGGCAAGGAGGGAAGTCAAGCTGTACTGCCCCCAGCTGCTTCCCAGCAGGGTATGAGATTGGCACAGGCTCTCCTGATTTTAATCGGGAGCCAAGAGGCTGCTCAGTCTCCAGGATTCTTTGCAGGGTGGGCAGCCAGGAACCCCAGTCAGCTCCTTGCAGTGTTATTTATGTCCTTTCCCTTGTCTGCTTGATGGGAAAGCTTCTGGGATGCCAAGAGGAAGCGATATCTGCCCAACACCTCAATAAAACAAAGCCATTTATTAACAGTGAGTATTCAAGCAGCAGTGTTAACGTGCCCAGTAACACCAATTCCTCTCTGCGTGCAACACACGGAGCCAACATCATCTGTAGATGCATGTGTGGCTCCTCCTCTGCTTTACACACCCACGTTACAGGAATCAGGATAAATTCAGCATCACCAGGCTCCAGGGACTCATTTCCATCCCAGCAGGGGAGCACAGAGCAGGTCTGGGCTCCAGGCAGAGGTCATTGAAATCTGATGGGTGTCTGTCAGTAGCACAGGAGGATTCCTCCTCCTCAAGGTCAACGTTGAGGATTTTTAGGGACACCACAAGTTGTATCCATGTGTGCTGGTGCTTGATTATTCACTGGGGACTGGAAGCTGGAGACTTTCTCTGCTCAGCAAAAGCATGAGCTGTAAAACCTCTGCATCACGTTTACATTTTGAGGGTGATTCCTCTACTTAAGTTACTCTTAAAAGAGCACCTTCCCAACTCTGAAGGCTTTGAGAACAGAGATGTGGCAGTGGGCACCTGAGGAGGATAAGAAGTGGATTACATTGACAGTAACAGCTGGCACATCAGGCAACACCTGCAGCCAGACGGACAAACAGAAACACACATAACCACTCTGAGGATATTTTAAAACCATTTTTTGAGTCAGATGCAGAATTATCACCTTGCAACTGTCCAGTGGGGCAGATTCAAGGCGCCTTACATCACCTCTGCTAAAGCATTTGTTTCTCCAGGTCACATCCACAGATCTGGGATGCTCAAGGATGCCTGCACCTTCCTGGCCACCAACAGAACAGCGTGACAGAGCAGATTTAGAAAGGGACAAACATTACCATATTGCTAGAGACCATGACTGTAAAGAAAGCCTTGGAGCACAGCAGGCTCAATGACAAATTACGATTTTTAAAGATTTTAATCCTGCCTAGATTAATTACCCTACGTCCTCACCACCAATACTTTGCAGAACAGGACTCTTCAGGCACTGTTAAGACTCACAGTCTGATATTCTGGCCTCTTTTCCAGAGGCTCACCAAGCCTGGAATGTCCATGGCACACACTCCCCTTTGGCACGGACCACACCACGCACAGAAGAGGGAACAGAAGTCTCACCGATCCGCTTTTCCAGGTCGGCAGCCTCGCTCGGGGTGGCTCTGGGCAGGATCCCTGGGTCTCTGAAGCTTGTTTGAAGCAGGCAGCTGATGACGAAGAAGAAGAGGAGGGCTGCAATGATGGGGATGGCCAGGGTGAGGTGGCTGGCGAGGAAGGGGCAGCTGTGAAAAGAAAAGCAAACAGCATCATCACCAACCATCGCTGCAGAATTGGCTCTGGGTGAGGAGGTTACACCTGAATTATCACAGGATGAGGGGCTGAAGCACTTCTGCTTCACGGAGACCTCTGGAGCAGCCAGAGCCAGCCCAGGAAACACTGGAGTAGAATCACAGAATCATTAAGGTTGGAAAAGATCTCTAAGCTCATCCAATCCAACTGTCAGCCCAACCCCACCGTGCCCACGAAACCATGTACCCAAGTGCCACATCCACACGTCGTTTGAACCTCTATAGGGATGGAGACTCTGCCACTGCCCTGGGCAGCCTCTGCCAGTGTTTCATCACGCCATCAGTGAAGGGATTTTTCCTGATATCCAATCTAAACCTGCAACTTGTGGCCATTTCCTCTCACTCCATCCCTTGCTACTTGGAAGAAGAGACCACCAGCTACCTTACCACGACCTCCTTTCAGGAGCTACAGAGAGCAATGAGGTCTCCCCTCAGCCTCCTCTTCTCCAGGCTAAACAGCCCCAAGTTCCTCAGCCAACCCCACAACCCCTGTTCTCCAGACCCTTCCCTTCTCTAGACATGCCCCAGCCCCTCAAGGTCCTTCTTGAACTGAGGGGCCCAAAACTAAACCCAGGATTTGAGGTGTGGCCTCACCAGTGCCGAGTGCAGGGGGACAACCCCTTCCAAGCTCGGGTTGGCCACACCGTTCCTGATGCAAAATGCACTGGGAAGAAAACGTCTTCGGCACAAGGGTGACAGTACAACCCTTGCACACAACCTCTTTGCCCTTCTGAGGACCCAGAATCGTGTTTCAAACACCTGTCAGCTGCCCCAAAGCCTGGCCACCTTCTACAGGAGCAGCATCAAGAATACCTGGAGAAACTCCCCAAGCCAAGCAGGGATCAAAACCGACAGGGACACAATCCCATTCGGTCCAACACACGAAGGTGAGAGGGCACTTAGCTTCAATCCCATGCAGCTTTGCTCTCTCTGGATGCTCGTGTGCCAGATGTTTGGCCAAGGACACTTTTCCACTGCTGTACCAAGCCACCAGGCACCTCAGCAGAGCTCCTGGGCTCGCTGTGTTATGACCCAGGGCTGGTTTCCATGCATGGGGACCAATAGGATCACCCTCCACACCAGAGCAGCTCTGTTACTCACAGCATAACCAGTGAAGATGGCCCAGGGACACCACTCTTCGTGTGGTGTAGGGCTGGAGACCCCTCCCACCTCCCAGTTTGCAGAGGGATTTGCTATTCTAAGCCCTGCTAAGCACCCAGAGCCAAGCTGCTCCTCAGTGATGCTGCGAGGCAGTTTGAGAGGATTAAGCAACTTTTGTTTCAACTCCCAAGCTCAGCTGTCCAGAACAAAGCAGCCACCGAGCAAAAAAACCTCTTCAGCTGGAGCCCCTCAGTCAGACAGAAAAGTCTCTGGAATGAGAGATGTGAACTTGTGGCCACCTCCTTAATGGGAGGACTTCCAGACCCTGCTTTCCTCCATCAGGCAAGAAGAAATCACATTAAAACTGTAGACAGGGAGGTGTTTGCTGTCGATCAGCAAAACCACAACCCGTGCAGAAGAAGCAGAGTGCAAAAATAACAACTTGGAAAGCCCCAGGGCATCTTAGACCAAGAAAGAGGGAGTAAACAAGGAGGAAGGGGAGGGCAGACATCCTCTGCCTGGCCCAGCTTGTTGCTGTGTTCACGCTGCCCATTGGTTTTAGATCATAGAATCATGGAATACCAGGTTGGAAGAGACCACAAGGATCCTATGGTCCAATGTTTTTAGGTGCTCTGTAGTATAAATGAGATGGCTCAGTGCCCTGTTAAGCTGAGCCTTAAAGTGTCCAGTGTAGAGGAATCCAACACTTCCCTGGGGAGGTTATTCCAATGTCTAACTGTTTTCATGGTGAAACACTTTCTTCTGGAATCTCTCCAAGAGGAACTTATACCCATTACCCTGGATGTGGCAGAGAAAGGTGTCAGAGGGGCGAGGAGGGCACTAAGAAAGGAGTTTTCGTGCTGGGATGCCGTTACCACCTGCCCCATCTCATCTGATTTCGCAGCACCTCTGATCCAATCAAACACCTTCACCTCCTGCCTCTGGGACTGGGCAGCTTTGCTTTGAGATTCCCAGAGATAACGTTGTGATCCAAAGGCAGGTGTGATGCCCCCAGCTCTGTACAGGAAAAACAAGCTCCCTTCCCTCCTCCGGAGATGGAAACACAGAGGAGGGACAGCAGGAACCCTTGGAAGAGCTGGGGATGTAACAGGGTGCTCTTGGCTCTCCATTCCCTTGGGATGCAGGACCAAGGAGCATCCCTGGATGCATTTTCCCAGAGGACAATGGGCTGGGGGAGATGCAAGTCCTCCCTCACCAGAAGACAGAGTTGCAGGGCAGACCCTCAGGACTCCAAAGGGTTTCACCACTGAACAAGGAACCCTAATTCCACCTCCGCTACGGACAAACTTCATCAGTCCTAGGGGTTTCCTGGCTGCTATTCCAGACCAGTTCTTGGAAGCAGAAGGGGAGACCGGGGGGGGGGGGGGGGGGGGGGCATTTAGAGACTGGGGGGGCATCCTGGGGGGTGTTAAACACCTTCCTGGAGCCAGGATGAGCAAACAGGGCTCCTGCCCCCCATACAAACACACCTGGGGGCAGGCAGAGTGGAGGCAGTGACCACCTGCAAAGCAGGGCTGGGGGGCAGGGGAGAAGGGAGGGATAGTGGGGGCCCTCGGGGGAGAGGGCATAGTGAGGGGTGCCTGGGGAGGGATAAAGGGGGTCCTGGGATAGTAGGGGTCCCTCGAGGAGCAAACACGACAGCGGGAGTGCCTTGGGAGGGGGGAATAGCTGGGGACCACTTGGGGGGGAGACAGGGCTGGATAGCAGGGGTCTCCATGCCATCTGCTCCCACCAGGATGGTGCAGGGGTAATGTCAGCTCCCCTCAACTAGAGAGGACTTGGGGGGAGGGCAGAGGAGCTGGGGACAACCCCTGGGAGGGGGCTGGGAAGAACCCTGACCCTGGGAGATGGAGATAATGAGGAGGGGGATGATGGAGAAGGTGATAGAGATGGGGGGGGAAGGGGATGGAGGGAAAGGAGATGGGGGGGGAAGGGGAAGGAGATGGGGGGGGGAAGGGGAAGGAGATGGGGGGGAAGGGGAAGGAGATGGGGGGGAAGGGGAAGGAGATGGGGGGGGAAGGGGAAGGAGATGGGGGGGGAAGGGGAAGGAGATGGGGGGGGAAGGGGAAGGAGATGGGGGGGAAGGGGATGGAGATGGGGGGAAGGGGATGGAGGGGAAGGAGATGGGGGGGGAAGGGGATGGAGATGGGGGGGGAAGGGGATGGAGATGGGGGGGGAAGGGGATGGAGATGGGGGGGGGAAGGGGATGGAGATGGGGAGGAAGGGGATGGAGGGGAAGGAGATGGGGGGGGAAGGGATGGAGATGGGGGGGGAAGGGGATGGAGATGGGGGGGGAAGGGGATGGAGATGGGGAGGAAGGGGATGGAGGGGAAGGAGATGGGGGGGGAAGGGGATGGAGATGGGGGGGGAAGGGGATGGAGATGGGGGGGGAAGGGGATGGAGATGGGGGGGGAAGGGGATGGAGATGGGGGGGGAAGGGGATGGAGATGGGGGGGTGTCACCATCCAGCAGACTCACTCGAAGGCGAAGAAGAGGCCGCTGGTGGCCAGGATGAGGCCGAGGGTGAGGGCGAAAACGCCGCTGTGCCGCGCCAGCATGAGGCGGCCACCGCAGTAGAACCGGTTGCGGCCCGGGAACACCTCCCACTTGCGCCGGGGCCGGCGGGTGGCACCGGGCCGCTGCGGGCCGGCGGCCGGAGGGGGAGGAGCCGCCGGCGAGGCGATCGCCCCGGGCCCCGGCGCCGCCGCCCCGGGCGGGATCTGCCGGTACTCGCAGTCCTTCATGGCGCCGCCGCGCCCGCCGCGGCCCGCACCGCCCCGCCGAACAGCGCCGCCACGGGACCCGCCCCGGCCTGGCCACGCCCACACCGGACAGGCCACGCCCCCCGCACCGGCCTCGTCCCGGGATTGGCCCCGGCACGGCCCGACTGCT